>CM068311.1:18838261-19018261 GCA_034768735.1 Schistosoma mekongi
GGGTCAGTCCTAGTGGGTGAACGGTATGGTGTTTGTCATGTAACGGACTGAGTTTGAATCCCACTATGAACGTCAACATTAGAATGCAGGTACATCCAGCCGATGAGTCTCAGATAGGACGAAACGCGCGTCCTGGATCCCACTTGGCAGTCACAATCCAACTTATATATATATATATATGTTATTGAACGAATCCCCCTCCTTTCACTTGAGAAATTAGAATATTTTACATCTCTTTTCACAATAAAATCAAAAGGGGTTTTAATAATTATCAAGTTGTGTCGACATGGCATGATGTTAGGATTTAGGTGCATTTCGTTGATATGAATCCCACATAAAATAAACCTGTCGTCATAGCTGCTACTACCAGCTACAATTCAATTTAAATAAAAGTAAATATGTTCTGTTAGAATTTTAAAGAAGAGATCAGTTTCATTTACCTCATGTACGTAGTTTTTTCAATGGATGTTAAAGAGCTAACGAAATGAAACCTTTCACATTTAAATCAGTTAACCTGATTCTTGAAAGATCAACGAGTAAATTATCTGATTGACTAACCTAAGATAGTTATTTTCCAATATTTACATTTGTCCATTTCTAAAATCACGAATTGGTTTGAATCAGACAACCATTGATCACTAGGAAGCACTGGACAGCAATTTTGCCCTAGTATGCTACTCTTCAGCAGTGCGGTGAGGTTCAACTGTGTCGGGTGTGGGGCAGTTACCCACCAATGGCATGAATGAAGTCGCGCAAACGTATCACGAATTGACTGAATTGGAAATATCAACCGTTAGGATCTGACTCAGTGGTCCAACGGTAAAGCGTTCGCCGCGAAGACAATTAACTATCTCCACAACACAACCCCCTTGACAAACATTTATGTTGATTACTATTTTTATTTGAGATGTATTCTTCCATTAAATGCCACGTCTTTAATATTTTTTTCCTATTGATCCTACTTCACAAGTTACCTTGTCCAGTATTCTCTTGTACTTACTTACTTACTTATGCCCGTTACTTCTCGCTGAGGAGCATAGGCCGCTCACCAGTGTTCTCCATTTAACTCTGTCCTGAGCAATCCTTTCCAATTGTTTCTAGTTGCTGCTCATCCTTTTAATGTCTGCTTCCAATTCTCGACGCAGCGTGTTCTTTGGTCTTCCTCTTTTCCGTTTCCCAACAGGATTCCATGTTAATGCTTGTCTCGTGATGCAGTCTGATGGTTTGCGTAGTGTATGTCCTATCCATTTCCAACGTCTTTTCGTAATTTCCTCTTCGGCTGAAAGTTGGTTTGTCCTCTCGTATAGTAAGTTGTTGCTGATGGTTTCCGGCCAACGGATGTTCAGTATCTTTCGTAGGCAGTTGTTTATAAATACTTGTATCCGTCTGAGGATGTTTGCAGTAATTCCCCAGGTTTCAGCTCCATACAGCAGGACTGTCTTCATGTTCGAATTGAAGAGTCTGACTTTGAGGTTAGTTGATATTTGTTGTGAGTCCCATATGTTTTTCAACTGCAGGAATGCTGCCCTTGCCTTGCCAATCCTTATCTTTACATCTGCATCGGACCCTCCTTTTTCATCGATGATGCTCCCCAGATATGTGAAAGTATTCACTTCTTTCAGAGTTTTGCCATCAAGTTGAATTGGGTTGGTGCTCCCTGTGTTGTATTTGAGAATCTTGCTCTTACCCTTATGTATGTTCAAGCCTACTGATGCTGAAGTTGCTGCTACACTGATTGTCTTCGCCTGCATTTGTTGGTGTGTATGTGCTAAAAGAGCTAGATCATCTGCGAAGTCCAAATCATCGAGTTGCATCCTACTTGTCCATTGAATCCCGTACATTCCCTCTGATGTGGAGGTCTTCATGATTCAGTCGACCGCTAGGAGGAAGAGAAAAGGTGAGAGCAAGCAACCTTGTCTGACTCCAGTCCTCACTGAAAATGCATTTGTCAGTTGTCCTCCATGCACAATTTCGCACTGTGTTCCGTCGTAAGAGTTCCGGATGATGTTGACGAGTTTCTCTGGTACGCCGTAGTGTCGAAGAAGTTTCCATAGTGTTCTCCTATCTACACTATCAAACGCCTTCTCATAATCAATGAAGTTGATGTACAGTGGCGAGTTCCATTCAATTAATTGTTCAACGATGATCCGTAGTGTTGCGATTTAGTCCGTGCACGACCGATCCTTACGAAAACGAGCTTGTTGATCTCGAAGTTGAGTCTCCACTGAATCTTTCATTCTGCTCAACAATACTATGTTAAAGACTTTCCCTGGTATCGACAGTAGCGTGATCCCTCTGTAGTTGTCACATTTGCTCAAATCTCCTTTCTTTGGTATCTTGATAAGATGTCCTTCTTTCCAGTCTGCCGGCACTTGTTCTTCCTCCCAGATCTTTTTGAATAAAACGTGGAGTATTCTTGCTGTTAGGTCGATATCTGACTTGAGTGCTTCAGCTGGTATATTGTCAGGTCCTGCTGCTTTCCCACTTTTGATTTGTCTGATGGCCATCTTGATTTCTTCCATCGTTGGTGGAATGACATCTATCGGGAGATCTGTAGGTGCTGCTTCGATGTCCAGTGGGTTCGGTGGAGCTGGCCTATTTAGGAGTTCCTCAAAATGTTCTACCCACCTATTCTTTTGTTCTTGAATCTCAGTGAGTGTCTTGCCTTCTTTGTTCTTGATCGGTCGCTCTGGTTTACCATGTTTATCTGCCAGTTTCTTCGTTGTGTCGTATAGCTGTTTCATATTTCCTTCTCTTGCAGCCTTCTCCGCTGTCGTTGCAAGGCTTTCGATGTATTTCCGTTTGTCAGCTCTAATGCTCTTCTTTACTTGCTTATTTGCTTCTGAGTATTCAGCTTGAGCCTTGATTTTTTCTGCTCTTGTTTGGCTGTTGTTGATTTCTATCTTCTTGTTCCTCCTTTGTTGAATTTTGCTCAATGTCTCAGTGGAGATCCATTCCTTATAATGGTGCTTCTTGCGGCCTAGAACCTCCTGACACGTTGACGTTAGTGCTTCTTTGATTTCTTTCCAGTTGTCCTCCATAGTGGTTTCTTCTTTCGGCAGATCTTGTAAGGCTTGGAACCTGTTGTTGAGAGATATTTGAATTCATTGAGTTTGTCAGTGTCTCGGAGAAAGCCTGTATTGAACCGTTGTACTGCTGACACTCCAGTTGTCCACTGCTTCTTTAGCTTCAGTTTTATTTTAGAAACCACCAAGTGGTGGTCTGAAGCTATGTCAGCTCCTCTCCTGGTTCTTACATCTTCCATTGATCTTCTAAATTTTTTATTGATACATATATGATCGATTTGATTCTCAGTAGTATGATCCGGTGAGACCCATGTAGCCTTGTGTATGCGTTTGTGGGCGAATATTGTACCACCTATAACCAATTTGTTGAAGGCACATAGGTTTGCAAGTCTTTCACCATTGTCGTTTCTGTCTCCCAGTCCTTGTCGTCCCATGATTTCTTCATATCCAGTGTTGTCCATTCCGACTTTGGCGTTGAGGTCTCCCATCAGTATTGTCAGATCCTTTCCTCGACACTTTGCTATAATTGATTGCAGTCTATCGTAAAACTGATCTTTGTCTTCGTCGTTGCCGTCGTTGGTTGGTGCATAGCATTGGATAATATTCATTGTAATCCCTTTCTTCATTGTTTTGAAAGATGCTTTGATGATCCTGGGTCCATTTGGTTCCCATCCCACCAGTGCATTACGTGCCTCCTTGGACAGCATCAGAGCAACTCCTTGAGTGTGGGGAGCATTTTCCTCTTCGTGGCCGGAGTATAGTAGCGTCTCTCCCGAAGCTAATGTTTTCTGTCCAGCTTGAGTCCAATGGGTTTAGCTGATTCCGAGTATTATCAAGTTGTATCTCTTCATTTCTGCAGCTATTTGATTTGTCTTCTCGCTCTCCCACATTGTTCGAACATTCCATGTACCTATAAAAATATTTGCTCTGGTTGTTAGAAGGGGGGGCATCGGCCTCATGACTTCCGAAGAATTTCGGCTTTCATCATGAGGCGTCATATATCCTTCCACTCCCAGGGCAGAGTTTAAATGGTTTAAATGGTTTATCTTGTTTAATCTGGTTTGCGTTTTTTTAGCAAGTTTGGGTTCTTACGGGATGGGGGTGCTAGCCCCATGCCCAACCCTCCTCCTTTACCCGGGCTTGGGACCGGCAGTAACCCTAGGAGGGCTACAGGCGGAGTTGCCAGTAAAATTGCTTATCTATAATTCTGCCTACTAATAAGTAGCACAAAACAGAATTGAATATTTGTTAGACATTTTAAGGTTGGATACCATGTCATTTAAATATTAGGCGATGCTCATGGAAGATATCAGTTAATAGTACTGAAAGATAGCGGCTAGTATGTGAAAGACACTCACCATTTCAATTTACTTAGACTAGTAGAAATTAAAATTTCAACACCCTTTCTCAGCAAATCAAATTCACCTCGGAAAGTGAAGATGAAGTTGCCATTTTTAGACTGACTAATCAAAAGGAATTTGAATGGAACTCTGAATCTGAGAATTTGATGCAAACATACACACTCAAGTCAATATACCAATTTCAATTCAGTGCATCTATTCATTCTAAAAATGTCCCTAGCTCTAGACTTATTCAGAAGAGACAATAAACTCATCACACCAGAAGATATTGAGCAAACTGAATGCAAAAATATAATTAACATTTTACGATTTAATAATTTTCCAATGAATATTGTTAACAATATACAAAAATGTAACAACCTATCATTAATTAATAATAAATCAACTGAAATGTCTTGGATTGGTATAGCTGTTCTACCTTACCGCTGTGACAACAGAAGTTCAAAGGATTCTAAAATAATATGGGATTCATGCATTCTACAAAACTAACAACACTCTTCGAGGTGCATTAGTTAAAACAAAGGACAAAATCCCCTCCACCTCTACGCTGAGTTGCGTCTACATGGTAGGTTGTATTGATTGTGATACTTTCCATATTGGAGAGTCTTTTCGAGATATCACAACTCGTGCGAAGAAACATGAAAGCTACACTAAACGACCTAATAATCCCGCCAAACCTGAAAAATCACAAACTAAATCAGAAATAGCAGTACATTCTGTGTGTCACAACTATAAAATCAATATTTAAAACATTCAAACTATCCAAAAGGTATTTTCAATGATAAAGAAAGATGAATAGCTGAAGTGCTTCACATACTGCTAAATCCAATTGCACTTATCAAAAAGGAAGCCCTTACTATTCATCCAACTTGGATTTACTATCCAAGCGACCATAATCAAAGTACATCAAATTTCTTTCATATGAAAACATATACAATTTTATCCTCATTACACATATTTCTCACAATCTTTCATATCACACTAAAATATACACGTCTTATATTAAATCATCTTGACCCAAAAGATTTGACATGACACTATCAGACTTGAGTTTTGATTGTACCAATTTATTTTGATTTGTTCCATCGAATTATTTAATCATGTGTTGATTCAATTCGGTTATTTATTTACTCACTGAAGAAGCAATTTGCATAGAGACGAAATGTCAGAAACTTTAATTTCTACTTATTAAAATTTCACATATATATATATTACTCATTTTTTGTAAATAACCTATTCGATGCTCAATTTATTTGAAATTATCAAATCTAACCTTGGTAATAATATATCCATACTTAGACTAAAATGACATTCACGTACATGTTCAGTACGATTAAATAAGGTGTTCACCTTCATCTGGCAAATATTTGTTATGACTACGATTATAAATAAAATAACAGTAATGTGTTCATATACTAATAAACGTGATGTAGTAAAGTGAACCATAATCGTTTATGATCGATCAATGGATGAATAAATGATAACAAGACAGATACAAAGCGGTTTTCTAAATAATGTTCGATTTTTTGTGAATTTCAAGGTTCAATTGATTATAAAGCTCACTTTTTTACGAAATAGGGGAATGATGAAAAGATTTCCATATAGACACTTTAAAGACGACTATACGAATATTCGGAGGTTGCTCTGGATGCAGTCAAGCTCAGCAAGTTGTCTTTCTAGAATACCATTAACGATTATGTCCACAAAAGATAAACAGGCAGAGAACAGTAGCCAATGAGCAAGAAGATATACATGGTCGTGGATAAAATATAAGCGGATTTGGAATGTCTATGCCAGATATCTAGAGAAGGGGCCAACTTTCCCGCTGTGCTGTATCGTGATACAATGATAATGGTTGACGGAGAACTTCCAGTTCATAGTGTCCACTTTAGTATAACTAGACGAAAATGAACATGTATTACCAAATAAGTTTTGAGAAAAGTACTTGAGAATATACCTTTAGGCAAAATAAATCCACCATAGTTTGGAATACAGGACACATTCCTAAACAGTAGTTACCATTCGTAGTGTTATAACTCTGCTAGGGTTCATGAAATAGCGGTTGGTAGTATAATGTTCGGGTGTCAATATAATGATTACTGTGATTCTCGCTACTTCTGTACTGATAACAATCACTGATGCAGGGAATCATCACTGGATATTAATGTTCTTTTCTATTTTTCTTCAACTGTCTGGACTTAGTAATCGAGTGGTGAACGCGGTGGCGTTTGACACGAAACGGACTGAGTTCGAATCCCAGAGTGAACATCAACATTGGGATGCAGGTACATCCAGCCGATGAGTCCCAAATAGTATGAAACGCGCGTCCTGGATTCCACTTGCCAGTCACAATCCAACTTATATAATGAAAAATTTCAGATAAATACAATCTGAATGTTAAGTTCTTAGAATTGATAAATCTTTCAACTGAATTGTCACATTTGTCCAGTAGGGGGTTTTCCAAAATAGTATTATAAATTCAAGTCTACGTTCGTGTTTAATAGAGAATTGAATGAAATAGACTTATGGCTTTCATTCAGCGACTGTAGGTTAAGTGTGGTTGTGATATAACACGCCAGATATTACTGTGTAACAGATTACTTTTGGTAGCTGTAGGACTTCATGAGATAGGAGACGAAATGTGTAGTGCTTTTACTACAATTCGGTGACTGCAGCAGATAGACATTCAAAATAATCATAATAAAAATAAAGCAATATGAACACTAACTGTAATATAGAAATTGTATTGAATTAGTAGTTATGCCAACATATGCAATCCTGCAACCAGATCAAGCATACATCATCATGCATCTAGATGCAACTGTGCTAAATATGATTAGACTAAAAAGTGGGAATAAGGAAGATAAATGACAAGTACCAAATATGAAGGACTTGTTAATCCTGTACACTTCACCAACTTAGCAATCGGATAGATAAACAGACACATTCAGTCACACATAACAGAGTACGTAAATTAATAATATAGTAGTCGTTTTTATAAAAATCCTAAGAATTAAACCTCATTTTTAGTCACGTGATTGTCAGGATTTATATGATTTTGTTAGAGGAATTCACTACCAAATCTTCATGAATTCCAATAAATATTTTAATACAGGAAGTAGATAAAAATTTAAAACAACTAGTTTATTAGAATCAACTTATTGAAATAATAATCGTCTGAAAAAAATTACGTAATAGAAAGTGTGTGTGAATAAAAGTTTCAGTTGAATATTCATATCTAGACTAACATAGCCAATTGAGTGATAGCGCCTCATTTTTCTTCATGGATAGGAATTCTAAATTTCGAATGGTCATATGTAAATAAAATATGATGACAGATATGATTATTGAATAATGAAACAATCGTAAAATCCAGTTAATTACGATAGGTTTAATGGTATACTTCTCTTTTTAACCAGTCGACGTTACAATATGTCACATTTATGTAACTGGAACTTGTTTATGTGTGATAGCAACTACTTCATAAGTTTACAATGTTCATAATTTAGCAGGTCATTCGTTTGAAAAAATACGTTGAATTAGTAGACCATAGATAACTCCATGCTTGAAACATTCCTGATACATTCATCAGTCAATCATCTGTAAGGGAAATGAATATTTAGATCAATGGAGATAAATGTAAGTAAGTAAGTTAAAGGAATGAAAGTAATCAAGTCAACTGAATGTCTAAATCTAATTGTGTTGAAATTATACTTAAACATTTGTTAAGTTTACTATCATTCCTTAGTAATAATAATAGTAATAATGATAATAATAGGCAGTAATCCTGTCGAGCAAAACCTATTCGATTCAAACAGAATTTTTCGAGTTCTGAAAATGATTTATTGAATTTGAGGTAGTCTAGATTTTAGTTCAGTAGGATGATTTTAGTGGTGCAACTTTTTCAGGTTTGCGATTGCTAGATTTTGGGTGTCTGTCTGGATGATTTCACCAACACAAATTTCAAAAGAGAAGCTAGCTATTAGAATTTCTTCACAAAAGATTACTAGCTAGTTCGCCAGACTTGGAATTTGACTGGATTATGCTGATCTCTTATCTTGTGGTTGTCTATCATAAACAAAGGTAGCACAAGGTAAAATATTACAACAACAGTCAGCTTGTTAGGGGCAGTGCTTCGCATTGTTGAAGTAACCGACTATATATATATGACATTTAACTTATTTTGTCATTGCGTTCTTCGATTGGCATAATGCGAACTGCGAAATGCATAAAGAGATGAAAGCAACCCCAACAGAATTACCAATACTCGGATTAGTTTCAGAAGCATCAGTGTAAACTTTTGATCTCATCAGATGGAAAGTGCTTACATTTTGATCAGCGACTTACATCTGCAAAGGAATAAAATAGCAAACTATCATTCACGTATGTCATTCATTATAAAAAAGCACACAAGATAACTGGAAACTGCAGTACATCTAGATACAACCTTTACTAACTAAAACCTCAATTACAATAGAAATAACCTAATGGCTCGTAAAACCGATTGTGCAAAAATTCTATTTAAAAGAGTGGGGATAAGTTGCTACATTCCTTAAGTATGCGAAGAAATAGAGAGGAAAAACCGGCATTTATCTTTCAGAAAAATGGCTACGTAATAAACTTACCAGTTATGTTGAACAACCAATCAGATCCCATGTCGACAGAATAAGATCTCTTTAGAAAATATAGTAGCTCATTATTTTTAAAGTATTTGAAAACGAAGTTCTCTTGAAAGGCCTAGAAATTTCATATAAACCAGCAAGGTCGTAGAAAGTAAAAGCTTCAACATTTATTAAATTTGTTTATCTTTTATGGTCACCGAAGTAAGATGTAACTCCAAACAAATTGCATGGAGCGGTTAGTGATATTGAGAATTAAACTAACATATGTACGTGACTGAAAATCATGCTTTTCGACTATATCAGTTTTGTTATCCATCGGGTTACTTAGGGAGTGGATCTGGTTTTCCTTTAATAACAAGATTGTTATTCTGTTAATGTACACTTTCCCAGTCAATCCAAATTACCGGTAACTTCATTCTTCCGTTAAAAGAACTTTGGGTGTTGTTTTCAACTTGTTAGTAGATGGAATAATAAAGGAATTATTTTGTAGTGAAGATTTTCAGAACCATTAATCGTCACTAGTAATTGAAGATCAACATGTGCGGTTCTAAAAAGGTTTCTACCACCTATTTCCGAATTTCCGAAAGGCAGACAAGTTATTCATATATAAGCTTTGACAAGTAAAATGGATCATAAAATAACGTTAAAAATTTACCATTTTCCAGACAGATTAAATCAACTGGCTTCACCCCTAAACCTAGTGTCAGATCATGATTATGTCGAGGCAACTTGAGTTGACGAGTGTTTATCAATTAGAAGGTGGTGGGCTTTTGTCTTTTTACTGAGATATTTGCTTTAATAATCAAGAAGGATAGCTATGGTTCGTTGAAGTCCTAGACCTGAAATTGGGACTAGATTATTATCTGATCAAATATATTTTCAGATTGAATGTGTACACAAACACTGTTGTCTTTTGGTTCACATCACATGATCAACAAGCTATACACACGCTAGATTTAATATTTTAATCAATCAGACAAGTAATCTGGCCCCATTATCAGGACAAGAACTCCAGCAGTTCAAAATGAAGGGGATAAAGTACCCTACTAGAGAAAAAAGCCCGTTTTCATGAAACTTGGATATGAAGGTGATGTGACATACGTCAAAAACTATGCCGAAAAGAACGAATCTAGCCGCTTAGCTAGTTTCACCATACAAAACGAAACGTTCATTGAAGCAATCATATGTGAACGATTTTCCACTTTATTTTAGCTAGAATTTTGTATACTTATTCGCGTATACTCACCAAAGCACACCCATTGGAAGAACAGAAGGAAGATTAGTGTCCACATTTACGGACATATTTTGCAAAGCTTGAAACTAAGAGGACAACATTTCTTCGGAAGGACAATTTCTGGACATTTACGGATACGATGTGAACATATGAAAATCATTTAAATCAATCAATAAACGCAGGACTTCGATTTAATTACTTTCTCCAGAAAGTTTTACTATTGAAGGAATTAAACAAAATGCATTTATTCAAGAAGACACAGACATCAATCTACATCTGGCATAACGGTCACCAGTTTAAGATCTCATTATTTAGCTTTTTTTTCTTTCTATGACTGCTATCGATAGTTTCATAGATTTTATTTATTTGTTTCAGCCTCAGTTGATGAAACTGTTATTTTTAGTACTATGTAATTTATGACATTTCACTTCCGTTTTCAAAATTCTGCCTCTTCTAGATTCTCTGTCCGTATTTTAAAATGATTCCTTAAGTCTTCGATAGTTGTTTTCTTTTATTAGTATCCATTTATGTTGATTCCAGACTTATTCAAGACTTTCCTGGTATAAAGTATCTATACCGGTTTTGTTTTAGATAATTAACACAATCACTTTTAGGTTGTAAAGTATCTACAGAGAAATCATAAACTAATTGACTCATTCCGGTGCTGTCGTTGTTCTTACTTTATTCAAGTCTAACCTTCTTGATTGTATTAGTCAATATCCTAAAACAAAACAAATAGCTTGTAAAATAACTTCGAAACACTAACTCTTGTAGAAGTATATTAACATCATGAATGAACTAATTTTTTATAATTATGCTTCCCGATACATGTTATTAGCAATATTTGTTAAACGTAAAGACGATACCTCTGTAACATTGAATTTCGTTTGCCTCTCTGACGTAGGCTCTCATGCTTCACTACTGTCTGTCAAATATATGTATTTTCCTTACTAATAGTTCTCGATAGAGTGACTGGTGTCATAATAGAGGATTAGTACCTTTTTCTTATTATGGTGCTCATAGTGACGTATCCTAAGTTCAATTAGTCTACTGTTTCGGATATATTTGTCTCTAGTTAAATATAAATTATTCAGTGTGGCGAATCTATGGAATATCACCTTCTGATTGTAAGTGTCAGCTCTTGCCCAAATAAACTGAATTAATACGAACTTTCTTCTGTTTGGTGTATTTACGATAATTGATAATATACATGTATTTCATATTTGGTTTTGACTGTTTAAATTCACATTTCTTGCATAAGTATTCAGCACTCGTTACAGGCAAAATGTCTATTGGCTACAGAACTCAGACATTATCTCAAGTTATTTAAAAATAATCATGCTCTGACTGTGATTGTGATACTAAAAAGTATACATCAACATATTCTAACAAGTTATTTAAGCTGCCTAATCAGAAACGTAAAACTGAAATAGTGAAAAGGTGACCTACCAAAGTTCACAAAAGGATGGAAAAGGATTATTCAAATAATAAAAATCTATAAAAGCAAATTGACTTAAAGAGGGTTCACATCATCACACTTATACTATATACTTAAATTATTTAAATCTGGTTATTCTACACAATTAAGGTCTCAACAACTAACTTACTCCTCGTGTCCGTTAAATTAAATCTGCTGTCAACATTATTCACAATACTTTGAGGAAATTTACATTAAACCAGTAACTCTCTAGGATTTTTAAGACTACGTTGATTAAGCTGACTTCATTGTAGTTATCAGTATGAGGTTATCCATCTTTCTTTACAGTCAACCAACAAATTAGAACCACTTCTGGTCCAATTCCACACACGACCTTACTGGGAATTCCTTGCCCATCTTACTTATATTTTACTATACGTTGAGCGTTAAATTTGATTTCTCTACTTCCGTAAAAAACGGAGAGCCTCTAAGTTACTGGGAATTAAAAAGTATCTACAAACCACATGTAAACTCATTATAACTTTTTATAGGAATTTTGGTTACAAACGTAATTTATTCAGACGTATTCTTTCTAACTTGCCAGCCTCCTGTTCCATGCTATCATTTGAGTTATCATTTTCCGTAATGGACTCAGCAAAGATTACCTTCCGATAACCAACATTTAGTAAACATGAATAAATGTAGAGTATAAGATAATGTATATAGGTTTGTACACTCTTATATCATTAACCATTATTCATGGCTAGCTTACATTATGCAGACTGCTTTAACACCACGTTATACATTTAAACAACCGGAACAAGTCTTTAAATGAGACTTCAGATGTTAGCTGTATTACATTGGATGCAATTAATTATTTTAGTGTTGTTTCTTGTCGGGTTATATCAACCCTACACGCATACAGATATAAGCCAATACCGACATAATTGGGATCGGACCATGGAATATTCCAACCGACTATTGTTGAATTTTTACTCTTTTTATTTGGTTATCAAAATATAAATGAAAAGTAATTTACTGTTAATAATAACTTTCTCACTCTTGACATGACTAAACATCACCAGTAACGATTTCTCACTGGAACTTAAAGAGAATTATGAAGTTAGTCACTGGTGAGCTGATTGTGTAGTTGGATTGAGGTGATTTAGATAGATTAGTAAAAAGTTTTGTTGATGGGTTCACCGCCGACTGACTTCGGTTGGATACCAATGAAAGCTAAGAAACATTGGACATATGTTTCTTCCTAGTGTGCCACTCATCAGCAGTGCACATCCTCTATTTCACCAGGAAATTAGACCTAGAACTCCAAACCATGTTTTAACTAGAATTAGAAATAAATCCTTTCTACACGAAAATATGTTATTTAACATTGGTGGGGAAAATGACCTTTGACCTCCACATCTCATCCTAATTGTTAGTGGAAATGACACAAACGGAGTGTTTAACTGAAAGAGAGAACTTGATGTTTGTTAGTGAGATACAAAACAATATATGACGGATGACTAGTTGGTAAATAGCTTATCACGATAGTTATGTGAGGTTGTATGCATGACTCAGTGTAAATTAGAAGGTAGCACCATCAGAATTTACTGCAGATTCGTCAAAAAAACTGAATGTTGAGCTAGCATTATTTCCAGTGAAAAACCCCGTTAAAACGTTTAATGAAAGCAAAGAAATTTATTTCTAATTAGTTTCTCGTAAAGGCTCTAAACTAACATATCTATAAATCAGAAACAGCCGTTTAAACGAAGAATATTCTTTCCGATAGATGCTCATTAGGTTCTACATTTATTAGTTCAAAATTAAAAGTCACAAAAATAGCCATTTGCAATAGGCATTTACAACAGTATTTTGTGTAGTTATCTGCCAAGACCAGTTAAACTCAAGGTCCTTAAAACGGTAGAGGCGATAGTTATACAGGTCAAGGAGCCAGAACTGTGCATACAAGAAGTACGTTCATCCCCTTCTCCTGTTATGGCCGATGCAAGATCCATTAGGCCAATCTCCACCTTAATCATACAATAATCCACATGTAACTTTCTCTCTTTATGTGCATTTCTATAACTTAAGTTTACCCTATCCAAATACTACTATCTTTATCCACACATCTCATTATTATTATTATTATTATTATTATTATTATTATTATTATTATTATTATTATTAATCAAGAAACACAGAATTAAGTTGAATATCACTCAATTTCTATTTACTATGCTACGTTTTTTAAGACCCAAAGAATGAACTGATTATAATTCTTTCTATTATTATTGTTACTATATGGCGAATTATGATTATCATTCACTCCATTTTACAAAGTGTAACCTAATCCATTTCATTTTAAGTAGAATTTACACTTTGACTGCAAACACTTGATCTAATTGTATTTTTGCTACCATCCCATCTACTATTACCACCATAGGCAGAGATACTGACATACATTAGATTAATAATCTTGTTTATTTCAATTGTCGATTAAGTTTAACAAGTTACGTTATGATGATTATTTCATTATTAACATTCGTATTTTGCAAATGACTCGGAAATCATTTATATCCAATTATCCTTGATATCTAAATAATGTTGCATCTGCTTTAGAACTGACTATTCTTGTCACTAAGACTTTTTGAACTAATAAATGTAGTATCTGATGCGCATTTATCTTAAGGAATACTCTTCATTCAGACAGCTTTGTTTTTGATAAACATCGGAATTTCTAAACCATTAATATCTACATATCATTTAAACTAATAGCAAAATCGATATTGACCAAGTGGTGGTGGTGTGTCAGATCATAATACACTAAGTACCTATGTGCTCATGACGATAATTGCAAATGATTAACAAAAGGTGAAGTGGACATAGTGTGACTGCTAATCAATTGTTAAAATTATTGATGAATAAATTCAGTGCATGTCGATATTAAATTGACTGTACAGAGAACAGATAAAATGTTTTGATAAAGGATCGAAAATTAATACTACAAATCTTTGAGATTAAAGGGAGTGAATCGCATACACAAAAGAGACAGGTCGGTTACGACTGCACCAAAATGTTAAAAAAATTGTTGGGAAAGGAGGGTTTTTAATGATTCATACATTCAATAATCATTATTATTATTATTATTATTATTATTATTATTATTATTATTATTATTATTATTATTATTATTATTATTATTATTATTATTATTATTATTATTATTATTATTATTATTATTATTATTATTATTATTATTATTATTATTATTATTATTATTATTATTATTATTATTATTATTATTATTATTATTATTATTATTATTATTATTATTATTATTATTATTATTATTATTATTATTATTATTATTATTATTATTATTATTATTATTATTATTATTATTATTATTATTATTATTATTATTATTATTATTATTATTATTATTATTATTATTATTATTATTATTATTATTATTATTATTATTATTATTATTATTATTATTATTATTATTATTATTATTATTATTATTATTATTATTATTATTATTATTATTATTATTATTATTATTATTATTATTATTATTATTATTATTATTATTATTATTATTATTATTATTATTATTATTATTATAAGAGTCTACTCCTTTCTAGTCTTTGGTTATCTCCCGCTGATCGATTATCTATTATAAGGAGACATGATCTACTAAAAAATAGTTTTTTTAATGGGATCACTGAGTAACTGAATAACAACGGCTTTAGTTATTCTGCATGTCATTAATTCATCCAAGTGTAATTAGAATCTACTGGAATAAGGATTCAGATATTCTTGACTGAATACAATCGAATGGTTTAGGAACATACAAGATAACGAAAACCCGTTTCATACCTAAACTAGAACACTGGACTTACCTGCTTTTAAAAATAATTTTAAATAATACAAAACAATCACAGTGATCGATCATTAAGTAGTGACAAACGTTGTGTTTATCTGATTCTTGATGATGATGATGATGATGATGATGATGATGATGATGATGATGATGATGATGATGATGATGATGATGATGATGATGATGATGATGATGATGATGATGATGATGATGATGATGATGATGATGATGATGATGATGATGATGATGATGATGATGATGATGATGATGATGATGATGATGATGATGATGATGATGATGATGATGATGATGATGATGATGATGATGATGATGATGATGATGATGATGATGATGATGATGATGATGATGATGATGATGATGATGATGATGATGATGATGATGATGATGATGATGATGATGATGATGATGATGATGATGATGATGATGATGATGATGATGATGATGATGATGATGATGATGATGATGATGATGATGATGATGATGATGATGATGATGATGATGATGATGATGATGATGATGATGATGATGATGATGATGATGATGATGATGATGATGATGATGATGATGATGATGATGATGATGATGATGATGATGATGATGATGATGATGATGATGATGATGATGATGATGATGATGATGATGATGATGATGATGATGATGATGATGATGATGATGATGATGATGATGATGATGATGATGATGATGATGATGATGATGATGATGATGATGATGATGATGATGATGATGATGATGATGATGATGATGATGATGATGATGATGATGATGATGATGATGATGATGATGATGATGATGATGATGATGATGATGATGATGATGATGATGATGATGATGATGATGATGATGATGATGATGATGATGATGATGATGATGATGATGATGATGATGATGATGATGATGATGATGATGATGATGATGATGATGATGATGATGATGATGATGATGATGATGATGATGATGATGATGATGATGATGATGATGATGATGATGATGATGATGATGATGATGATGATGATGATGATGATGATGATGATGATGATGATGATGATGATGATGATGATGATGATGATTGATGATGATGATGCTGATGATGATGATGCTGATATGATGATGAATAATTCTATTGAAATTGAGACAGTGCGACCAGTTTTAGCGACTGGATATCGCAATCACATTGTGTTGATATTAGGTGATTGGTTATAAGTCAACTAGAAACTATTATGATAACACTACAAAAGTCATATCTACACCGTTGAGGTGGCCAGTGCTGCTTGGTGGACATCCAGCCAACTACCTCAGTAAAATAAATGTTCATGTTAATAAGCTAAATGTGATGTTCAGTAGTGTGCTTTGATTTTAAGAACTCAGTATTCATCAGTTTCTGAAGAGCGTTACAATATAGTAACTATTTTCGTTAGAATGACCTATTTTTAAAATGATAAAATCCAGTTTAGTTTATTAGAAATTCCCCTGTGTATAAGAATTAAATTACCGTGAAATTCTACCACACTAAAGGCATTAGTGCATTCGATAATCTAGTCTACTGAAATAGTTCGAAATCCGTACGATAGTATATAATATTCAGAAGATAAAGCCTATACGCGAATGGTATATAGCGGTAAATAATTCCTTAAATCACATAGTTCAGCTAGTATTCGTTATTGATGATCATGTTTGTTTTAGTGGAAGCATCGCTACAAATACACATGATGCGTCGTGGAAAGCAACTCCTCATACAAACGGCCAGCATAGACGTTGCGATCCATTTTACGTCCTACCTATGTCCACATATATCTTCCTCTTCACTCATCACTATCTTCTGCTTTCAGCCTTATTGTGGCTCGGTTTAGTCGTTAGAAGCCACTAGATGTACTATAACCGTAATTTGTCCGTATACAGTGTACACTTTCGGTACAATGACTTGGAAATCTTTCACAGTTACAGAAGTTTATCACAACTTACTAGTGCATAAAAATTCCATGATGTAATTTAGAGACTAAGAGGACATGTTCATACGCGAATATTATTTCATTATATGCAAGAAAATGGCGGTAGAATTGTAGGAGCTGTAACTATCCTTGAGCATAGCAACTTCTATGTTGTACATTCATATACTAGTATATATGCTTAACGTGAGACTGGATATACTTAACTTATAGCGGTTTATCTTGTTTCTGGTTGTTTGTGCATCATAATCTGTCCCAAATATATCCTTGTCTAAATCGTCATTAATGACTTCCTTATATACGTGATACGCCTATTGTATATGTGTATAGAATCAACAGGTATGAGAAAATTTAGATTCTCTTTGGATGTATATGTAATGAACAGAACATCGGTCGGTGCCCCTCACCTAAAGAATCTACTGGAATTTTCTATGAATAATGTTAATGTACCGAGTGTACAAATTAACAAAACAAGATTATATCATAATTCTATGTACTGAGAATGAATATAATAAATTATTATTGACAGTTACTTTGTAGAGAGAACACAATGTATAAAACTAACTCGACTAAACTTGGCTTTTGCAGAAAGTATGTCACTTTATTCATCAATAATTCATTCATTCATTGTTTAACATGATGCGTAATAATGCAAATATAAGTCACTGTATGGTTTGATTACGTCAAGCCGAGACTTATTCAGACAAATGATCGATCAGAATTTATGCATTGAAGTTATTTTTGTTAAACCACTCCTATTAGAATAGCACGATCGATGATCACTTTGTCCTTGAACATGTTAACTAATGACAGACAACTTATTTAAAAATATATACATGCATGAAATATATATGTCTGTATGCGCTCATTGGTCTGTCCCTTTTTGTCACCCGGGATTCGATCGCTAGACCAGTGTTTTGTTTTGCGTTCTCTGACCCAAGAATTACGACTGCTAGAAAAAAAGAAGACTAGACAGACAGGTCTTAGTATATATTATAACTATTGATTGTATTTTTAAGCCATCATGGTTTACAACTATATCTGCCTTAATAAAAGTCTAGATGATTTTGATATTTTCAGTCAAGACGGATTCAGTTTATGTGACTGAGCTAATTAAGTGGTGAGTGACGATTCTTACATGTAATTTTAATATGTTAACTTTTATGTAAATTTACGTGAATATTCTTATTTTATTTTAATCATATTCAATGATAGTTGCCATATGTTTCAGTTTTATTAAAACGTGTATTTCATTTAAAAAATGAGCCAGTCGAATATCCACAAGTATTCATTGGGATAAGTGTATACATAGTGTATACCGTAGCATGTCCTTTAGTTGATTATTGTATAGCTTAAATTGTTTTGATGTTAGATGTTTTTCATTAACGTTAAGTTTAATCGACAATTTAGTGCTAAACTGTGTGTGTAATGCTAAAATGTAGGATGATAGCTGTTATACATACTAGAAGGAGTTCTGGATGTTATTCCCTACCCTACTTAACTGATGCCATTATGATAGTCGATTTCATTGTTTTTTGCTGCCATTGAATGAATTAAAATGTCTGGAACTAATCCTTCCGTTCAGTAAACGTTGTCGTCAATTTAAAAATAATGTACTAAGTTGAAAGTATTACTAGTTGAAGAAATGGTTTGCATTTAAGTTTCTTTTGTGATTAGACCTCTTAAATTTCTATTATATAATGACAAAAATAGTACTGACACTATGTAAAATGTTTACCATTGTGATAAGTTTTTTGAAGGTCATATGCCTATCAGCGTGTAGCTGATTGTGTTAACAAACATGTTTTCACGAAGTGTTTCCTAATACCTCATTTATTCTTCCTATCAGATATTCATTTTTCTTTATCATTCGAAATGCATTTTACTATATTCACTATGGTATTTAAC
Source organism: Schistosoma mekongi (assembly GCA_034768735.1). Classification (NCBI taxonomy): domain Eukaryota; kingdom Metazoa; phylum Platyhelminthes; class Trematoda; order Strigeidida; family Schistosomatidae; genus Schistosoma; species Schistosoma mekongi. Next base: position 18,857,704 of record CM068311.1, read on the forward strand.
ATATGCTGTGAAAAATTATAGTTCCTCATACAGTGGTCATGAAGGCAAGATAGTAGCCTTCGGTACTGAGTGAGGAGTCGTAGGCTAATTTGATTTAATGGGATTTATCAATTTATTCTGGCTCACATTTATACGTAGTGTTGTAAGATGTTTCCGTAGTAAAAACAAACACGAGCTTTTGTTAGGCTCTTTGTTTTATTGGGTTTATTTGAGAAATATGAAAAATCGTTTTATTAGGGTTGTAGCTATAAATAATCTCCAAAATAAATAGTTACATAAGTTCTCGACATTGATGCTGACCGTGTTTGTTTTAGTGGGCACGACTAGTTGAAGGCGCATCATCACCAGATCACGTCACGCCGCACCGTGGGAAGCATCTCTCTCTAGTTTGCCAGCCTAGACGTTGCTATCCCATTGACGCTCTATTAACAACCAAATATAACTTCTCTTCCATCCTTCATTGTCTTCTGATTTATCCTCATTCGTAAGAGTGGGTTCAATCGTTTGATGTTGCTTTGGTAATACCGCAAACGTAACTTGGTCATATACCGAGTGCACTTCAGGGTGTTATATTTGAAGTAGATACCCAGTTTCTTCTTACCATACTCACATCTTTAATGGTTGAATCTCTCTAACAGAGAGGTTTCTTTAAGCCGTTTACTTTTGCGCACCATCAGAACAAAAAAAGCCCAACACAATGTATTTTAGTTCTTAGGTGGTTGAAATCATTATGAAAGAAATTAACTTTGCATGATAACACAGTATTGGCGGTGTTGAGTAAATCAGACCAGCGGCCATATCGCAACTTAACTAGTAAAATTCGACCAACACTAAAGAATTACGGAGATGCAACATTGGTACCTATTCAGAGACAAATCAATGCAATGGCATTTTTTAAAACTAAATCTCTGACAGCAAGCTGTAAAATATAACGAATGGTTTTCATCTTGTTTTTAACTAAAGTAGGTGTTTACCTTTTAAGTAAAAGCTTAAGGTTTTAATTAGTATTAGTTTGTCTGAAGATCCTGGACCAGTATTTTCTAGTCTGATGAAATATTGATTATATCTGCTTTTCTGTTCATGCAGATGATGAACATTAGAATTACGGCACAGTTTCACATATTTGTTTACATTTTTGCGGATTTCAGAAACACTGCACTTATTGGTTACTCTATCACCTAAAGTTAAATTTAATACTTTTGGTATGCGACTATATGCAGAATATAAGATACTCACTTCATCTTATTTAAAACTCATCAACTGGGAGTAATTGTATCTTATTGTTAGTATCCACGCGTACTCGAACTTGGTACTTTTACTTAAATCGTCAATGCATTATTCACTGATCTTCTATGTCCAGATAACTACCAGTTTTTGCAATACTAATATATTAATAAGAGTTTGTAATTTCCTGCTGCTCATATTCCTGGGGCTCCAGTGATCAGTTTTAGTTGCCATATTTGTATTCTGAGTGAAATGCGTATTTGTAGCCTTTCGTCGAAAGGTTTTCGGCAAATTTGGTATGCTAGATATATACCAAACTATACCTAGGCAATCTACTCAGAATGCACATATAACAAACGAAATCGATCAGTTGGTGTTATGATTATTAACAACAAGAAATTTCAAATTCTTATTAATAAGTTTCTTAATATCCAGTATTATGTATCTCCTACTGAGAAGTGATGCAACTCTAACTGATGCTATTTTGAGTTTCCACGTCTTGTGCGGAGAATTACATACTGTACTTAACTGAAGAAGAGAGCAAAGCGATTTTCACTACTATTACTATTACTTAGATTGATTACTATATACATCCAATCAGTTCCTTTTAGTACGAAGGCATGTGACAATTTATTAATGTAGTACTAGTTCTAATCTGCAATTTACCTTCGGTTAATATTACTAAAGTGACTTTCTCAATGGTTGCTATGTTTAGTTTGACAAGGTAGATTCGTTTCAAATGACGTTTTAATAGAACAGGATAAGCAACTCTTAAACCTACCTAACCAGCCCCTACCATTTATTTTATTTCATTATAGTTATTTAGTTAATCGTAGCACACACGAATTAACATTATCAGTTTGTTAGGTAAAGTTCTGATGATAACCTCAGAAGGAATGGTAAGATAAAAATAATGTTCACTCAATCCCCTGAATTACGTATTAGGTCTAACCTTGAGTAACTTCATTAGAATAAAAATAATCAAAATAAAATCTTGTATACTGCTTGCTGATTGCATGTTTTCCTCACTTTCGAATTGTAACAGTTAACTTTAAACCGATAGGAGGATTGCAATTATCGTTTAGTCAATAATATGTTTTGCAATTATCATGGCTGTGGCTTTGTGGTTAAGGCACACTCCTTTAAACTAGTAGATCTCAAAGTTGGACGCCCACCCAACTACTTTCGTTAGACAACCGTGTAGTGTAGCTTAAAGAAGAGTACATAAACCTGTAGTGGCAAATAATGCCTCGAGATATGTAGTTATGTAGACATTCGTCATTGATGCTGATAATGTTTATTTTAGTGGATACCATTAGCTGAAGGCGTTTAGTCACACATCACCAGACCAAAATCCAGCACAACAAGGACTGTGCGAATTTCCGTATGTTCTATCTGCGACCAAATATAATCTTCTCTCCATTCATTGCTGTTTTGTTTCCTTATCGTTCATGAGATTTATTCACTAGAAGTATTCTGGAAAGACAATCAACGAAATTTGGTTGTACTCGGGGTATCTTCAAACCTATATTTGGTAAACCAATTAATCCAATAAATGTCTCATACTTGTCGTAGTGATCATCTTATTTGATGCCAGATGCTTTAGACCAAAAACTATCCATCTAATTTTTATATATTGGTTTATTTAAACGCATAAAATTTAGTACAAACGGTCATCAAACATTTATGTGCTACACAACTAGCGTAGTTCATATTCTTAATAATTATAAAACACTGCAATTCTGTGGGCTGGGGTACTGCCTGGGTCCCTAGACCGAGGTAGGCTATTTTCTTGGAAGATTAATTAATTTACATCGTTAGGAGATAAAGTTTCATGGTAACAGGTAACGAAAACTGGTTCATATACCATTCTTTCCTCTAGGATTTAGGGACCCGTGTAAGCGATTGGTTTGGATTCTGGATTTTTTACATCCCTCCCTAATTAACACTTTCGTATTCGCCAACTCGATTGGAGCGCCAGTCGTTCACTTTCTTCCCCTCACTTTTGCAAACAATACCATCTCCATGTGAAGGCAGTTAATAGAATTTCTCTAGTGGTGACTGTAAACGTGTGATCATATTGTAACATTTCGAAATAGGGAGATCGAACCTCGCCAACTCTCGTCAGCATCCCGGCATTTCGGGGTCAAAACAATAACGAGTTGGAGTGCATGCATACAGCATAAAACCTTTAAACCATTGCTACTACCTCACCAGATTATTCAGGTTAGCTTATTCTGTTCACTTTGTCGGGCTATGACAGCTTAATTGCTAATTATTGTATTCTGTTTTAAAGAGCTAAGATCATGAACAGCTCGTGCCATTGTTTGATGAAACACTATATTTTTAGATTTTACAGAAACAGCTTTGAAATTAGTACATTTCTAGTCACCTCATTTTGAATTATCACAATGAGGAAAGATTAACAGGAGTAATGGATGAAGAAATGTCCATATTGATACTAACGACAATAAAAAATGGGTGGAAACCAAAGGTGGTGGGATTTAATATGACAATTTGTTTAGTTTTTAATCAAAGATAAGTAATGGATCTATTTTACTACAGCTGATTCTGGATTATATTACCTATTCTTTAGAAATTAATTACTTTAGTTTTACTGGTCCTGTAATGCCGTGAAAATGAAAGAGAGGATGAGGATGAGATGATTTGGTTGGTGGACGCGAACATCAATAAGATGCGTGCCTAGTTGAGAATGTGCGATTGACCTAAGCCCACTTACCCCCAGGCCGACAATAGGACAACCAGAATTGAGAACAGGAAGACTGAGAGAGCGAGAACTGAGAACCGAGAACGTATTATATTTTAATCATGCGTTTATATATACATAGAGTTAGACCACATAGTGAACCAATCAAGAATCTAACATTTGTACAGAACAAAGGGAAGAGTGGCGGTGAATGTTACAACTTGTACACAATTAAGTAAGCATAGTTCATAGTAAATAAACAATATACTAAGAGCAAATATACAAAACGAGAGAACCGGGCAAGGGGAACGTAACAGTCATAGAAATGAAATGTTAACACTGTCCACAGTTATAATAATTGAAATAATGGTCTAAAGCACAGTTCCCGAAGATAGCCAATCTTCATTAGGTGCCCGGCATATCGGGTCCTTACCGAGAAACCTGCAATCATAAGAAGCGAACGACTGAAATGTTTCGTTACATATGTAGTCTGAATATTCTGTCTTATCATCAAATGTCCTATTATAACCTCCCACTCCCATACTTCTACTGACTTAGTTTTCATTTTGATAATTTCACCTATCTGTTATGACGTAATATGTTAAGTTAAACTAGAACTGCGTATTTAGATCTTACAGCCCAATCACTGGAACAATAAATTGGCAAATTTAAAAGTTAATGGTTTTAATTCAACAAAAACTCACCTTTGGTTTCAACTTTAGTCACCTATGTAAATAAATCAGATCTTCAATAAATGGTTCAATTAGTCAAATAAATAGTTCTTAGTTTGGTATCACGAATCGACCCGGGTTAGATGGCTACTGAAAACCAAAAAGTCCTAATACGAAACTCAGCAGCGCATACCCATATCCTCAAGAGAGAAAAAGCCCAGGACCTTCAGGCTATACGACGTACGCTTGACACTTAGACTCCGGTGATGGTGTCCAGTATGACAGTGAATGCCTCGCAACCAAACCACCGAAGACAACACAACCAGAGCATACACTTTATATCTTAGATATTTTTGTCCAGGCACATTCATATACATCATTTTTGAAGAAAGTCAGATCGAAATATATCTCGTTGACAACTTCGTGACAAATTTCAAACCTTGATAACTTATTTTATTCAAATTTAACTCTGATTCTTTTGTTACACATTTATCTAAAGCTAAGAATCACCATATAGTCAATTAACTTGATTGCCTTAAATAACTGCACCAGTGTTTCAGTTTATGCTTTAACCTAAATGAATCCATGTTGTCAAAAAATTTAATTAATCCATCGATTTGGATGTGTTCTTTCTAGAGAACAATCAAGTCATTATCACAAAACTATCTTATGCTTATTAGGATAAACTTGTATATTCCCGTTGATTTGTTATAGACTGAAGCTGACCAGTCATTGCTGCTATATGTGCATCCTGAGCGGATTGCCTCGATATAGCGAACTTTCACAAGTACTATATAAGTTGGATTGTGACTGGCAAGTGGAATCCAGGACGCGCGTTTCGTCCTATTTGGGACTCATCGGCTGGATGTACCTGCATCCCAATGTTGATGTTCACACTGGGATATAATACTTGCGAAAATTCGCCATATCGAGGCAATCCGCTCAGGATGCACATATAGCAGCAATGACTGGTCAGCTTCAGTCTATAACAAATCAACGGGAATATACAAGTTCATCCTAATACCATTGTGCCCGTTGCACAAGTGTGACTGTCTGGACTCAGTAGTCTGGTGGTGAACGCGGTGGCGTTCTACACGAAACGGGATGAATTTGAATCCCACTGTGAACATCAATATTGGGATGCAGGTACATCCAGCTGATGAGTCCCAAATAGGACGAAACGCGCGTCCTGGATTCCACTTGCCAGTCACATTCCAACTTATATAATATCTTATGCGTAGTTTATCTTCCGAACGGAATGATAATCGCCTTACTAAATAGAAACAATCAGTTAGTTTAAATTATCGTTGATTGTGATTTCAACTCAACGTTTTATCGATCAATAGAAATTTCTGTCTGTGGTTTACATCTGTCCGTCTGTCTGTCTGTCGTTTATTGATGTACATAAATGATTGTGTGCACATATTGACAATTTTGACGGTTAGTGTGTGAATTGCAATCCGTTTCGTATAAACTAATCAATAAATACATTATACACTAGTTGCTGCACGCAAAAGAATATGAATTTAACTACAAATTAGTCACATATTACCACCAACATAAATGAAGTATGACAGATATCTACGCTACTTTTATTTTTAAAAGAAAGCCGAAATGCCATTATAATTTTTAGTAGCTAGGTGCCATGGTAAATAGCATGTTGGTAAAAGGATCTGTAAGAAAGTGATCGTTACGAATCTGTCTAAACAATCATCATTTTAAGAAATCACGATTTCTTCATATAGTCACAAGATTCATTCTTGTATATTGAGTTGATGAGTTTGTATAACTAGCTATGACTTAACGTCAAAGTCAGTTAGTTATAATCAATGTTGAGCCTAGTACAAACGTCAAGTTGTTATACAATATTAACTCGACGCGATAAGATTAACTTGTTGATTGATAATGGAGTCACTATAATATAGTTCAATGAAAATTCAGGATAAAATACAAACTTATAGTTCATTAAAGCAAAGGGATAATGAATACTTTTGAATATATAAATAGTTCTCACTGACAATAATCAACTATAGAGCTAAAGTAAACGAAAGAAATTTTCATTCGTCCCTTATTAGGACGGAATATTTGTTCATTACTCCTTAGTTTCGATTAATCGGCTAATATCAGTTTGTGATGTAAAATAATTTTCAATAGATATTCATTATTAGTGAGTGATGTTGTACGATCATCATCCATTTTTATTATAAGTTTGGTATCATCACCACATATAATTATAATATGAGAAATTTGTGACTAAACAAAAGACTGGTTGAATACACTAACTACATCTAAATAGAGAGTAGTTCAATGTTTATGCTGTAAAAATTTAGTATTTGAAAGAATTTTGTTCTAGCTCAAAGTTGGGTGTGTAAAATGATAGTCAGCGAAAGCTTCGTTCTCAAGATGTTTTTTTTAGGAAAAATTCATTTATGAAATATAAATGAATGAGCTAGATATTTTCATAAGTATTATTGTTATTAAATCAGCTAACCGAAATCATTCATATGTATTTAGTAACAATAGCTAATGTACTTTGTTATCATTTTTAGTAATACATTGATAAACTCACGATTACAGTTAATGTACCTTGTTCCGGTAGAAGAATGCAGTTTATTATGTGGACGTTGAACTGACCATTTTCGTTAGATTATCTTTATTAATTTATCTAAGTAGTTATGGGTAAACAACTTAACACTAAGTCGTATGAGATTTATTGAATTTAAATATCATTGTTTGTATTACGGAATGTTTAGAATAACATACAAATAAACATGTTTCTAAAGCAATCTTGCAGATAACTTCTTTGAGTGTAACAATGAATGACAAGGATTTTAATGGTTGAAAAGTTAAGTGAATTTATTTAATTTGTGGGAACATATTTCTATTGAGTATCAACAACACGAGGTTTAGATCCTGCATTGATCCTATCTGGTAAAACCACTGGTGGCGGTGGTGGCGGGGTGATAATCTAAGTCTTATCTAAGGAAATTAGGTCACGAATTTGCACCAGATGTCGTAGTTGGCTTATTTATTATTCCTGATTAAAGCCATCGGAATAACAAAACTTTTGGTTTTGGAAGAGAGGTTCTAAATGATGTGGACTACAATAGTTCTGATAAATTCACCCTTCCTTTCTCTACAAATTTTGTTTATTTTCTTGCCTGTCAGTTGTTTTCTCTCCGTTATTCTTGTTTGTTTTAATATTTCCAAGATTTTTAGATTCGTCTTTCTGTGATATTGCGAAATGTAGTAATTTGGACTTATAGAATTATATCTGAAGTTCTGTTTTAATTTACCGAAATGTATGAATAATGAGTGATATTTCTCATTGACAACCTAATTTTCTATCGTTATTTTGAAATTTATCAAGGTCTGTCTTCTTCATGAACTACAGTTATATTATAAAGCAGTTTGATTATATTCTTGAAAAATGCTAGGACTAATTTCCTGAGCGTGAGGTTGGAGTTATTCATATCGCCGAGTTTTTACAAAGACTGTCTCACTTTAAATGTCCTCTATATGTTTTGAAATTGTGTAAAACTATTAATTGAAATCTTGATATACTTTTACGTCATAAGGAATGCTAAATTTTACGACATCATTTGCAGAACAGCAATTATTTATTACTTTCCTGTTTTTTTTTGTATTTAATCTATAGGTTATCGAATTTCAATTCGATAACGTTTTTTAACGAAGTTATGCTTGGTGCTTTTCCCAGTTGCATAGTGTCTGTTTGTAGTATACTCTATTAGTTTGGGCTCTTTTTAGTATCATTTGCTATATCGTTGATAGCTACATATTTTTCAGTTGTACTTAGTCTAAATTACTACCAACATACATGTTCATGCGTCAAATGGTGTTTACATAGTAAGTATGCAATCTATCTATCTATCTATCTATCTATCTATCTATCTATCTATCTATCTATCTATCTATCTATCTATCTATCTATCTATCTATCTATCTATCTATCTATCTATATATATATATATATATATATATATATATATAAGCTTAATGTTTCCCTCTATCACAAGAAGTCAGTAAAATAAAGTTCAGTGAATTAAATTTGTTTACTTTCATAACAATGTACGTTTAGCTAATTTATGTGATGCTATGCAAATTTAAACTTCTTCTCATACTTATATTAGTAACTATCAATTTTGTCGGTAATAAGTCGATACACCATTTTTGGAAATGATATATCCGAACTTTTTATCTTTTTGCTTTGATTACTTCATTTTGCTAGTCATGGACTAGCTGTTACTATATATAAAAATTGACAAGCAGATGACTCATGTTCTAATGTCATTGCATCCGTTGTTACCATTACAGAACATCTGGTTGGTATTTAGTCTCTATTTTCACTGTGTAAGTCCTTGAAAATCTGTTATTTGACCTTTAATTACCTCTGAGAAATAACTTATGCTTATTTGACTGGGGATTTCTGTGTATGTCATCAAAAGTCTCTGTGATTCAGATAACATTTCGAAAAAATAGAGAGTACAATATACATGTTCCAACGGGTTTTAGAATTGATCAACAATATAAAATGATTGTCCCAAGGTCAATCTAAGAACAGAACTTAGTCTTAACTTACTGTATTTGGCTGTGTATTCATTTACCAAATTAAGAAATAAATCTCAACTAATCAACATTTTATATGATAAATAAAAAAAAAATTTCAGGAGTGTTGTACGTTCGTGTTTCTGGTTTGTTTTTAAATAGTGTAGTTAAATTTATGCAAATTAGTGGCTATACATAAATCCCTGTACAACACTGAGTCACGCTTATTGTGTAAACGATAGCAATACAGTCTGGTTCTCTAAAGTGAAGTACAAGGGTATTGAATTTCGAATTCAAAATGATGCTAGTGATAGAAGTGTACATACTGCCTACTTTTCCCTTAAATTGTCGATACTCGTTTTATTACCTAATGATTTTATTCTAATTCATACTAGTAATTTATTCTTTTCTTAGTGTAATACATCCAGTCATCACTAAGATCATATTATTTTCGAGTTTTTGAATGCTATATGAACGTTATTTGGATGAAGTATCTTCTGATTTCGTCATTAGTTTTGTGTCTTGACTTTTGTTATAATAACACATTACAACGAGAAATAACAAGAAAGTGCATCCAGTAACTGCCATATTAAGGGATATTGACTAATAAACGACAGAACTGAAGAAAGATAGAGGTGGCCAAACCAAAATATCTCATTATTCCATGAATTCGTTGATTGTTGGTCTACGAGGTGTTGAACGATGTAGGCTATCTGGTTGGGATCAGCGCAATAATTCGTGATCCCTAGTTCGAGACACTGGTGACATGGCCTAAAATCGGTCACAGTGATATGGATGCATTTAGTATTTATTTTTCGTTTAGGTCATAAGTTTCATTACTCTTTCGTACACACCTTCCTTTCACTCCCTATTATTATACCATGTTGTAGTATTAATTTTGTTAATTCGATCTCGTCTTGATCGTATTATGACAACTTGGGCTGATGAGAACATGTGTCAGGTTCCACGTTGTATATGAGTAATATAATCGGTTAACTGATAGAATTATATGAAGTAAATTGGATTCTGAATTGAGTGATTAGTAGCTTATTAATCTAGTCTCTTGATAAGCAACTACTGAATGATAGCTTAGTACCCCTTTTAGTTCATGAAAAATTTGATTCCTGGATTGAACTGTTAGTGTCCATACAACACTTATTACCCTCAATTTGTTGGTTGTTATCAGAGTTAATTTTTGCTTGTTTCAAAATTTAATACAAGTGTAGGAAATTTCAAAATATGTTTCATAGCCATAATAGTTTAGTTTGTGATGTAAAATATAAGTGAAAATGTTCACTCATATTATTTTAAGTGTCAATTTGAGTGAGTAAAGGGGTAGTATACATGCAGAATTAAAGCGATTTTAATTATCGAATGTTAAATTATTATTTAAGTTGGATTGTGACTGGCAAGTGGAATGCAGGACGCGCGTTTCGTTCTATTTGGGACTGATCGGCTGGATGTACCTGCATCCCAAGTTCATCCGAATGTTAAATTAGTTTGTGACTAGACATTATGTTTAATTACAAGGTCCAAATATATTCAAATCACTTTTTCATACCAGAAATCTTGTTTAAGAACACCAATTATTTATTGTCTCAGTTCAGAATTCTTCTCTAGCCATCTTTAATTTTCATTTTATTTTTAAAAAATAGATTATCCTGTTTATTCTTACTATGCCAAGATTTAAAGCAACTCCCCAACAGTTTAATCTAGATAGTAAACATGAATCATCGAATGATGGCGTTGACGATATTGAAGGTGATATGAGTTCCAGTAATGTTGACGAGCATAGTGATCATCAAAATGACGATAGTAATGGGGAACATAATGATGACAGTTCACAGGAAGATCAAGATGATCCAGTCATTGAAAGTAATGCTAATCATATCAACTTGAAGAGACCTCCAGATACTGACGAAAGTAATCTGAAACGTAAACTAAGGAAAACTAATCAAAATTCGGCTGAATCAGTTCCAGTCACCACGGAATGTTTGAATACTTTGCAAACAGCTGCATTTCTCGCACAAGCTGCTGCTGTAGCCACTGTTGCTGCACTCTCCTCTGGACAACTGATACCGATTTTTCCATCTGAAACTCCGCCCATAGCACCACTTGGTCTCTCCTTACCACCATTATCGAACGGAAATTTTACTGAAGCTATTACAACAATAGTGACTACGAAAACGACGGAGGCTCCAAATACTTCAATGTCAACTCGAAATAGAACTAATCTATTATCTACTAATACTAATTATACTACTAAACAACAGAGTCCTAATGTATCAATATCAGGATTATCTTCGAATAACAATGATACTGCTGCTACTGATGATGATTATGGCGGTATTGACGAAGAAGGAGGTGAAGGTAATAATGCTGATGATGAACATTTCCACCAGTGTAAATCACGTGAACGTGAAAAACAATTTATCAATTGTCCAGTATGTTGTAAAACAATGAGACGCGGTTCATTACGTGAGCATATGGATCGTCATGCAAATAGTGGTAAATTTAAATGTGATGTATGTGAGAAAACATTCAGTCGTGCTAGTGCACGTGAGAAACATCTACGTACACATACTGGCGAACGTCCATATAAATGTGAATTATGCTCAAAAGCATATAGACAAAAGGTTCATTTAAATGAGCATCTTCGTTCACACACTGGTGTTCGACCATATTTATGCAAATTGTGTGGTTTTTGTTTGGCCTCCAAGTCATTATTAAATCGACATTTACGTACACATGGCATTAAAAAAAATCTTGATAACGACACAGATGTTTGGATGAAAATTGATGCACCTAAAGATGAAGTTTTAAATATTGCTGCTGAAGTTGGTCGTGTGTTATCACAAACAGAAAACGGAAATTTAAATGATAAAAAGGATACTACTGTTAATGGAGATAGTAGTAACAATATTCAATCACCTAAAAATGAACGACTATTAAATAATTCACTTGCCACTGATTTCGTTTTACAATTAAAACCTAAAGGATCAGTAACATTTGGTCGAAAATACTTATGTAATATATGTCCAGCCGGTTTTCCAACTGTACAAGCTCTAAGAAGTCATCGTATGACTACGCATAATGTTGTTACACCTCATAAATGTCCACAATGTGATGATTCATTTAGTTCATTAAAATTAATGGAAGGACATTTAAGAAAATTTCATCCACAGGTAATATAGTATTTATTTTGTAGCTGTACTTAATTTTAATATTATATAGTTGTGGGGAAATAATATGTGAGCTCCGATTTTCAGTCTAGACATTGATATTAGAAATCATGTACACCAAGCTGACAAGCCACAAACTTGTAAACAAAACACATTCTCGATCCATTCAGTAACAACGTGCCAAATATACTGAAACATGTTAATTGACATCGTACGCAGACATTCCACTCAGGATGCACATACATTGACAGTGAGTGACTTATTACAGTCCAGAATGTAAACAATTGGAAATTACAATTCACTAGTAATACTAATATAATTACTCGCCTTAATATTTTAATTAGATTTAGTTTGAAAGTATTTTTCCTTCTGCTCATTTGTAAAAGTCTTCATTTTATGAATGTTTATTGAGATATTTTGGAGAGTGCTGAACATAAGTATTGTTTGATGACTCATCTTAAAACGTTTGCATTTCCACATCTTAAAAGATAAAATGAAGACACTACTCGGAGAAGAATTATACTGAAGAGAAAAGGTTAACTCACCTTATATATCGGGAAGTTGAACGTTTCAAGTCAACATATGCTCAAAGACTTCTGTCTTGTAAAACTCCTCTAAAGTTTGGAAATGTTAGGGAGTCCCAAGCTATCCCTCAAAGAAGTCTATGGAGGTCCAGAAACACCAGGAGGCGTTTCATTCAATCAGCACTGATTAGAACCTTCGCAGATACATCTAGAAACTACAGAATCACGTGCCACTATTCTAATTGGATATTTGGCCATACTGCTACTATATTTAGCAGGGTTCTCGAACTCTATAGAAATTCATGGTCACTTGTAATCCTATGAATAGCCTCATTTTTCTGTACAGAAAATTCGCATTGAAATATAGCGTTCATCTCGTGTTTCACACCTTTTCACTGTGTTCAAGTCGCAATATAGATTTAGCCTGGGGTTATTCGAAGCAAATTAGAATCGGATCTTGCGTCTAGTTAGCAGACTTATCAGGAAATAAAGTGGATATTTAATAAGCTTACATGCACCAAACTGATTAGTGATGACACTCACTTTGATGCCTGTTTCTTGAATTAGTCTTCCCTGAGTCATGAACTGATCTAATGTTCTCTGTTCCCTTAAATTTTAAGGTAAATTTCATTCCCATATTCGCTAAAACAGATGTCTTAGAGTGTCTGAAGGCGTTTAATCCATCACTATGTTAAGGATCTGATGACATCCCTAAGTTCCTGTTTAAGAAATGTGGTAGTGTTTTGAGTCGGTTATTAACTAGTATCTTCAACGAATCTTTTTCAATAGATGTTACACCGAAAGCAGGAAATAAAATAAATGTAATATCAATCCCACAAAGCGTGTCCATTGGTGGGAATGTTAAGCTTAAACCGATTGTTATGATTTTTGTTTTTCTCATAACAATTGAAAAACTTTTATTGCGTAAGGCATATACTGTATTATAGTAGCATATCGACCTATATCGGTTTAAATACAGATGAAATAGAAGCACATTAAACGTAACATAGATACAACATAATGTAGTGCTTAGTTTGGAAAAAGGAGAAAAGTATATTCTCAGTACGTTTCTCTATTACATTTAGGCTTTTAATCCTGTTTCTAGACATATATTACTAAGCAAATTTGTCAGTATTAACACAGAAAGTTCTGAAATCGCCTGGATGTATTCTTATATTGCTGGAAGAAGACAGCATATTGCGTATAAAGGATAGTGCTCCACTTACCCATTACTAGAGTTTGGCGTACCTTAAAGTGCTGTTCTTCGTTCAATTTGTTACTCCCTTTTCTTGCATGACCTGTCGTATTGTATAAAAGACACCTTTATTAAGTATGCAGATGATGCTACCATTTTTATGTCTGCTTCTCCCTCCTTAAGCATACAATACTGAATAAAGTGCTTATTATTATTACTAATGATTTAAGATTGTGTTTCGTTGACTTGGCTACTGATGAGTTGTTTTTCTAAGTGGAAAACGTTTGTTTGCTTAAAATATTGTTTACTAATTCTATTCTATAGGTGAAATTAACCCATGGATCATCTAGTCTACATTGTAAACATTATTATTATTATTATTATTATTATTATTATTATTATTATTATTTAAGCTGTAGTATTCTATCGCGGTTGTCACATTACTTAAGTGAAACAGTTAATTAAAAATACCTTCTAGTGAAACAATGATCATTTATTTCACTTTGGCATAAACCTTCTCGCCACTACATAGCATAGAATCCAAATGAAGTGTAACTTAAGGATCTTAAGCTATTCAATCAGCTTGACATTCTCGAGCTTTTCACTAAGATCAGATTATTTACACTCACTTTGTATCAGAAATCAACGTTAAAACGTATATTCCGTTGTGTAAGTTTTATCGAATGTATGTCAGTTTGTCGTTACACACTTGAAACACTTTAATAAGCTGGAATACTTAATGATCCACGGGAATATCTGTTATAGAGAGCTGAGGTTTATTATCAATGTAAGTAAGTCTTTTGTCTGATGCAGTCTAATGAGTTCATCCCTAACGCTTGATAGACGTAATTATACGGAAACAGAAGATAAATACTGTCTAACAAAACACTTGTCATTATTATGATGAAGAGGCTGTATTAGAAAGGGAATGATATAATTCTTACACCTAGTCTGTATTCATAGGTTGTTAGGCTGTTCACGATAACAGTATACAAGCAGCGATCTTCACTGAGTGAGTAATCCACTTGATCACAATAGCCCACTCACACTTCAGTTTCACATGTTAATTTTTCACATGGCTTGTTTTAAACTTTCTCTTATCACTGGTTTCATATAACTTATTTCTCTCATTTCACTCTAGGTTTGCCCCATATGCTCGAAACAGATGCCTGAGCGTCGACGATGGATGGTTGATGCACATATAAGAGAAGCACATCCAGACGCAGTGGCTGAACACATTCCAGGGTCATCTTCACAAAGTAAACACCACAGAAAGCATAGACAAAAAGAAAATAGTATCGATAATACTACTGCTACTACTACTATCAGTACTAGTACTGTAACTACTTCCATTACTAATATTACTCCGGTGAGACGTGCTAACGATTGTGTATCATTAGAATTAAAAAAATGGAAGCATTTTAGACCAGATAAGGTTCACTCTTCAAGTGATGAAGATGATGATGACGATGATGAGGATGAGGAAGATGATGCAGAAGAAGATGAAGAAGAACGGGAGTCGAATTTTGATCATAAATCATTTGAAGATTCAAATATTGATGATATTGGCAACATCGATGCACCTGATGAACATACTAGTGCTTACTCTATAGATCATGAACAATTAGAGGAGAATAGTTTATCTGAACAAGTGATTGATGATGACGATGGCGATGAAAAAACTGATTTCGTAATCGAAACTCTTGAAACCAGTCAACTAGAATTGAGTTCTATGAAGGTAGCATCTAAGCATAGTGATTCGAATAATGCTGATACCAACACGTACACATTAAATTCATAGGACATTCTAACTAATCATCATATTGTACCATAATTTTCTCACCCGTATAACAAATTAAGGTTATTTATTTTTCATTTGAAACGTGTAAAAAAGTTTGTGACTTCATTCTGAGTTGTATCATTTATTTTTCATTTTTCTATTAATATTCCGACAAATGTGAATATTCTGAACATTAGTCTTCATTTGTAATTCTACCATCAAGATAACTCTTCGAATTCATCTTCGTCTTCTGTTGTTTGCACTAATTTCGTATCATTTGCATAATAATAACAATCATTCCCATCTTGTCCTATCTCTCCCCTTATTCTACTTTGTTGGCATTTCATCATGATAGAATATAAAATTCACATACAAGTATATGGTTGTTATTTATCTAATGTTCGATTATTAACAGTTTACAATGTATTAGACACTAGTATCATTTGATTACGTTTAACAATTCACGTAGATTTTCATTTTTTCTGATATATTTCTTAACTATAACTGTAGTTAAATTATAGTTTGATCATTTCGTATAACTGCTGTCATTGGTACACAGCAAACGTATCCCATCCTACTAATAACTAAGTCGGTCGATGATCAGAGTAAGAGTTGAACTTTGTACGCATCACTTCATACACTAAAGCATTTTCCGTATTCAGTTCTGAATACCAATAGTCAAAATGGAAAATATAAACTCATAACTACTAATAAATTGATTATCAATTATTCTCGTTATGTAGTGATTGCATACAATTAGGTTAAATTGCCATCATTAAAATGTGTTGGTTGATTCATAAAAGAAAATAATTGCAACATTAGTAATAAGAATAATTCACTTTCAAAATAGCAACCTCATGAATATGAGGTAGGTGCTATAATGTGGGTATGTTAAATCAAATGACCGAAAGTGTAAGATTACCTTTGTCTTCATTCACTAGATAGAAATCTACAACTCACATTCTTTGGATGCAACAGAGGTCCCCGTGGTTCAGACATTATTACATAGTATTATAAAGTGTAGGCAGAGGATCCCTTGGTGATCTGCTCCAAATGTACAAGTTACTGTATAATAGAGTTATATATAAGACCTTTACTAAATCCCATCCATTTAATCAATGTTCCACATTTTGACAATTTTGATCTAACCATTTATTACATAAAATTAATTGACGATCCTCTACCATTAGTCATAATATTGCTGATACATATCAATTCATATTATTCAAACAGTACTTTAATGTACTTACCTAACTTGTCAGTTAGGTAGGAATATTTTAATGGTTTATACATATTCAATAGGGCTCAGGCATGGAGTACATATATGTATTTGACTATCCATTGTAAAATTAGTGATTGCAAATTTACTGATCCACCTATTCATCATAATTGATAAAAAATATCTTCTTTGTTATTAGTCCAGTGGTGTTTACGCTTGAGTAGTTTCTCTTACGATTGCTTCCTGCGCTGAAATGGTAATATTTCAAAAATCATCTATAGGTAACAAGAAATCCTAAACAACTCGTTAATCTCTAACCTTTCTAGACATTTTAATGATTCATTGGATTAATAATAGAGTGTGCATTATAATAGAAAGCATTTAAAGAAAGAACATAAGTCAATCATGTCACTTTTCTTATTTGGTGATCAGTTGATTTCTAGAAGATAAACCATTCTCAAATTTAATAATTGACGTAAATGAGTAGAATCTCTTATGAGTTTCATAATAATTGAATAATGATTAGTAACGTGTTTTTCCTAGACCGGTGGGTAGACAATTGATATATTTATGCGGGGAGAGGTTCATTATTTGTTAGTAATTTAACCAAGTGACTCAAATTTTTTATGTGTTTGCAAAATAGCAAAGGATTCGATCTTTGATTTCCTCAAGGGCCGTAATTGCCACATATTTTCAAGCTTAGGTTCCATATATTTGATTTATCTTGAAATATAACCTTTGAAATTTTGAGAAACGAGTTGCAGACAAGTCAAATTTTTGTGTTTAAAAATTATCATCAGACCGCATTAGGTTTGTATAAGTTGCGTCCTCATAAGAAGTTATGCTTTATAGTGGCATGGTTCTACTTCATAACTCAACAGTGCTCTATTGTCATTAATGTTCCTCTATGATTCTATGTAAATTTTGACTAAATACTTTCCAAAGACCGAGTTCTGACACAATAATCTGACGATGGAATTGGATAATTTTTATGTATTTATATTTAACCGACAATTTTAAGAACGAGATAGTTGGGTGCGTTGGTCACTTCAGTTGCTTGGGAAAATTTTTTTCATTTTAATAAACTTGTAGTTATCATTTAGGAAGCGAAAGGTCTGGTCGATTGATGAATAGAGGGTGGTGGTTTTAATGCTAGTGAGATATCTGAGCGCCTATTATATTGATGACTATAATGTAAATTTATAGAAGAGCGACATATATCTGAAAATAAATAGCTCCTAAGGTATTTGAAATTGGTGCTGACACCTTTTATCATTGTGGGTGCTTCTAGCTAAATGGTTACTTTCAGCTTTTCCGTCGGGATATCTGATGTTACCTGAATCACACAATCACAATCTTTAACATACATAGTCTATGCCAGGGTAGATGAACGTATTGCAGCAGCCTGTGAAAACCTGAAAGTATTATATCACTTATTGTACATTTTTATCTCGGTATGTATGTTGCAGTTTGACTGAACAGCAGACCATACCTTACCACCCCTCTTTCCGGTTTTCGTTAGATCGGCTTTGGCTAGCTGGAATAAATTATCTAATACCAACAAATCTTTCGCTTTTTGTATTACGCGTGGAACCCAGTTAAGTACCTAGGCATTGGTTGAAGATAGTTACTGAGTCATACAGGCTCATTTCATTTTAGGAATCAAGCAGATACTAAGCATTATCTGAGTATCGGGCTCATTATGAACTGCAGCTGAACGCTGCACTAGTTTAACATCATCGATTTTACAATATTAGTTGATATTTTAATTGAT
Organism: Schistosoma mekongi; assembly: GCA_034768735.1. Lineage (NCBI taxonomy): Eukaryota > Metazoa > Platyhelminthes > Trematoda > Strigeidida > Schistosomatidae > Schistosoma > Schistosoma mekongi. Next base: position 18,876,546 of record CM068311.1, read on the forward strand.
CCATCTATTTGTTTAAAATGTGTTGAAGGTTACAGCAAATTCAAAGTTGATAAAAAAACTCATATTAACATTACTTGATAGCAAAGGCAACTGTACAGTTAACGTGCTACGATTGAATACTAGTCAAATGTTTCGTCATATTGAATATGTTCCCACCGCGTTTCACTAATCATCAAATGTCATATTTATATGATTTAGAGGTTATCAGAGAAAAATCGTTCGTTAAATTTGGGAACCTGTAAGGTGTCATGGTCGTTAGATAAGAAGGAGAAATCTACATAGAATTAACATCGTCATAAATATCTGTCACCACTGCCATTATTATATAATGTGGAGGTGAATTGGTCAAGTAATTTGTGGTTCTGTCTATGATACGTCTTGCACCTACGTTATACCCGGAAGAGCAAACCGTAACTCTAAATTCCCAACTTATTTACCCGTAACAGATACCAGCAACCTGTGACCAACTATTGAGCAACCGGATTACTCGCCCAAAGCCAAATCAAGAAGATGCAAGCACAGCACACAGAAGATTCGATTCTATTTTACTCCGATGCTATATGTATTTACAATAACGACCTTGTAATAGTTAGAATAATTAGCATGCAAAAAATCACAACAACCAATCAGAAACAGCAAGGTCATTGTGCAGAAAATGAACAGTGGTACTGCAACAGTGTTTAAATTACTATGTACGATGTTATTAGCGTGAATCTGTTCTCTTTTTATTGCAGGGCGATCAAAGATAAATGTGTTGAAAGAAGAAGAGTGAGCCATGTGTAAAATGAACTTGCAAGATGACGTATGAGACTATCTTGTAAATAACCTCTCCTTTGTACTAAAACCGCGTAGTTTAATTTTTAAAATAAAAGACCTGTGGCTGTTACTCTCTGTTCTCACTTTGCGTGAAGCTTCTGACTAACGTTGTGTGCTGTGGTTTTTAGATCTTCTCTGCCTGTCAATAACTGCCAGTAACACGTGCTACACTACTAGTTACCGTCTACGTTACAAGTGATCAAAAATAGCAAAAATATGGATATTTACAGGAAAAATATCTATTAGCATGCTACCACCACCTTTTTAGTAATTTGCATATCAGCTGCCCTTCTGATTTCTTGGATCGATAAGTCTGTTAATTTAAAGCTGATAATCAAAAATCACCATGCAACAGTCTATTGGAGCACTTAGGGTACATTTTTCTCATCGCTTTAATGAACTCATGCCCCCTTCTCACACAATGAAAGACAGTGAGTACAAAATTTCAAGTTGTCTTGCTATTCTGTTACCTTCGTTATATGCAGATAACGAAGGTAACAATAAGATGCCTGAATGGTTAACCATAATGCAAATATAGGAGAATAGTTCAACCAGGCAAGTTGGTAATTACCACGACGGCAAGTAAGAATGGCCTAGAGCGAAGATTCTGGAACTCCGAAATCTATGTTTGTAGTGACGACCATAATATTGGCGTAAAATTGATATTCAGTGCACATCATTTGCAAGGTGGAGAAAGAACCCCCCCACCCAGAAGTAATTTTCACAATGCTGTACATGCGACATTACAAATACCAATAATTAGGGCCATAGAAATTCGTTTCCCCCCACTAACTCGAAGAATGACAGCCGCTTCGTAGTAGAATGTTACTAGACACAACTTCTCAATAGCATCAACACTTCAATCAGTGGAGTAAGATGTTCCAATTATGTTAATTAGAAGGGTTGGGAAGACTCAAATTCCCTGAGGAACAATAATTCTGCTGTCGAAAATCATCGGAACACTATCTTAGAAGAGCATGGAGGTGGTCAGTTAATGAATTTAAATTTTTTCTTATGAGCACCACGACTATACAAAAGACGGGTCATACGCTACAACTCCCCTACTAATATGACGTACGTAGAGAGCTTTATGAATTCAACATTTATTATTCATACTTGAAATGTGGAACTTTCTAACACAATTCTCTACAAGCGCTTGTTTTGTAGATGTTCTATACTGACTGCCTTCTATCCTGGAAGCAAGTGTATCTTTTAACAACAGGATAGTCTTTCAAGTTAAATTTATGGCATTTTAGGATCGACATGTTGGTTGGTTCCTGCAACCATAGTTGAATATCTTTTATTTCCAATATTTATTAAATGCTTACAATAAAACTCACATTTCTACCCCTGGTTTACAAGAACGCTATAAAAAGGATAGAACTTATTAAATACTATGGAACACAGAAGGACTATAGCAGATGCTAATACCTCTCGAGCATATTAACAAGCTTTATTGATTGTACATCTATTATTTTCCGGTTCGGGTGGTATGGCATGACTGAACACAGAAATGGACATAACTTACTCTCTCCCCCTTGCCTGTTTTGATTTCGTGCATATCAGATTTACGTTCACGTTTATATTCATCGTTACGACTTTTAATACAGACGTTTATCCTATAAATTGTGGATGTGCATGAGTCAATATAATATACGGTGATTTATAGACAGTTTGGAATTATATTGTTATGGAACAGGATTAGATCGTAATCCAATAGAAACGATTAATGGCGATTCACGTTTAGAACAGTTAGTCGACTGCTTAGTCCAAACAAGGCATATATAAAATGAGTGATGTATATTTGTAAAATTCCAGTTAGTAGAAATTAAAATTTCTGACGTTTCGTGGCTTAGTCAAGTCGCTTCTTCAGGGAAATCGATAACTGAATAAAATTAATACAAGATTAAATAATACAATGGGACGAATCAAAAACAAAATAAGTTCGTACAATCAAAATGTGAGTTTGGTCGTGTCATGTCAAGTCATATGGGTCAAGGTGATTTGAAATGTGACATGTATGAATATGTTAGTGTGATGTGAAAGGGAAATATGTGAATATGTAGAAATAAAATTGTATGTATGTTCATGTGTATGAAATTTGATGTACTTAAATTGTGGTCAGTTGGAAAGGAAGCACTAAGCCGCGAAACGTCAGAAATTTTAATTCCTACTCATTGGAGTTTTACAAATGTATATCACTCGTTTTATAAACAATCTATCCAATGCTCAATCTATTTGAAATTATCAAAGTTAACCTTAGTAATGATATATACATAGTCATATATAACTTATATCATCATAATATTAAAAGTAGTTAGTTGGCTCCTCTAAAATACGTGTAGGGGTCATGATTGCCTCCTAACATAATGATCTTCACACCGTATATTATTTTATCGGTATGTGTGCTAAATGTCAGACTGTACTGTATTATAAAATTTTGGCACGTTGTGTGATTTGTAATGTTGGATTCTTTGGGTTCATATATATATATATATATATATATATATATATATATATAATCAGTAGTTTCGCCCTCGTTAATAACGATGACTCATGCACACGATAATCGTGAGGTACACGTATGGTCAGGAAGTTTAGAACGAAGCTGCGACGGACATATATCTGAACCCAAAGAATCCAACATTACAAATCACACAACGTGCCAAAATTTTATAATACAGTACAGTCTGACATATATATATATATGTATATATATATAAGATCTTTCTTGATGATTCTGTGTGGAAATCCCTCCAAGTAACATTTTTCCTCAATGTACTTCGTTGTTTTGCTTTAAAAAGTACACTTAGTCCTCTTATTCCACTTGGCTATGCATTCTAATGACCTTTTGAGTTAGTTGCTATTTATTTTCATTGTAATATTTGTTGTACCCTTGAGTTTATACCGGATTTCTATTATTCTCATGGATTCCATATATTTTGTTTAACTGGACTTTTGGCTTTGGCGGCTGCCATATTGGTTCATTCCTCTTCTTGATTGTATTGCTTGAATTGACTGGTTTTGTGCATTTTCTGATTGTGGATTGACGCACACTTCCAGAACTTAAAATATTTTGTTGTAACAAGTAACCTTTGATACTTTGTTATTAATATTTCTATAGATTTAGACCTGAAGTGCACCCGGTATATGACCAAGTTACGTTTGGATTATTACCAGAGCAACTTCTAACGATTGAACCTACTCTTACGAATGAGAAGAAATCAGAAGGCAATGAAGGATGGAAGAGAAGTTATATTTGATCATGAATGAAGCGGTAATGGGATATCAACGTCTAGGCTGGCAAACTAGAGAGAGATGCTTCCCACGGTACGGCGTGACGTAATCTGGAGGTGATGCGTGACCGAGCGCCTTCAACTTAGTAGTGTCCGCTAAAACAAACATGGTCAGCATCAATGTCGAAACCTATGTAACTATGTATTTTGGGGATTATTTACCGCTACAGACCTTACTTTCTGGACAAGCAGTACTTGATCTATCCCGAAAGGATAGGATAACCTTCTCGTTTATTTATTAAAACTAAATTGATTATTCCAATCTTTGGGATAAATTTTGACCGAATAAGTGGTGGTGACATTTGTTTAGGTAATAATGTACTTTATATAAATAATTTTGCATAGAACCGTTTGCCACCCAACCATTTGTTCTGAATTTCTACTAGGCAAGAGTACGCGTATCTAAACCAACCTCGACAGTTATTCTTCAATCCAGACTGACTTAGTTTGGATCCTACAGTATATATATATATATATATATATATATATATATATAGCTATTGAACCTATGAAGGTTACAAATCCAGCAGCACAACCAGGTCACAACATACGTAGCAATATCGAAGGACTTGGTAAAACTCTAGAATCTATTGTTAACTCATAATAGAATCATATTAATGTGTTTATTGAGGCCACAATTCCTGCTCATTTTGTGACAGTGCGCCCGAATTCTTCGTCAAGGAGAAATTTTGAATTCTTCGTCAATCATGCATAAGAAAGACGCCGTTGTTCATTTCGACTTCGAATCTCCTAGACACCCTGATTCCTTAATTATTTTTGTCTCCCGAACATCACATATATGACCGCTCAGTAATGGGGTTAACAGTGTTAATCATTATTATAGTAATCTTACTCCTCACTGGCCGCTTACAGACCTAAATAGTATTAGATATTATGTGGAATTATGCAGTTGTTTGGCTTATATTGTGCTACTTAGAAGTTGCGCTATGCAATAACTTCTTACCCTGGTCTATAATAGCTGCAGGCATTTTGATGAGTCAAGATGTTTCTGTTACCAAGTTATATTTAAGACGAGAATGATGGGAAAGTGTACAAATAAATGATAGGGATTCCATTAACTAGTAAACTTACATATCTTCTTTAACCGGCTAAATTGCATATGAATGTTGGATATATACTCCCTGTGTAGTTTTTACGACTACTGGGAAGTTCCATACATGGTCTAGATTTTAAACAACTTCGTTACTAGCAGAAGGCTATTTTACAACCAACCTCATAGCCTGTGATCCCTATACATTCTAGTAAAATACCCAGAGTCACTAAACTACCACTTTGTAGGAGGTCTGTGTATTTTACCTAGACTTTGGTCGTTTGCAGAAACATTGTTGCTCTTACATGATTAGATAGAATATCAATTATAATTTAACAAGGTATTCCGTGTAGTTTCGCTTATAGGGGTATCATGTTTGAGGCTGATCAGTCGTTAAAATTCTTACATCACAATCTGCACTATCATGTCATTATCATGTCAGATAAATATAACATGTAGGACTCACGATAACTTTCTTGTTTTGGCTGTAGTAATATCTGCTGGAGAGAGTTCTTCACTAAGATAAACGGAGCCCATTTTATCTGATGAACCCATCTAAAATTTCATGAGTCCTCGGCCTTTTCCGTTTCTCAGTTCCATGAGCCACCTTCCTGAGAATATAAGCTCCTCTATAATTATCTGCGTAGATGGTATGAAATTGTGGAGAGCCATAAGATGTGATCGCAGTCCAAAGGAACAATAAAAGGACATTCTGCTTCTGAACGGGTGGAAGAAATAGGTTACAATTCAACTTTCAAAAGTGAAGTGCTGTTGAACCTCAGTCTTCTTATTCCCCCGTATCTTAACCGATATTACTGATGAAGAACGAACAACCAATATGAGAGGCCAACTATTTACATTTTTTAACCCACACTTTGTGTTACCGTAAGGCACCATTTTTCCCATTTTAAACAAACAAAATATTCTCCATCAGTTAGTCTTAGTGAATAGGAAATATCATGCTTACAAAAGATAAGGACGTGAAGAACTCTGAATTTCACTCTTAGACATTCTCCTCCTTGTTGTAGGCCATTAAGCATGATGCTACACAGTTGTATTTTTTCGCACTCCTGTAAAACGTTGCCCAACTCACGAACTTTGGAGGCAGCGGACTCTTACTAATTTCCCCTTGTGTGATACAGACCTGCTCTCAACTGTGAGTCTGAACACAAGTCTTGGTTACGTATGAGCTCTCTCAAAGGCTTACGCCACTTTTCTTCTAGTTTTTAGCCAGTTAGGTGTGTTGATGTCATAAGCTTTTCTTGACCATATTCAGAACATGTACCAGTTCCCTCTTTGAGACTCACAGAATTTTCATACTCTACTCCTAACAGAGACGCAGACCTCATAAGATCAAAGAAATAGGCAACAAATTAGTTACAAGATTACGAAACCAGCCACATGAAGGCAGGCTGAGAAAATTAAGTTTCTTCTTGATAAGTTACGGGCGTCTCTAGGTTACCTAATAACTGACTGTAACATTCTTAATTAACCCGGACACCCTAAAGAGTCTATGTATTCTTCTACCGATCATCCTAATCCAAGGAGCCCTCAAAAGAGCTATCAACCAAAGACAAACGTCATAAGTATATTCATACTTCGTATTATAAGGTGTTTTCTAGGCCCAGAGTGCGCTGCCAGTGGAAGTAATTCCAGTTCCTTTAACTAACTTCTTTTAAAATTGATCATCCAGCCACGTGCGACTGAAAGGCCTGCCACTATACCCTTGGGATAACAGTTAATTTAGAGGATACCTGGACTTACCATTCGTAAGATAATATTAATCTTTCTGGTTCATTCTGAGGAATATTTTTATCGACATTACTCCCTCCCATTATTGTCTACGCTTGCATTTACACGTTTCGCTATTGCGACAAATTACACCGTCACCATTCTTTTCTGTCATATCACAACTCATTCCTGACTAGTAACCAGAACAAATTATCCTTAAGCATTTTCCTTAGCACACTTCCCGTTGTTAAAAAGTGCGTGCTTGGATGGGACCTTGGCTGAATCTACTTAAGACACTTAAGTGTGTAAACTGTCGGTTTGGGATTGTAGCTGCGTAAGGCTTATATTAGTATAAACCCTATGTTCATTCAATTCTCGTATATTAATTAACATCATACACACACGAAACTAATATTATTCTCATAAACTCATTATTATCGACTTCTGTTATGTACGCTTATGTATGTGCATTATTTGATTGGATTTATGGTGATCTATAAATAATTTGGAGTTATATCACTACTGAACATAGTACTTTCTTAGTCCTGCATTAACAAACATTATCCATATATATATATATATATATATATATATATATATATATCACCAAAGTACGTTTCCTTCTGGAGAGAGCATAAAAAACAGTGTGAAACTGAAAGGGTGAAAAAAAGTGGACTTACTTGCCAATATGTTTACACTTACTTTAGTAATGAAAGTAATCGATGAAAGTGTAAAGTGACAAGCCAAAAATAAAAACAATATGTTATCAAAAACTGACAGCAGGTAGAGTTAGGTTTCAAATGTATTACAAGCCCATTCATACTTTCAGCAAGCATACAAAAGGTGAAATATAGGGTGTGAAAGTTGGTATACACCGTCATTTTTCGTCTTTTTGTCATTATTAATACCCTTTGATTATATGTAAAACACTTTTTTTCCCACCTTGCCAACTTCTAAACAGTCTGGAACCACTAATGATCTTGGTAAAAAGTACATGGGCATTTATACGTCCCGAAACTACTCACAGAAAAATGTGCTAAAAGTTCAAAATAAAATTCAGGCAAACATGATGCATAAAAGTAGATAAATAAGGGGTAAGTCATATTGACAGCAAGAGACATTACTGAAATAATAATACAAACGATAAAGAAAAAAAGTACATAATAACACTGTGGTCAGTCTTCTGACTGCCACATCCTTAGCGTGATTAGGAAGTTGGATAAGTTTGTGGGTAAAGCTGCGAATCTTGAACTTAAAAATATCAACAATAAGCATGCACTAAGAAATTGAGTGGTTTATATTAGGCCCCCTCCCACAAGGATGTCATATATATCAGATGTTGTCAAAAAATAATTAATAAATATTTGAACGGAATTATACAAACGTTTTTCGAAAAGTACTCTGCTTGTTAACCAGAAACCTGACGACTCAGATAAACCTGTTGGATTTACTTGAGTGCTTAGATAACATTCACTGGTCGTTACCGAAAGCCCATAACAGGATCAAATGGTCCAAGAGGCAAGTAATAACAAGTGATTTGGTTTTTAGTAACTCTTTACAAAAATATTGGGCGTTAAATTAATCTTTCAACTAAGGCAAACCAACCGTTATACTTTAAAAAATGAAAATATTTTTGCATCTATATGTAGAACTCAATGAAAAAAAAATATGATACGAATCTCATTTGGCGATTTCATTAAGGCTACCGCAGTCAGGTAGCTAGACATCGTCACTTAGACAGCGCAAACGATTTGGAACCAAATTAGCAACATCAAAACAGGATTGTAGAAAGATTTCCAGGATTATTTTAACTCAAAACAACAACATTGAACATTGGAACATTTGGTGGCGAATTGAGCTTTTTAAGGCTTGCGCTGCGCTTTTGAAAACTTATCCCAGGTAGGTGTCTGTAGTGTTTGTTTGCTAAGACTCGTTTTGAACCTGAATGTTTTGAACCACAACTCGTTTCTTTAGTAACTTTTTTCAGGGTAAAGAAGTAAAGTCTAAGCTTCAAATGTTTGACACCGTCGATTATATAAGTTATAATTCACAAATATGTTTGCACAGGTTTGTTGTTTATACTTTTGCGTTTCCATGCACGGGTCTCTATATAACTGGCATAGCTAAGATTATTTTTATACCATTCTGGAGTTCCCTAGCTTATCAAACTAATAATTGTCGCGTTACTCTGTGTATGGGTATTTGTTATTGAATGCCATTCTAGTTTGCTGGCTAGGGCTATTTGGTAATTTTCTCAACTGTAATGAAATGGTAAGTAAGTGGCAATAATGAGTTTATTCAAGTGCCTTGCAAGGATTGCTGAATTCACTGAATTCATAACTAAGTATTACATATGATTCACCGAATACGACTTAACCAACCTTTTCGGTATTTATCAAGCCATATGTGCCTGTAAATATGTCACTTTTCACGACGTACAATAAAAGTAGACCGTATAAAAAAAACTAATACTATAAAGTACCGCATCAAACTCCAAGTTATTATTCAGACTTTTATTAGATGAACTGTACGTACGAATAATTATTATGTTTGTAATTACGTTTGTTAGTCTCCCGAAGTACATTCTTCCTCTCATGTTTTTTAGATACAAGTTGCACAGTGTACAAAGTCTATCCAAATACGTGATTTGTATCCAGTAGTAGTATGGGCAAAGACAGGCGTGTTGTATACTTTTATGATCCAGATTGTGGAAATTTTCACTATGGTTAGTGTTTGATTTAAAAATAGGACGATGAGTCGTTTTTGATAATCTAATTAGGACCAAACCATCCGATGAAACCACATAGACTTACATTAACACACACACTTGTAGTGAATTATAATCTAACAGACAGTATGAAGGTGGGTAAGTTGTTTTTAGCTATATTTATTTGTGTTTAATCTTATCTTCATCAAGGTATACAAACCATATCATGCTAGTATGAAAGATATGATATCATTCCATTCCCAAGAATATATTGAATTCTTGCGCGATGTCACTCCAACTAATGTACATACGTTTCCTAAAGAAAAATTGCTAACCTATAATATTGGCGAAGATTGGTGGGTCCGAAACCTTTTTAATTGTTTGATTTCATCCGTTTTACTCTTCTTTAGCCCAATTTTTGATGGTATATATCGGTTTTCCTCTATTTATACTGGTGCATCACTTCAAGCTGCTAAATACCTAAATAATGGGGTATGTATATAAATTTGTTGAACTGTTAATATTTATTTAACCAAGGTAACAGATATTGCTATCAATTGGTCTGGTGGACTTCATCACGCTAAGAAATTTGAAGTAACTGATCTAATTTTCATTTATATTATACGAATTATGATTATATTTTTATCTTTCTAGGCATCTGGATTTTGTTATGTTAATGATATTGTCATAGCTACATTGGAGTTATTAAAATATAATCCACGTGTATTGTATATTGATATTGATGTACATCATGGTGATGGTGTACAAGAAGCATTTTATCTTACTGATCGTGTAATGACAGTGTCATTTCATCGTTATGGAAATATGTTTTTCCCTGGAACAGGTAATTCAGGCTGCTGTTTTTCCTCAAAACATATTTCTTTCTATTTTTGTCAACCTTTATTTTTAAAAAAACAATAAATGGCCAAAACGTGGCACCGGCATATAAAGTTATTAACTATTAGTGTAAGCGATATTGATAGATACAAATTTCCTGGTTGGGGTCCGTATGGTAACCACAATCAGTGGGTGGGGGTTAGTGTACAGTTGCGTTTGGCTCTGTGCAGTTTACGAGTTTACTGATTTTGACATCAGATATACATAAGCTCAATATTCATAATGTGTTTTAAAAATTTGGCAATCTCTACAACTTCCTATACCAATACGTTATCATATTGCCTGAAAAGCAGTAAATTCGAGAGGTAATTCTTGTGGTTATAGTGAAAATCAGTGACAAGTAGAGCTTAACGATGAAGAAAATGAGTCAAATATTACCGTCTTTCAACGAAAGGCCGGGTGTACTGCTCAGCAGTTCGCGCCGTTTTAACATATGGCTGGGAAACGTGGGCCATGAAAACCCAAGATATGCATCGACCTCAGGTGTTTGACCATAGGAATGTTCTCAGCGTCGCTCATATATCATGGAACAGTTGAATAAATAATATTGAGGTCAGAAAAAAGGTTCTTGAGAAATATGGTAAATCAGTCGAAGAGGTCTGTTAGAGTTCTAGATATAACGGCCCAATCGCTCCTATTGCTTAGTATTCTTAGACACCGAACGCTCGACAAGATCCCAAATCAGAACACGTTTGAACAGGAACGATTTATATTCTGGTTAACAAGGGTAGGCAAGTAGAAATCAGATTCGGAGTCAGATTCGATTATTATTCTACACATTCCTTTATATATACAAAATAATCGTAGTGATTATTCATCGAATGAAATTATCAACATTGTTATTAATACAATTAAATGTTGTCAGATGTGCTCACATAAAGTGATGATGGTTTACAAATCATGTTAACAAAAAATCAATACAACTTGATAAAATAATCAATTGTATTTCTAGGGATTTCGGATCCCTAACAAGGTCATTAACATTTATCGGTTGGGATGATTGGGACATGTGTTGCGCATACCTGACCACCGCCTGTCTCGTCGCGCGTTGTTGGCTAGGGTTGAAGTAAGATGGAAGAAAGGTAGGGGCAGCCAAACTAAAATATGGCATCAGTCCATAAGGTCTTTGACTGTTATTCTAAGCTATGTTGATAGATGCAGATTACTTGGTCGGGGTCTGCGTGATAATCTCACTGAATAGCTGGAGACACTGGGCTACATGGCTCAGGATCGGTCACAGTGGCGCAAGTGTATTCACTCTTTATCTTCATCTAGAGCTTAAATCTATTGTTCTTTCCTGTACACCTTTACTCTCCCCTCTTGTATTCAGCTGTTGTGTTACCTCTGTAAATTTGATCTCGTAGTGCTAAGGTGATATGGCAACTTGAACCTATGGGCTTATGTGCCCAGTTCTACGTTGTTGATGAATGAATATCTCAAACTGATTTTAATTACAAATCTAAACGATTGGATGCCATCTTAGTGGTGCAAAAGCTAAGCATTCATCTCCAGCCCTGAAAGCCCTAGTTCATTATCATCAGCAGCAACGTAGAACCGGGCACAAACGCCTGTAGGTTCAAGTTGCCACACCACACTAGCACTACGAGATTATTGAAGTAACGTATAGACAGAATACAAGAGGGAAGAGTAAAGTGAAAATGTCTAGAAAATAACAATAGAATGCGAGATTTAGATGAGGTTAAAGAGTGAATACACTTGCGCCACTGTGACCGATTCTGAGCCATATCGCCTATTGTCTCCAGCCATTTGTTGCGATCATCACGCGGACCCCAACAGGTAGTCTACATCTACCTACACGGCTTAGATCAGTAGTCAAGGACTTCATGGACTGATGCCATGTTTTGGTCTGGCCGTCCCTAACCTTCTTCCATCCTACTTCAGCCCTAGCTAACATGGCGCGACGGGGTAGACGGTGGTCGGGCATGCGCAACACATGTCCCAGCCATCTCAGTCGATGAAGGTTAATGACCTCTTCGACTGATTAACCGTGTTTCCCAAGAACCTTTTGTCTAACCTCACTATTACTAATCCGGTTATTCCATGGTATACGAGCGATGTTACGAAGATTCCTATGGTCAAATATCTGGGGTCGACGCATATCTTGAGTTTTCATGGCCCACATTTCGCAGCCATATGTTAAAATGGCGCGGACTGCTGCGCAGTACACTCGGCCTTTCGTTGAGACACGGATATCTCGTCTGCGCCACAAGTGCCGTAAATTGGCAAATGCCAATCGGGCTTTCTGAATCCGCGCTGAGATTTCGTCAGACACCGACCCACCAGGGGTGATGAGACTTCCGAGATAAGTGAAGCGATCAACGCGTTCAATTACTTCACTCCCTATAACTAATTTAGGAAAAGAAGCAGGCCAGTCCTGGAGTAACATTTCGCATTTGGGAGGGGAGAAGCGCATCCTAAATATGCCTGCATTGTTACTCAAGGTGTTCAAGAGACCTTGAATGCTGTGTGCGTCTTCACCAAATATGGCTATATCATCTGCATATTCTAAGTCGACAAGAGAACCTCCTGGAAGGAGATTAATTCCTGAGGAGTTAAAAGAAGCGAGAGAGATCTCTAACAGTACATCTATGATGAAATTAAATAAAAAAAGGGGATAAGGGGCAACCCTGACGGACTCCACTTGAGGATGAAGTTTCTAGTGACGATTCGCCATATGCTCTGACTCGACCAGTGGTGACCGAGTAGAGAGCCTTTATAAGGTTAATGTACTTTTGAGGTACGCCTTTTAATGACAAACATTGCCACAAGACTTCACGGTCTACAGAGTCGAACGCTGCTTTCAAGTCAAGAAATACAACTATAGTTGGACGTTGGTACATATGTCTGTGTTCGAGGATCTGGCGCAGGGTGAATATGTGATCAATGCAACCTCGGTCAGGTCTGAAACCAGCCTGGTTTTCTCGAGTCTGTTGTTCCCTAGTGTTGGTTAAACGTCGGATGATTATAGTGGCTAATATTTTAGATACTATATTAGTCAAACTGATTCCTCTGTGGTTATCACAAGAGGATTTCTGTCCCTTTTTGTAAACTGGAACGATCAGCGATCGAGACCAGTCAGATGGGATGGTGTTTAGTTCCCACACTTTGGCTAGTATATCAGTCAACCTGCACGCTAAAACTAGACCACCATCCTTAAAGATATCGGTAGACAACATATCAGGCCCTACTGCTTTCCCTCGTTTCAATTTACTTATGACGTTTTCAACTTCACTGAGAGTTGGGGGACCTGCTTCAGTTTTCCATTCGGGTAGCTTGGAGATGGTGGGTAAGCTAAGAGTGGCTAGGGGCCAGTTGAACTGTTCCTGAAAGTGTCCTGCCCAACGTTCTAATCTTCTAGATTGAGAGTAAATCATCGACCCATCTTTTTCAGAGATGATTTCACTAACTGCCGATTTTTTGATACCGGTGTCCTTAATAAGTCGGAACAGCTGTCTACTATTGCCTGTCTCTGCCGATGATTCCATAACTTTTGCTTTTGTTGCCCACCACTGTTCACGATCCTTACACAGACTCTTTGTCAGTCTACGTTTCAGTTGTCGTCGCTCTTCATCATACTCCGAGCCTGCTGGAATGAGTTTTTGAGCCTCCATCAGTTCCCTAGAAGTTCTAGAGATCCAATGGTCTTTCATAACCATTGGATTGGGGTTAGATGCAGATAGCGCTGCTGCGTATACACCTGCTTTAAAATCATTCCAAGCTACTTCGGGGGAAACCTGTTGGTCGTGGGCGACTAAATGCTTAGCCAAACCATTCCTAAATGCAATCTTAGCGTTCTCAGTCTCAAAGTGATATCTAAAGGGTTTGCCTGATGTAACCTTTCTGCGACCAGCAAAACGCATAGAGATACGTGCTCTCACTAGGGCGTGGTCAGAATCTGGACACGTGCCCCAGAAAGAGCGGCAGTCACCTATACAGCCTCTCCAACGGTAGCTGATGCCGATGTGATCAATTTGTGTCCATCGTTGTGTAGATATTGGGGGTCGCCAGGTTAAACAATGTCTCACCTTATGCTTAAAGTTTGTGCTAGCTAAAAATAAACGGTAGTCTGAACATAACTGCAACAGACGATCTCCGTTGTCTGTTCTCTGGGCTGGGATGCCGAGTAACCCACCTAAGTGCTTTTCAGCCTGATTTAGTCTACCTACTTGGGCATTAAAATCTCCTGCTATAATTACTATGTCTGAGTGCTTAGCTTTCTGAAGGAGGCTAGAGAACTTCATATAGAAGTCGTCTTTCACTTCATCTGTACTGCAATCAGTGGGGGCATAAGCAGAGATTACAAAAAGGCATCGGCGTGTGTCCCTATCTTTCCGAGTTCGTACTGTGCCATTTAGACGGACAGCACATAGACGACTGTCTACAGGAATCCACTCGAGAAGTGCCTGTTCTGCCCGTAAGCTTAGTGCTATGCCTACACCAGCAAGGCCACGTGAGCTTGCTGTAGTGTCTCCAGATAAACGAAGAGTGAAGTGTGCAGTTCCATTGCATTGACTAGGTGAGGTCAAACGGATGACCATGCTGGGATCCTGTATGCGTGTTTCGGAGACACAGCATACATCAATTGCAAGAGATTCTAATGTTTTAACTAAGGCAGCCTGTTGACCGATTTGACACAGTGTACGCACATTAAAAGCTCCAACATGAAGTTTAGAGCGTGGCTTCAGGAGACCTGGTATGGTAATTTGGGAACTCGGGTAACCAGTAAAAGTGGCGCGCATATAAAATGTAGGAGAAGAAGTGTTATAAGTAGAGACCAGAGATGGAGAACGTGTTTGATCATGAACAAGGTGAACTCGAGTGCTATTAGAGGTATGAGGGCGGTTATCACTTCCCGGTTGCCCACACCGTGGAAGGGTCATTCTTGAGGAACCTGAAAGAGAAAGAGGATTAGGGGAGGTCGTGATGACCTGAGAGTGTGACCGCAGTGCCCAGGAGACAGCTGTTTGAGGTCGGTCAAGTATATTAATTGTTGCTCCGGTTGTCAGAAGGGGGGGGCATCGGCCTCATGGCTTCCGAAGGAGCTCGGCTTTCACCATGAAGCGTCATATTAGTCCTTCCAACTTCCAGGGCAGAGTTAGAATGGTTATAAAGATTTTAACTCGTAAGCTGTTTTTTAGCATGGTAGTTGTTTTACGGGATGGGGTTGCTAACCCCATGCCCAACCCTCCTCCTTTATCCGGGCTTGGGACCGGCAGAAACCCTGTGGGGCTCCAGGCGGAGTTGAAAGCCCTAGTTTTATCCCCTTGATGTGGTTGAAGAAGAGGTAACTGTTTAATGTTTTCTGGTCTCCAGTTCTCTTACTAAATCCGGTCCATGCCTCAGCGATTCAGGACTGAGCTGTCAATTACGCTTGTTCTTAACTTATTTAATTGCTTAGCTCTTTGTAACTGTCTTTTATTTTACTCGAGATTGATACTAGTCGTTGTCGATTTTTGGAGTAAAATTACGAATGCCTTTATAGGTTGGCATTTATTCGAATCACTGCTAATTGAAAATATGATGGAAGTATAGATGTTCTTTTATTAACCGTAATTAGAACAAGCTAACTGAAAGGTTCTTATAGCGAAATGAATGCGTTTCGAGTTTAGTAATCAAGTGAAATAGTTCTGTAGTATTACATTATTTGTGCTCGTTGTCCTATACCTGAATTCCGACTTCGAGGTATCAGTGATCCATTGTTAGTAGGCACGAGGTCTTTCTAAACATAAGTTTTTTTTATTCTGTTCACAAAAGTTTTAGATCGTTAGTACGATGTCAATATACATTGGCCTATATTAAACTGGAGAACATATTTTAACAAGTGGTTTGACCCATTTTATTTTGGTTTTAAGATATGTAGGTATTTCTTAACATTAAGGCACTAGCGCAATAAAAACGGCTGACTAATATTAGCTCTTCATTAAAATAATGAACTATTATTAGTAAGTAAAGTGAGTTGTCGAAAATTTTCGCATGAACAAATGAATGTACTTTGAATTCGGAGATCTGGGAGAATACTTCTGTGTTGTCCTAACAGTTATGAACGACTGCTTCCCTGACATACACAAGCACTCCTAACGATACTGTCCAATAGCTATGAGAAATGGAAGTGCTGATAATATAAGTTGCAATATAAGTTGTGGTTATGCACATATATCAGTGTATATTTGTACTATGCTTCGTGTTGGCCCAGATAATGACAATAAAGTATGAATTTGGCAAGGACATACACAGTTTCTTTAAATAGCGTCCCTCGTTTGTAACCTACCGCCTACCCGTTGATCTTGGGACAGTTTGATTTTAGAAACATTTGGCATATGACTCACAGCCTGTCAGATGTGTCAGGTTGGATCCTAGAGAGGAGCGCAACAAGATAGTTGTAAAAGTATTGTTGATTTTAGTGAGCAGTCGTACAAGAGGTTGGTAGAGACTCGAGTAGCTCAGTCATAAAGGCTCGAATTATGGAGCTGGGTGGCACTGGTTCGGTCATCACAATAATTGTCAGTTCGATTAAAATTACTAGTGTACGTTGGTGACCAGCATATATTATCACTCAACCTAGGTCTGGGATTTTTGTCTTACTGCCTCCAACCACGTAACATGCTCAAGCAGTAATTGTCTAGACTTGTGACTAACTCATGTTGACTGTGTTTGAGAGTAATTAGATATATTGATCTTGATAAATGTTAACATATGATTAATTTCTTTGGAATTGCATTTATGGATTCCCTAATGAGATAATTTCTGCTTTTGCTTTTTCTAAGAATTAATTCCATCGACTTTTTAATGTTTATAAGCTAAGAGAGCATTTATTCCTGTAATATATGTGCCGAATCTAATTCGAGGATAAAGTATTTAATAAATTTCGAATAATGGGCACTTGAGTAATTGATCTTTTTTTAAACGTCTTTAGGAGTGGTGATAACTAAGTATTATATATTTTACTTATCAACTCATTTATGAAGTGTACTTGACTTCAAGCCACAGTCTTAGTGTTAAAGCAAATAGTACTTTCTGTTACTCAAATCGAGATAGGTTCTGTGAAGTGCGAATCTACAACTTAGTGGCTAAAAGTGGAATATTTTAATCACTGATCCACTGCTCTTCTACATACTGTCTACTAACAAACCAAATAACTGTCTGGTAAGGAGGATTCTTTAAAATAAAGGCACTAGCACATTTTTTACGAGGAAAATTAAGACAGCGAAGAAATATTTCCTTTCAATTCGTTTCTTATTAATATATCAGGTTTAAAATAAGGGAGTAATATTTAACGTGCGATTCTTAAACCATTGGATTGGAATTTCAAACTTTATTCCATTTACTTTATTTTATGAAGAGTAGTGATATCACTCGGTGAGTACACAAATTTGCTCTTGATGAGTTGCGTAAACATATAAAGTAACTTTAATCCTAAGTGTTTTGTATTTTGTTTATATACTAAATGAAAAATAATAATCCATTTCTGTTGTCATTTAATTGTTTACTTCGAATTTTAAATATCATATTATTACTTTATTACTGTCCAATAAATACATGAACTGAAGTCATAATTATTTTTACAGAATGTAGGTTACATTTGCCTTTTCCTCTTAAAAACACTTCATATTTACTATAATATCCTTATTCTGTCTCTGGCTCTATTATTAAAAATATTCACGAAAGTCCTTGAAAGTCGAACTCCTTGGCGTTTTTGTTTTGTTGTCGCCCCCTATGACATTATTGTACTCCGTGATCAAGAAACACCCCAATGGACTAAGTCTAGTGATTCGAGGGGGGAGGAGGAGGTGATTCGTCGTTGTGATTAAATTATGGATCAGAAGCTCACATATGCAGAAAAGTCCTGGGTGTTGCAACAAAAACCAGTAATTAGGCGTAATAATCATAGTTATAAGGTAGGAATAACGTTTGTTTGGTAACTAAGTAAAAGTAGGTCATTATAGATAAATTAACTCAAGATGATGAGTGTCAAAGTGCGATTGTTTGTTCGCTTTGTTATATTTTTTGTTCGGTTCACGTATTTGCTAGACGTGTCATGTATTTTGTTCACCATATGTTCCAAAAGTCATCGGAAAAAGCTTCGTAATGTAATAAGTGATTCATCCTGTTCTTATATATATATTGATTACAGAAAGCCATACATTTACGCTCATGAAACTCCGAAATGAGTAGCACATCCATTTTAAAAATTCCACTGCTTATCAGTATTAAAAGCAAGAAGTTGATGTGTTTCTGATGAAACATTTTTGAAACTAGCCACGTAAAATAAAGTACAATTATTTTGCTTTGTTTTGCACTTTTGTAGGTGATATGTACGAGGTCGGAGCCAAAGCTGGTAAATACTATGCAGTAAATGTCCCTTTAAAAGAAGGCATTGATGATGACAGTAGGTTGAGTTATCATTCTCCCTTTTTTGTATATCACCTATTCATTTCATAAACTTATCGGCTGGTGTATGTTATTCATTACCTAGCCTGATAGTAATAAGCTTGTCGGCTCCAACACGAAGACAATAAGTTAAACATGTATTCGCGAAATGTTACTGCAATCTAATATGCCATTCATGGATATAACAATATTTTTGAATTACTAAAGTGTATACGTACGCTATTATAAATGCATGGCCAACTAGGATAATATTAGATTATGAAAAATAATTTTTGTCATTTATTAATTGAAAGGGTTACACACACCTCTTGTATTGATAACATATTAAATAATCTATGACATATTTAGTTTAGAAACGGATTTGTTTTTTTAGTACACGTTAGTTTGTTGCTATAAAGTAGTGGAATCCATTTCTTCGTTGTATCTGTGTGGAGCGGCGGCTTAATTGTCAAAATATTTTACTTTCAATCGGTAGATTTTAGACCTCGGTTTATGCAGCCGAGTAATATTACCAGCCATCACACAGTGTGTTAGTCATATTTAGGGGAGTAGTCATATTTTAGGGAGTATCATCTGGTTGAAGGCTGCATATATTTCTCTCTGATTGAGTATTGTCACGGAATCTAGGTGCAGTTGCTAAAATAAGTATTATGACATTATGATGATTACTTTTCAGTGACTTACTAGCTAGAGACAATTTTAGGTTATTCATGCTGAATACTACTAGTACAACTGATACTTAGTGACTATAATGAGAACTTCCCTTTACTCATTGAAACGTATTTTACCGTACTGAAAACGATTTTTTTGTTTGTCAAATTTCAGTGTATTTCAGCGTTTTTCGAGCAGTTATTAATGATGTAGTTGCATTTTATCGTCCAACAACTATTGTGCTTCAGTGTGGCGCTGATTCTTTAGGCTGTGATCGATTAGGCGTCTTCAATCTGTCTATTCGAGGTCATGGGTAAGTTAGATTTTTATTTCCTTGTACCTAAAACGTGAGTGGATTCGATGTAAATTAATTAGTTGTCTGTTAATCATGACACTGATTTTGCTGACTTGCTGAGGTATCCGGGGCACTCCTCAGGTAGATCTCACCAGTCAACATTTTAGTAGTTAGCGCAAAACATTCAATTAATTCACAAGTTTTCCGAATCCCAGTTTGGGTTATGCTATCTTTTCCATGTACGAACCAAAAATAAATGATACGGTTGACTTTATTGATGTGAGATAAATACAGCTTCCAAGATAGGTTAAAATTCGAACATTTTATCGCTTTACGGTAATTGTAAACCTCTCTGTAAATTTCTTAAGTTTTAGGTTAATGCTTTATTTTTTTCTGTATCGTTCTACAATACATATTAATCTGAACTGATGACTTACCGTTGTAGTGTTGTCCTATTCATGTAAATTAGTTACTTTTGGTATTATTGATGCCCTTCCACTAGGAATCCAACCAAGCTTTTATTGTTATAGCAGTGTTAGATTGTTGAAAGCGGCTGTTAGGGAGACCTTGGTTTTGTACTAGTTGGCACCCGTCAGCAGGATATGTCTACAATTTTGGGAAATTTTAAGCTGACAATAAGCGGAATACAAATTCACATTGCCTACTGTCATAAACAGGAATATTACTACTTAGCTTTTAAGTATGCTAGTGACTTTCACTAAGACTGAAATATTCATGCTAATTGGTCATTAAGTAGTGACGATTGTCATGTCTTGATCTTCCCGTCTATTATAGCAACTTGGACTGATGTATCTATGTGCTACGTTCTGCATTGTCTGTGACTAACTGTTGGCCATTAACTTTATTCCCACAAAATACTAACATGGAATTCATTTTATTAACAAAACCTGACCACTCTCGGAATAATGAATATAACGGACTTCAGATTCTAATAACTTATTTGTGACTTCATTTAAAAGGATATGAAATACACCTGCTTATGTGTTGTTTCTACTTCTTATAATATTTTGGGAAAACATCACGGATGAATCAGTACCAACATCAATATCTTAATGAATAATTCGTAAAATGAATTTGGACGCGTTAATCCATTAGTCAAAAATCGACTATTTCAGTCATTGAACTATAACTTCACAATATTAAAGAGGAAATTTACCTCCATAATAATACTTTATTACGTTCTTTCTATAATTATCGTCAATAGTGTTTTTTTCCACCTCTTTTCTGCTAGACGATGTGTTCGAATGGTTAAAGAACTTGGCCTACCTTTATTAGTAGTCGGTGGTGGCGGCTATACTGTTCGAAATGTAGCACGTTGTTGGGCATATGAAACAGCTGTACTGCTTGATCAAGAGAAAGTAATTTCCAATGAATTACCTTATTCACCCTATATCGAATTCTTTTATCCTGATTACACATTGCATCCTGACTTGACAACTAAATTGGATAATGCAAATACACGTCAAGTAAGTTCATGTTAATTTGTGTTTATATTACAGGCTAACTTCAGGTAATTAATTATTGAATTGGGAAAGCGACCGAGCAGTTATTTATTCTTAGTACAAAACTCCTTAGCAGTGTTCATCCACAACCTCATCAGTGATTGAATCAAAGACATTTAGGTTAGGATCCAATGATTTGTATTTTTAACTTAAGCTCACTTGAAATTTTGTTCCAATACATCCGTTCCCGTTGATATCTCATGTACATAGTTGATATTGCATCCCCGGTACGGCATGGTTAGACGTTTGTTGCTAGATTTAATGGTTATGAGTATGGTCTAAAGTAGTGTTTCACGCTAGAATGAGACTACAAAGTCATACTAATTGGTTCTGACTTGTTGGTGTGTTCAAACGAGATACTATCTGTTGAGTGACAAAATATCTCAGTTGGTATATGCTGTTGGTCGTCATCTTTAGCACAGCCACTGGCTATTCTAGTGAATATATATTGTGTTCCCTTCTATCTACACTATTTTTGAACTGAAAGGCTTTTTATATCATGCATATTACGCCTGAACACTAGACGGTTATAACTCCGTCCTCTGAGAGGGTTTCTAAAATATCAATACTTTTTTAGCACTTATCCGTTAGAAAATAAGATGGTGGTATACGAATGAAGGGTCAAGGAACGATAACGTCAGGGGAGTTTTTTAAAAGATACCTAGAACATTTTATTGCTTTGCTAAAGTTTTGCGAATTATTTAACATTCGAAACTGATCTCAATTGATAACAGGTATCTTACTCATCATTAAAATATAACTAATTTATGGTGGTATTTGTTAGAGATTGCTGTATTGTCGTAGGCAATAGAAGACACTCGAATAAAACATTTTTTCTCGTTGGTTTTCAGTGAAATTGTAATTGATGTTAATCCATAATAAATAGCACCCATTAATTACTAATTAATCTGCACTAAATCCGTTGTCAAAATATGACAGACGTTCAAGCATCTGTCTAATGAATGATTTTTAATACATACTTCATTAGACAGAGATTTAAAACACTGATAAAAATTACTTTCATAAATGATCTTAACTAGTATTTTTACGTCTATTTTAAAATAATGTTGTAAAGGTGATTTATCACGTCAAGTTTTTAGTTGTATCAAACATCATATTGAGCTAACATTAATTCTTTTTGTTATAGTATATTGAAGCATTACGAATGACAGTGCATGATAATTTGAAACAACTTGTACATGCTCCAAGTGTTCAGTTTACTGATGTTCCAAGTGATTATCTAGCAAACTTTTGTAACGATTTAAATGATGACCGGTAAGAATTCTCTTGCATAAAATGTAGTACATATAGTTTGTACAATAAGCATCTGAATTGAGCTACTGAGGTTTTCGAGAAAATATAATAATGTTGTCACTTAATCAGAATTTAACGGTGCATATCTCCAGCTCCATTGCGTTTGTTTCTTAGTAAACTGATACTATAGTGTAAACTGTAGAATTATTTACTGGATAGATAGACTACTGAAGCATTTCAACATATCTGACGAACTTATTTCGACGACGGTTTTCATTAATTACTTTTAAGTTTTTGCATTCTACTAGGCTAGAATTCTACTCTGGATGCTTTAACTGAATTAACCATAAACAGCATGGGTCCTGACATAAATGCACGTGTGCATCGATCCAAGTTATCACATCTCAGAATCGGCATAACGATAATGGTAGAGTTAACAAGATAACAAAAGGAACAGAAGAAATAACCTTAACTCTAGTTGTCAAAAAAATAATTCGAAAGGGACTAATAAAGTATGGAATTGTATTAAACTCAATGTTTATCAAAAAATAAAACCAGAGGTTGCGCATTACTGAGTGAAGGATAATCGATATCACTGACTTGTTATTTTAATGTTTTACACTATAGCCGGTGAGATATACAGTTTATCAGGTATTTATAAATTATCTACCGGTCTTGACTAACCAATATTGCTATATTGGCTGGAAGTCTCGTTCCTTTACTGTCTATTGTGTCAAGTGAGTTGATTAGGAAGAAGTAAAAATATAAGAACCAAAATCAAGCTCCAAGGGCGTCGTCGTACTTCCGACTGTACTGGGTTGTGATAGCAATAATGTTTTCCTTAGAAAATCAACACTTGCAGCTACAGTGCTTTCTCACGACAGACAAAATCTACTTTAAAGATACCACCCCTTACCCCTGCGGATTTCTATCATAGGCCTTAAAGGTTATTATGCAGCACGAGTAAATGAAGTAATTGGACCTCCATAATTATGTATATACTGATTTAATTAATGATTAAGCATTTTATTGCTATTGTCTTCATATTCCTCTAGCTCTAAGCTTTTATTAAAATTACTGTCATTTAGGAAACATGAACTAGGACCAATTATTTGTATTCATTACTCCAATTTTATATCAGAAGTACTCTCGTTTTATATTTATGTTATTTTCCTGTGTCTGTGTGATCTATATAACCATGTATGTATATGGTACTGTTCAAGGTGTACAAATTTTGGACAGTGTGTTTAGATTGGTTTTTCTCTCATCACTGGGGAAGTATCGAGTAGACTAAGGAGCGCTAAGAATATATGGTCATTATTGTATACCTCAGTCACCAATAAGGTTGTGTGTCACTGGCTAGTCGAGATTATTATCATTATATGTCTATATTACAGATATAGAACGAGCAAAAAGCTTACAGTTGTTCCTTGAACTATAGTCACACTCCCTGTGCAATAAGAAAACTACAAATCCAGTTTCCTTCTAAGGTACCTTACGATGTATTCACCCACTCACCTACAACACTTGAGATCATTTAGATCGATTATTTTACAAGCGCTTAGCCAATATATTCAGTCTAGTTTGCATTACAGTTAAGTTGAGGTGGCTTTGTTGAAATTGGTATTTAATTTTCTTGTTTGTTACAGATTGATCTCGGTTGGATACCATTAAAAACCAGGGAAGACTGGACGGCTCTTTCGTCCTAGTGTGGAACTTCTCAGTGCACACTCCCGATTCCCTGGCGCAATCTTCGGCAAACAA
The DNA here is from genome assembly GCA_034768735.1 of Schistosoma mekongi. Lineage (NCBI taxonomy): Eukaryota > Metazoa > Platyhelminthes > Trematoda > Strigeidida > Schistosomatidae > Schistosoma > Schistosoma mekongi. The sequence goes on from CM068311.1 coordinate 18,900,940, forward strand.
CAAAGTGTTTTGCATTATTCAGATGTTTACATGATTATAACGTATGAATCCCCCACACTCGTTCATATTTACTGTCATCCAATATTTTATTTTTTTTGACAGAGAAAAACCAAATGAATTGTTTGTTGAAGAAGAGCAGGAGCCAACAGCTGCTTAGTAACAATTTTTTTCTTCTTAACAATCATTATCCTATCTTCAATATTTATGCACACTTTTATAACCCAGCGCTATGTCAATCAAACGGCTAGTCTAAGACAGCAACACCATCAAAAACTACTTTAAACATCTCGTCTAATAGCATATTCTTGCATAATTATTTTCATGAGAAGACATAATTTTCCAGAAACAAAGACCACAAATTTGAAGAGAAAAACAGAAGATTACGAAATCTGCGAAAATCATGTACAAAGTTTTAAGTTGTTGTGGAAAAAGGATATGTGTAAAATAATGTTAATGACAATTTGTTTTTGTATGTACAGTGTTAGCAACTGTTACCCCACATATTTCTCTCTTGCTTTTGGGTATTTACATTGTAATGTCAGGTGAAAATCATTTAGATAGATAATCGTGCTCTGTGCATTGGTTAGTGTATGCTGATATCAAAACGAATAATAAGAATCGGTCGTGAAAGGAGTTGGTATGACTGTGCAACGGTTGTAAATTCAAACAGTACCTGTGATCTTGCTGCGAAATTTACATGTGGTTTACAATCGACTGAGAAAAAGGCAAATAGTCAGTTAAAAACTAAGAAAATAAGAATTAATGATTACTAAGTAATATTAAGAGGCAGTTTTTCGGAAGTTAACATTTGTCCAACAGATCGTGCACGTGTATGCTGATGTAAGCGTAATTCACATTGTAATTGACTTAATTTTGTAGTAACCGGTTTCAATCTTGGTGGTGGACGTACATGAAATGCATAAATTGAAGAGGATGATCCAGTGATGTGTGGATTGTCTGTTAAATTGTTCAGCTCCGACTTTTGTTTTAATAAAATGACTTTACTTGCGTCTACCTTAAACCAATGATCATCATTATTAGCACTATCATTATTCAGTGGTACGCCCATGATCCATACAGGACGTTCGGCATTCCATAGTGCTGGTGGAATAGCAGGTAATGAGAAAATTGATGCGTTTGTTATGATTGTTTGTCTACGATGTTTTCCTTCATTGTCAACTTCAAGTTTGATATCACTATCTTGTGTTAAAGAGGAATCAGAGAATTCATGGACAGACTCTTTACTAATACTTTTTACTTTAGGTCTTTTTCTTGTTCTTGTCTACAACATTACATTTAAATAAAGAAAAAAATAACGAAACTACTGTCAGACAAGCTATGTTGATACAAAATAGTTTATAGGCATAGTAACTGCCAATTGTGGTAGTTAAGTGACTTCAATATATTCTTAAACGCTCTGCGAAACAAAAACACGGTGTGTAATGTTATGGTTAGACACAGTAACAGACGGAGATGACAAATCACGTTGATAATATTGTGAATTTTTATCATCTGAAGTGGCTGGGACACAATTTTTGTGCCCAACCATCACCCTACTTAACGTGCGATGTCAGCTTTTATAAGAGTAGATTAAAAGGAAGGTAATCCGACTAAATGAAGATGTGACATTAGTCTATGAAGTTATTAACTTTTGAAGTGAACCATGTTAGAAAATGCAGTCTACCGGATTTGGGTTAGCGGTGATCGTAACTAATGGCTGATACGTTCAGTGACATGGCTCTAATTACACACTCTTCATTTTACTTTACATCCGGAGGTTCGAAAGTATTTTGTGCTTTTCTTTCAGCGGCCTCATTCATCTCAAAGCATCTCTGTATCCAATCTTATTTTCAGTCAGTCAGTTACAACATAAAACTTGATACTTGTGTACATCAATTCAAGTTGCCATGCCCCAATCAGCAGATAGAGATGAAATTGTCAAACCAAATCCCAGAGTAGGGGGGTAGTAACAGAGTTAGTATTAGTAGAGAGGATTAGAAACCGAAAATAGGATTTAAGAAAATATAATTCGATGAAAACAAAATTATGATGAATTCAGAAGCTTAGAATTTGGAGGAGGATAAGGAATGGATGCACTTGCGCCATTGCAAACAATTTTGAGCTACGTCACCCAAAGTCTACCCATCAGTTACAATCATCACGCTGACCCCAATCAGGTAGTCCGCACTTATTAACATTGTTCATCCCAGTTGTCGATGACTTCATGGTTTGGTTTGGCTACCCCTAGCTTTTTTCCAGCCTACTCCTACACCAGACTGCATTTCTTGTTGAGGTAGGCAGCGGTTGGGCATACGTAACACATGCCCTAACCATCTCGGCTGACGAAGGCTCATCACTTCAATCGACTTGCCATATTTGCCTAGTACTCTACTCCTAACTCACGTATTGCTTACTCCGTGTTCCCAGCAAACACGAGCAATGTTGCGAAGACATCTATGATCGAATACTAGCAGACTACGAATATCCTCTATCCTTAATGGCCATCATAATTCACATCCATAAAGCAGAACGGATCGGAGTGTTGTGCAGTAAACGCGTCATTTGGTCGGTAGACGGACGTCTAGCGTACGCTACAAGTGGCGCAAATTGGCAAAAGCCAATCGAACCTTTTGTATACTAGCCTGGATTTCATCAGACACAAGACCATTAGGACTGATGAAACTCAAGATAAGTGAAGTGGTCTAGACACTCAACTACTTCGCGCCCAATCACTAATTTCAGTTCCTGAAGCAACATTTTGCATTTCGGTGGAGAGAATCGCATCTCAAACATGCTTACATTGATGCTTAAGGTAGTCAGAAGATTCTGCATTTTATCAGAATCTTCACCCGATAAAATTATATCAGATGCATATTCTAAGTCAACACGTTTATCTCCTGGAAGGGGTGTCGACACCCTGGAGAAGTCAGACGATGAAAAAGTTAACTCTAAAAGGATGTCGACATAATTAAAGAAAAATGGAGAAAGCGAGCAACTTTGGCGAACACTACTTGGAGTAGTCGATTCTGAGAACAGTTCGCCATAGGCTGACTCAATCAGTGGTGTTCTTGTAGAAAGCCTGCATAAAGTTAGTGTAGTTTGGCACGCCTTCCAATGATAGGCAGAGCCACACAACCTCATGGTCGACAGAGTCAAATACCGCCTTAAGGTCAAGAAATACAGCTATTGTTGGATGTTCAAGAGTGTGCTCATGTCCCAGAACCTGCTGAAGTGTGAATATTTGGTCTATACAACTACGTACAGGCCTAAAACCACCTTGGTTTTCTTGAGTTTGCTCTTCACGAGCTTTAGCTAGGCGTCGAATTATTATTGAAGCTAATATTTTAGACAATATTCGTTAAACCGACCCCTCGGTGATTGTTACAAGAGGGCTTCTATCCTTTCATATAGACTGGGACGATTAGTGTTCGAGATCAGTCAGATGGGATTACGTCTAGTTCTCAGATTCTAGTCAAGATCTCAATTAATCTCGCTGCTAGAATTAGACCACTATTCTTAAATATCTCCGGGATTAATCCATCGGGTCCTGCTACTCTTCCTCGCTTTAGATTGTCTATAGTCTTCTCAACCTCACGAAGACTTGCGGGACTAGTACTAATTTGCTACAGATTGCTTGAGGATGGTGGACAACTGAGATGAGGCCGGAGGCCAGTTGGACTGTCTCCTAAAGTGTTTGGCCCATCGGTTTAATCTTCTGGATTGACAGTGAATAATGGTCTCATCTTTTTCTGAGATAGTTTTACTTAGCCGGATTTTTGATACCCGTTTTCTTTATAAGTATGAACAGTTGCCTACCATTACCTATTGCCGCTGTCTTTTCCGTCTCTTTAGCTTTCGCCACCCACTACTGCTCTTGATCATTACGTAAGCTTTTAACTGGCCTGTATTTAAGTTGCATTTACTTCTCATCGTGTTCAGAGCCAGACGAGATGTGTTGATGAACATCTGTCAGTACAGTAGATGCAGCTGAAATCCACTGGTGTTTCTTAACCTTCTGGTTTAATTTACTGGTAAATATCACTGCTGTTTCAACAACTTTGTGGATATCAGTTCAAGCTGATTCGCGGTGGGTATCGCTTACACAGTTGATTAATTGCTATTCTAGTTATTTTTGAAATGTATTCTTAACTATTTCGTCATTAAGTTGAACTCTGAGGGGGATCCTTGCCGTGGATCCTTTACGTCCAGTGAGACTTAGACTAATACGCGCTCGTACTAAAGCATGATCTGAGTCTAAACATGTACTCTGAAATAAGCGATAGTCTTCTATCAAGCCTCACCAACGATGGCAAATGGCAATGTGGTCTATTTGAGTCTAACGTTGAGTTGGTTGTGGGGGTCACCATGTCAACTGATGTCTTTCCTTGTACCTAAAGTTGGTGTTTGCTAGAAATAGACGGTTATCTGAACATAGTTGTAGCAGGTGGTCGCCATTATCTGCTCGTTGAGCCGCGACACCATATGATTCATTTAGGTCACTTTCAGTTTTGGCTTTTAATCTACGTACTTGGGCATTAAAACCATCAGCTACTAGTATTACATCAGTGCGTCTACCTTTTCAAAGGTCGGAAAGCTTTCTGTAAAATTCATCCTTTACTTTATCTGAGCTGCAATCAGTGAGATTGTAGGCAGGGACAACGAAGAAGCAACGGCGTGTCCCTATCTTTCCAAATTTTTACTGTCCCGTTTAGACGGACAGCGCATAGACAACTGTCTACTGGAATCCAGTCAAGGGCAAACTGTTCGGCTTCTAAAGTTAGTGCTATACCTACACAAGTAGGGCCTCAGGTAGTAGCCGTGGGGTCTCCGGACACACGAAGAGTGAGTTGGATCGGTTCTCTATTATAAGAAGGTGGTGTCAAGCGAATGGTTGTACTTGGGTCCTGTATATGCGTCTCCGTGACGAAACAGACATCGAAGGAGCAGAATAACTAAGGAGGTTTATTGTCCCATTTGGCAAAATGTTCGAACACTAGAAGCTCTGATATGTAGTTTAGCGCGAGGTTCCAGGAGACTGGGAATAACATTTCGCGAGTTCTAACTAGCGTGAGGTTCTAAAGTTGTGCGAGAAGGGTTAGTAGTAGGGATAAGAAAGTTATTAAGAGTTGAGAGCTGGATCTGACCCGAACAAGATGATCTCGTGTGCTGTTAGAGGTATAGGAGGGCGATCGTCACTTTCTCGCTACCCACATCGTGGGAGGATATTGCCTTTTGAGGTACCTGAAAAGGGAGCTGGACTTAGTGACCTAGGAACGTGATCGCAGAGCCCAAGGGACAACTGCTTGAGGCTGGTTACGCACAGCGTTGTTATGGGCAATTTTTGTAGTGTCAACTCAATTCCTTAAAAGACCTTACTGCTGGAGACGGAAATTCATGGAGCAAGGTGAGGTGCGACGTTTTTAGGATTGACCTTTTTTAACCCCTTTTTGTTGAGAAGGCAGCATCGCTCCAGATGCTGGTTATCCGAGGGAGAAACCTTACTGCAGTCAGCAGTACGACTCCGCCCTCAAACTTTAGGGTGCTGCCTTTAGTCTTATCGCTCTCCAACAGACCTGTTTGGCATGGTAGAACATAGAGGAGCATGCGTCCCAGCCAATCTAGCCCGATTGGATGATCAAGATAGGCAAGCTCGACTATCGAGCCAAGGTGGCAGCTACGTCCGGGCAGTCCTAAATTACTACTTCCTATCTACTACTTTGGTATTCATTTTGATAATTTCATCTCGCTAGACTTGGATAGACTTAAGTTCAATTTTGCCTAAGAATAACTAACCTACTGTTGTCATTAAGGCATGTGTTACACATACTCAGTTATTACCTATCCTAAAGTAGTTATGTGATCTGTTATAGTTATAAGTTAGGAGTCCGTTCAAATCTATGACTTAAATTATTTCCTCTATTTCTCTCTTTGTGATGATGTGAAATGACACTCATCTTTATTAGGTCATGGATTGTTTGTCTAATTGACCAACTCATCAGAAAAAACCTTACAAGCAAAATAGTGGTGACGTGTTATAATATATCATTCGACTTGTAATACTAGAAGTTACTTCTCTAGATTACGGTGAAGCAATTATTAAGTGATAAGTAGTTTTTTTGAGAGAAAACGTCAGACATATTCAGAAAGCTTGTCTGACTTTTTTACAGCTTGCGTAACATGTAGTGTAAGCGAGATGTCTGACTGTCAACCAAAGTGCGTATATACCTCACAGAAATATGTTCTGTATTAATTCCTATGGCTGTGAAACGTAAGCGACACGAGTAGGCTACAGGTTTTTGACCACAGGTGTATTAGAAACAGGGCTCACATCACGACCGAGTAAGCAATGATGAAGTTAGGCATAATGCGGCAGATCAATTAATGGGGTTGTGAATCTTCATCGACTGGTAGGGTTGAATCATATGATACGTGTGGTCAACCACCACCCACTTCTAAGCACAATGTTAGCCGGAGTAAGTTGGGAGAATGCTAGGGAGAGGCCAAATGAAATCTACGAGGTCACCAACTGTCGGAATGGGCCATGTTGATGGATATAGATTACCTGGTTGGTGTCTGTGTGGCCAGTGGTTTGAGATGTTGGGTAACACTGTTTAGCATCGGTCATAGTGAAGCAGGTGCATTTTATCTTTATTTCTCTCTAGGTATCGAGCTCCAGTATTTCCTGGCAGATATTTTTCATTTCATCGTCATTACTGCTACATGATTTCGACTTATTTGAAATTCGTATTTTTAATTTGGTCTCGTTGTACTAGTACGATATGGCAACTTAACCTAACAAACAATTGTGTTAAGCTGTGTTGTTTGTGACGGACTATTGGAAAACACAATTACATTTCGACCGACAACATCACTTTGCATGTTATAATCATTAAGGTGGAAAGACTATTTATTGTAGATGTCAAAACTAAAATATTTTATTTGATAATTAGTCTGAGTTCCTATGTGTAAATATTTCACTGAAATATACTGGTCACAGGGTAGGTTTATTAAAAAGACTAAATTTATAAAAATTATGCCAAATTATCAGTGGATGCGACTTTATATTTACCTTCATTTGGTGATGACAAGTTTTCTTAGTTCTACTTATTTGTTTTTTCCGCAGACGACAAATAATCCAACGAGTTTTCATTTTAGTCACTAATGATCGTATTGGATTAATTATGGAGTGTAAAGGTCCTTTAGCATGATGTGATACTGTAGGATTTGAAGGTCTTTTAGATAACGAACACTTTTCACTATTCTCATCTTCTTTGTCAATACTACCATCATTACATCTGATAGTATTTTCATTTCCAATATAAACAGGAAAAACACTCCATTTCGAGTAGATTCCTTGTAAATGTTTCAGTCTATCCCCTTCAGTCTTCATGGTAAATACTTTGTTATCGTCTCCATTGCTATTGTTATTGCTCAGGTTCTCCTCGTCATTGTTGAACAGTGTTGCACACGATAGAACATGACAATTATTTTGCAAGTGCTGTTGAAATTGTGAGAGACTGTTCGTGTTGACATTGTTATTTTCTTGACAAGTAGTCTTATTAGTACTTAAGTCATACTGTGAAATGCCAGTCGCTACTATTCGGTTTCCTGATAGCACTGTTGGTGCTTCTGTGTGACGGGTCTCTGCAGTTTTCTCATCGATGTTGCCAATATTACTATTACTGTTTACATTGCGACTGTCATCAGTTACACCGGTATTGTTAATATTCAAGTTGAATAGACTAGCTTGACAAATAAACGGCGTTGCATTAGCTGTATACGAGGTACAATTATCAACTGTTGACATTTCAGAATCTGTGCTAGGTTTATGCCGATTTGTTATTGCCTCGCTTGTAATAAGATGATATTCTTCATTATCACTAATACTATCTAAAGCGGAGATATTCATATTATTGTTATGAATAGTATTTTCTAATTTTGAGAATGCTGAACTATCCATCGAGTAGCAGGTGGCAGGTATTACTACTGACCGATTTATCTTTCCGCGTTTAATTCTATCTGACCTTTTCAGTAGAAAAAAGGTTGCATTTATTAATAAAGGTAAATGAACAACACATTATTTAGCAGATACAATATCAAAATAAGGAAATCTGAAGTGAGTGGAATGAGTTGTACTAAGTGGAAGAAAGGGAGAATACTGATGTGTAAATTAGTCATGAAGGATGTGCTTAATCATTCTTTGACGATATGTATATCTTTTCAGTCTATTTCTAGTACTTTTTCTTTTACATCTTTAAATAAGTAGTTATTAACCTTAAAACTATCTCCACAGTTACATTAATGAGGATATTGACATTTCTTAAGTGATGAAAACTTATCATTAATGTGCAATCCGCAGTTTCTGCCCAGACATTAGCTTCCAACGGGATCGCTCAACATATGAATGACTGGTGGAATTCAATTACACCATACTACTAGTGTTTTTTAAATTAAGATCTACAACTCTTTTAAACTATACTAGGTTAGCATTAATTCTGACTTACTCATGTAAATGAACTCTGTGGATCAATGGCTTATTGGTTATCATACTTGCCTTCCAATTAATACGTTTTAGATTTAAACTCTGCTTTGTCTATTTTTGTCTAAAAAGCCGATTAGTATTGCTAACTTTAAAGCAAATATTGTGGCTCAGATTACAGACAACAAACTTATACTTAGTTAATGAGTTATGTGTGGATACTGAATAACTGAGAAGTCACGGGAGAAATTCCAGCCACCAAATGAAATTGTTTATTTAATTATACCGTGACTTGTAGGTTTGGGTTGAATTGTGATTGAAAAACAGAATCCAAGACGCGCGTTTCGTCCTATTTGGGTGTCGTCGGCTAAATGTACCTGCATCTCAATGTTGATGTTCACACCGAGATTCAGTCTGTAAGAAATCAACAAGAAGATCCAAATACTTTCGAATTATGTTATTTGTAGGTATGGTAACAACGCAACGTAATCTATGAAGTAGGAACAATCAATAATGACTGCTCGTTATGAAGGCCAAAAGTTTTAGGTCTGATTCTTCGTAGGGTAGTGGGTGCGGACTGTGGAGTTCTGTACTGAGGAGAAGCATCTATCCACCGCCTTCTAACTTTTAGTGGCCGCCTAGCTGAACTAAGTCCGAAATGCAAACATCAAAGTTAATAATAAGACATTGTAGGTAGCAAACTATAGGTTGTTTACATAAGGAATAAAATGATGATAAAATCATGGATCACTGGATTACTATCTTTGGTTTCCTCAGGAAGCGACGTTAGACAGTTATTACTGTACTACTTCTCGATTTCGACATCTCACAGGTAGTCTTAAATCTTTCGCTGCCTACGTTAACATTAGTGGAACAGATTACTATGACCTAGCTAGTTGATGAGTAATGTGTATAACTTCCATCAACACAATATGCCGGTCAGTTGTATAGTAAAGAACTGTTTGTAAAACCAAACAGATTATACGTTAGTATGGAAACTATAATTGAACATATGCAATTTTTGCATCGCTATAGAATTTATCATTTCTCTTTTATGATTCTGAGATGATGTTTTTGAAAATTCTTTACACTGTAATTCGCTATGTATATCTTTTCAGTCTATTTCTAGTACTTTTTCTTTTACATCTTTAAATAAGTAGTTATTAACCTTAAAACTATCTCCACAGTTACATTAATGAGGATATTGACATTTCTTAAGTGATGAAAACTTATCATTAATGTGCAATCCGCAGTTTCTGCCCAGACATTAGCTTCCAACGGGATCGCTCAACATATGAATGACTGGTGGAATTCAATTACACCATACTACTAGTGTTTTTTAAATTAAGATCTACAACTCTTTTAAACTATACTAGGTTAGCATTAATTCTGACTTACTCATGTAAATGAACTCTGTGGATCAATGGCTTATTGGTTATCATACTTGCCTTCCAATTAATACGTTTTAGATTTAAACTCTGCTTTGTCTATTTTTGTCTAAAAAGCCGATTAGTATTGCTAACTTTAAAGCAAATATTGTGGCTCAGATTACAGACAACAAACTTATACTTAGTTAATGAGTTATGTGTGGATACTGAATAACTGAGAAGTCACGGGAGAAATTCCAGCCACCAAATGAAATTGTTTATTTAATTATACCGTGACTTGTAGGTTTGGGTTGAATTGTGATTGAAAAACAGAATCCAAGACGCGCGTTTCGTCCTATTTGGGTGTCGTCGGCTAAATGTACCTGCATCTCAATGTTGATGTTCACACCGAGATTCAGTCTGTAAGAAATCAACAAGAAGATCCAAATACTTTCGAATTATGTTATTTGTAGGTATGGTAACAACGCAACGTAATCTATGAAGTAGGAACAATCAATAATGACTGCTCGTTATGAAGGCCAAAAGTTTTAGGTCTGATTCTTCGTAGGGTAGTGGGTGCGGACTGTGGAGTTCTGTACTGAGGAGAAGCATCTATCCACCGCCTTCTAACTTTTAGTGGCCGCCTAGCTGAACTAAGTCCGAAATGCAAACATCAAAGTTAATAATAAGACATTGTAGGTAGCAAACTATAGGTTGTTTACATAAGGAATAAAATGATGATAAAATCATGGATCACTGGATTACTATCTTTGGTTTCCTCAGGAAGCGACGTTAGACAGTTATTACTGTACTACTTCTCGATTTCGACATCTCACAGGTAGTCTTAAATCTTTCGCTGCCTACGTTAACATTAGTGGAACAGATTACTATGACCTAGCTAGTTGATGAGTAATGTGTATAACTTCCATCAACACAATATGCCGGTCAGTTGTATAGTAAAGAACTGTTTGTAAAACCAAACAGATTATACGTTAGTATGGAAACTATAATTGAACATATGCAATTTTTGCATCGCTATAGAATTTATCATTTCTCTTTTATGATTCTGAGATGATGTTTTTGAAAATTCTTTACACTGTAATTCGCTATGTATATCTACTAGCCTATTATAGTGTAATTTCGAAGAAATCTTACTTCGTCTACACTGCTGGACAATAATGAATATACTAAAATAAGCGCATCGATTTCAGTTACAGATGCGTTTGTTGAAAGGAATATTGGGGTTTCATACAGTTCATTATAATATTGGATTTCATTAATTTAGTAATCAACAATCACTAAACAAACGTACCAACTAAAGTTGATCGAAGTTAATTTACAAGTATCTTTATGAAATACGTTTCTTATGCAGATCTGAATTGAATTTGTTACCTTAAAAACGACATCAACATCCGGGTCGTGATTTCTGCCATGCTCCTTAAATAAGATAAGATTAATTAGCAAATTTGTGATGATCTACATACACTGACATAGTAAAAACATTTATACTTACAATGGATGACGAGATAGTCTACTGGTATATTCTAAAAAATTAAGTTGTTGAAAAATCTATGAAAACTGTGCAATTATTGACATTGACTGATGTAAATGGAAATTTGATTTCTATAGGCGAAAACTATTAGGAAGTAGTGGTCGTAAGCCGAGAAGTGAACAAACGATAAACCTACCAGACACGTTAACCTTAATAATGCAGGTAGAAGCTGGAATTTTAACTGGTTTCCGATTAGAATCGTTTATTGCAGTTATATTATTGTTCACCTTAAAAAAAATGAATCTTGTAAACGATATTATCTTTCCCGTTCCCAATTATTCAATTACCTACTAAGTGAACCGACAGCTAGTAACAAGTTGGCATTTATATATAATTTACACTTTAGTAAATTGTCAGTAGAATGAAACCACATAATTAATGTACCACAAAATTACCTTGTTCGACGGACAGTAACAAAATGTGACGATGAGGGTGTGGATGTCGGTATATCTGAGGTAATCTCTTTAATTCCTTGAATAGAAACCCGTGGAAGTGAATATAGCATATTTTTGGTAGTCTTAGGCATCTTCCAATTCTTAAGTTTATTACAAGCATCATTGGGATAAGAATTGTGGGCAGCTTTAAAAACGTTTGTAGTTGTGTGAACAGTATCTGTGGTTGCAGCAAGGTATACAGTGTCTTTATTGTCATGACCATTAGTATTATGAAAATAAAGTGTTTTTCCAGATAAAATATTTGAGAATTTATCAACAATTAATATATTTGGATATGAATAGTTGCATTTTTCACTGATAGAGATTTCCCCACCTTCATTAACCCTACCAAAATCCAAATAAGAACTTGTTCTGTGCGCAACTCCGACAACTTCAAATTTCTCCAATTCCAACGATCCAAGAGAAACAAATGTTTTTTTCATTAAATCACCGTTTGAGGTGAACACTTCGGGCATAGATAATGAGCTTAGAGCAGAAAACTATACAAGTAAACAAAAGACATAGAAACTGCTTATCGATATATATATATATACACATATATATATATATATATATATATATATATATATATATATATATATATATATATATATATATATAGAAAGTGATCATAAAAATGAACTGACTACGAAGCCATCGATAGTTTTTCCTCTAGTAACTTAGAAGCTATGTGTCACTGGAGAGTCGCACTCTTCTGAGTTAGTCTACAGCACTACAGCCACATAATATGGCAAAGCTATCAATGGAAACTGAAAGACATAGTGGGCATTCATGCCATTTATAATTTTGATTATACTGCAACTATGTAGCGAATCCTAAATCACGACTCATTTATTAATACGCTAACAATCATTCAACTTATTGGTAGATTTAGAATTGCATATATAAATACGATTGCAAAGCTTTGAAAATCAACTTATATAAATAGCTGTTATGTTTCTTAAATATAACGACCCAAATACTTCTATTGCTTAGTATTCTTAGACACCGAACACTTGACAAGATCCCAAATCAGAACACGTTTGAACAGGAACAAATTATATTCCAAATAACAAGGGTAGACAGAAGTAGGAATCGTTAGTTAGACAAACGTTAATGTATTTATAGTATTTACATAAGAAGCTTCCAGAATCTTCTGCAACAATCCACTGGAGCTGATTGGTTTAGAAGTAGCCAATCAGCGTGCGCCATCACGATCATGCACTGAGCATGCTTTAATCCGGTCTATATCCCACTAACACCTCCCCCTTGAGCAGATTCGTAGGATCTGGTGTTAGGATTCACCTGCAGCCGTTGTACTGGTTTGTGCTTACGATTTGTCCACCTTCTAGGTAATAAGGAAGTGGTACCATCCTTCGTTTGTACAGCGACTGTCCTGTCTGTTTCAGGTATGTTGATCTCAAAGGTGTCTAGCAGAACATCGAGTGGTAGTCTATACCGCGTCTCGTTGTTGGCGATGCAGGTTGGTTTCAGTTGGTTCGCATGACGCACCCAGACTTCTGAGCCAACAGACACCTCGTACACCACATTTCCTTTCTTTTGCACGATCCGACCAGCCGTCCAGGTAGGATGTTTGCCTCGATAGTCCATAGCAAGTACCCTTTGACCCACAGTGAACAATCGTCTTTGCGCCCCATGCCGACGATTGAACTGTTTCTCCATATTTACGTTTCGCTTAGGCTCAAGAGCTGGCGTCGGACGGATGCTATCGAAATGTGTCCGTATTTTTCTGCTCAGTAATGCTTCCGCTGGAGAGACCCCGTTAGTTGTCTGAGGGTTCGGTGTGGAACGGTAGATAAGCAAGAACCTCTCTAAGATCTCTTCGGTTGCCCCCTCCCCTCTTGATTTTTTCAGAGCATCTTTAAATGTACCAACAAAGCGCTCTACTTGGCCATTTGATTGAGGGTGGAATGGAGGTGTTCGGATGTGATTGATTCCGTTCTGGCGACAAAAGTCTGAGAAGATAGCAGACGTAAACTGTGTTCCGTTGTCGCTGACTATTTGTTCTGGAACCCCGAAACGACTGAATAATTGACGTAGTTTTCTGACTGTGCAGCTTGCGGTTGGATGCTCCATGAGGAAAATTTCTGGCCACTTGCTGTAAGCATCAACTACCAGAAGGTAAGTTTGTCCATGAAGTGGACCAGCAAAGTCCAAATGTATACGCTGCCACGGTGAGTGTGGTATTGGCCATGATTGCAACTCTGCTTTCCTCGGTGCTTTTGTTGCTAATGCACATTTAGTACACGAACGGGATAGCTGCTCAAGCTGAGTGTCTAATTGCGGCCAGTAAACATAACTTCGTGCTAGCGCTTTCATGCAATTTATTCCGGGATGTCCTGCGTGCAGCTGTTCGAGCACTGCTGGTTGTAGCTTCTTCGGAATTATGACGCGTTCGGTGAACAGAAGGCAGTCGTCAATGATTGAGAGAGACAGCCTGCGCTGGTAAAACTGCTGAAGCTCCGTAGAGTTGGTCTTCGAGGGCCACCCTTCTAGATGGAACTTTCTAACTTCTTGTAGAACTGGGTCTCGAAGAGTCTCTTCTCTGACTTCATCTGACGACACTGGAGTGTTTCTAATGGCATCCGCTACTACACTTCGTATTTCTGGGTCAACTGATATGGAGGCAATGATCATGTCCTCCGGTCCAGGGTGTTGAACTCCAACTAGTCGTGAGAGGGCATCGGCCTGACCAATAGTATTTGTTGACTGATACTTGATGTTGAAGTCATAGCTCAGAAGCATTGTTGCCCAGCGCTGTAGTCTATTAGCCGTATAAACAGGGATTCCTTTTTTAGAACCGAAGATTGCAATCAATGGTTTGTGATCTGTCAGAAGAGTAAACTTACGGCCATACAGCATTTTATGAAATCTTTTAACAGCGAAAACGATTGCAAGAGCTTCCTTTTCAATTTGACTGTAGTTTCGCTCGGCTGGGGTGAGTGATCTAGCAGCATGAGCAATTGTCTTTTCTGATTTGTCTGGAAACACGTGGGATATCACTGCTCCGACTCCATGACTAGAGGCATCAGATGCAACAACAATTCCCAAGCTGGGATCGAAGTGTGTTAACAGAAGCTTCGAGCTGAGCATTGACTTGACTTTGTCGAACGATGCTTGACATTCTCCTGACCACTGCCAAGGTTTATCTTTTGTTAGTAATTCATTAAGAGGACCTCTCACTCGATGCATTTCAGGCAAAAATGTGCTGTAATGACTAACTAATCCCAAGAAGGATCTTAATGAAGGAACGTCAGTTGGTACAGGCATTTTCTGAATGGCTTCTATATTGGCAGGGTCTGGTTGGCGACCGTTCTTATCTAGGATGAAACCAAGGTATTTGATCGAATGCATGAAGAAGATACACTTTTCTTCACGTAGGTGAAAACCGTACTCCAACACTCGGTTAAGAACTTGATGTAGTCGATCAGAAAGTTCACTGTGAGTGGAACCCATAACTATGATATCATCTAGATAAGCTGCTGTACCAGGTATACCTGTTAGCATCGTATCCATTATTTGCTGAAAGATAGCAGGTGCTGTCTTGATGCCAAATGGTAGGCGAGTGTATTGAAATAACCCTCGATGAGTGTTGATAGTCAGAAGCTCTCTACTATCATCATCTACTTCTACTTGCAGATAGGCATCGGAGAAGTCTATTTTCGCGAAACATGTACCACCATTTAGCTTAGCAAACAAGTCTTCAGGAACTGGTAACGGGTATTGATATACGTCCAATGCATCATTTAAACCGGTTGAGAAATCAGCACATATGCGTAGTGTTCCATTGGACTTTCTAATCACTACGATCGGCGCTGCCCATGCAGAGTAATTGACCGGTTGGATTACTCCAGCTTGCTGCAAACGATTAAGTTCCTGATCAACTAATTCAAGAGCAGCGTATGGTACAGGACGTCTCGGACGAAAAATGGGTTTAGCATCTGGTTTCACGGGTAGATGAACTTTCATTTTGGTGCAGTGACCAAGGGTATTTTGAAAAACAGGAGCGAATTGTCTCTTCAGCTTTTCCAGTAACTTTTCACCTGTCTGTTTTGCACGTATAGGGGTGTCTAATGCTGGACACGACACGCTGCAAACACTGTTGATGGGTACATCCATTATTCCAAGTTTTTCTAGCATATCAAGACCAAGGAGATCAAGGTATGGTCGTTCTGTAAGATAGCATATTCCTTTACAGCTATTTCCGTTGAAGGAAAATTCACACTGTAATTCGCCAACCAGTTGCAGAACTCCTCCTGACGCGTTTTTAGCAATTTTCTTAGATGGCTTTATTGGCGGTTTCCCAAGCAGCTTATATGTTTCTCTAGACACTAGGGTGATATCGGATGCTGTGTCGATTTGAAGACGAGCTGGTATGCCGTTAATCTGGATAGTAACATACTTTCTCTGAAAGTCATAGTCTGTTTGAAAGGCTGCTACCAGAGAAAGTGATTGAGATTCGGCTGACTTCACCATGTGTCGAGGACGTCTATGTTTCTTCTTGGGCTGGGACGTACGATTCGGTGGGCAATGATCTTCTTTATGTCCACGTTTATTGCGCATCTGACATTTATGCTTCTTAAATGGGCAGAATCGTACAAAGTGCCAATCACCACATAACCAACATGCAGTCGTTGGTTTGTTACCACTTGTTCTCGGTTTTTGAGCTTTTAACCTAGTAATAGCGTTGACACTACTGCAGGTTAAATTAGGATTTACCTGTTCAATTAACTGATTGTCGTGTCTGATGTTTTGTAGCCGCTTACACTCATCTGTCAATGTTCTGAGTGTGATGTTTGGATCTTGATCCAGTCGAGTTAAGAGTCTAGTTCTAATCTCAGCATCTTGAGGTGATTGAAGAGCTTTGATGAATATAAGGCATTTAAATTGGTCTTCTGTCAACGAGCGTAACTTGAACCGTTCACACTCTCTGTTGACGATGTCTGCTAGAGCACCATATTCATCAGTTTCGCGTTTCACCAAATTAAGACACTGATAACGAATACTAAACAATGAAGATGATTCGCCGAATATCTCTGATAATTGAGCTACCGTTTCATCGAAGCTGAGCTCTCGAGGTAACTTTGGTAATATATGATCAGCATAGCGTGCATGTTCATTACTTCCCAGCTTACGCATCAGCAATCGAGTTTTCCATGCATCATCTTGTTTACAGAATTCTATTCTGAATGTGTCTTCCCAACGTTTGAACCACATGAGGAAGGTATTTCCACTATCGGGGTCATAATAGAATTCTGGTATGCTGCTGGCAACTGCATCACAAGAAGTACTTGAAAAAGCATGTGAACTTGAACAATGGGTGTTCAGCTGTTGCGTAAGGGTTTCTAACAACCGCATTTGTGCATCAAGTTGTGCTTGCTGTTGTTGTAGTATTCGATTGAGCTGGTCATCTGATATCGGCATTTTGAACGTGTTTTCCTTTTTCCCCGTCGCCACTGTTATGTTTCTTAAATATAACGACCCAAATACTTCTATTGCTTAGTATTCTTAGACACCGAACACTTGACAAGATCCCAAATCAGAACACGTTTGAACAGGAACAAATTATATTCCAAATAACAAGGGTAGACAGAAGTAGGAATCGTTAGTTAGACAAACGTTAATGTATTTATAGTATTTACATAAGAAGCTTCCAGAATCTTCTGCAACAATCCACTGGAGCTGATTGGTTTAGAAGTAGCCAATCAGCGTGCGCCATCACGATCATGCACTGAGCATGCTTTAATCCGGTCTATATCCCACTAACAATAGCATTATTTGCTGAGTTGTGTCATGGCCTTTCATTTCAGTAATACACAAAACTGCAAGATCTAAGGGGTTCATCTTATAAATTTTTATGTACTAATTTTAGTGGTAATGACTTACCCTTTACTGATAAATGTCGGAAAAAGTAATCTGAACATTGGCCTAACTGATATACTTATATATTAATGATAGTCACGTTAAAAGACTATTATGCAGTTTGCTATACTTAAAAACAAGAGTCATATTGATGCAAAGATATATTAGAAACCCGAATTTACTTTAAACCTGTAAGCTACATAACAATAAAGGTTATTAAGAGTAACATTAAGGTTGTTTATCTCATTAGAGTGGTTGACTGCATTCTAAAGAGTAGTAGTGTATTATGTAAACGTACTTCCTTTTTGTAAGTTATGAATAAAACTCATTCATTTAATGGGATCCTAATGTGTGTTGTTCGCTCTTGTAATTAAAATTATATGTTGTGGGAAACAGTAAGAATAACTGTACTGTGTACAAAGAATTTACTAGTCACTGAATGGAGAAATACAAGAAGTATATATCTTAAGACTGAAGATACGTCTCGATCATGAACACATTTACATTTATTTAAAAAAGTTGTGGGTCATAAATCTACGTATCCTATTTTCTAGGGTAGTGGTAATAGTCTTTTTTTATTTTGAATATATCTTCCACTACACTGAAACAAATCACTACACTTAGTAAAGTAAAATACCAAATATCATTTTAAAAGTCAGCCTCAAAAATTGGAATAACATTAGTATAAGCGCGTAATTTGAAGAAAGAAACACACATACATTACCTGATAGTTTGTAATAAAACTGTCATCTTCAGGATGTAATTGCCCATCAGAATAATGAACGCCACTTTTAGACGTATTCATTTTCTTCTTTCGCCTCTTCCTATTGCTAGTTATCCGAAACTGTGTACAATACATATATACGGTATTTACTAAAACAATCATAACACCAATTACACATATAACTGCATTAATTTTTACAGCCAAACTGTTCAATTTAATAAATTTTGGAATAAACGCCCACAATAATATGACAAAAGACCCACTGATAAGGCATAGCATACCAATAATGGTCCCGAATAAAAGAATCTTATTGACATAATGTCCATTGTATGATGAAGTGGATTCAGGAAGAGTAGACGAACACATATATTATAGTGCAAAATAATGGTTTAGGTGATTAAAACTCATGATAGAATATCAGACAGGTACAACTATGTGAATTAAAAGTGTGACAACAGAGTGGAATTCCAACCAAAACAAGAAACATTATGAATGATTGGATGACGTATATTGGGAAACGGTCTCATTCAAAATTTTGTATCAATTATTACATCGCATGTTAAACATAGCTTCGGATAATTTTGATACACATGAAAACAGGAATGGCAAAAGTGATTTACTTTCGAATTAGACGCAGCTGACAAACTGTAAAGGTGCTAACATTACATAGCTTGTATTGTTCCACTGTGACCATTTTCACTTGGTGTCTGAAAAAAATAACAAGACCACAAAAAAAACTATTGGAGAGAAGACACGCGACAAGTCAAAGATACGGCAAAAAAATCTGCCGTGAGTGTTAAGCCC
This sequence comes from Schistosoma mekongi, assembly GCA_034768735.1. Classification (NCBI taxonomy): domain Eukaryota; kingdom Metazoa; phylum Platyhelminthes; class Trematoda; order Strigeidida; family Schistosomatidae; genus Schistosoma; species Schistosoma mekongi. Next base: position 18,920,183 of record CM068311.1, read on the forward strand.
GTAATTAAGGAGCCATTTTTTCACTGACTTTGACGAAGCTAAACGCAAACCCGCCAATCGGTAAACGAGTAATTAAAGAGATTAAGTTTACTATTAAAAACCACAAAAATGGATTATTAAAATGTACGTGGTAAGTTTACATAGCTAGTGAATGCCTGAAGATTACTGAGATAATGTGGTCAGATGTGGGTCTAAAAACTTAAATATGGAGAAAGATGGGAATAAGTAGCCAACAACAAAACGTTAGGAAAATAGGCAAAACCAAGGCCCGTACTTTTCAGGAAAAAAGCTTAAAGCATTTAATAACCGGTTAAGCTTTCCATTCTTCACATATAAATTGGTATCTAAACTAATTCACCATAGTCATGTAAATAAGCCTGCAGAGTAAATTCACCCTCTTGGAGGCAACTGATTATGATCTCCTCGACGACATTAGCTAGCAAGGCGCTAGATACCTAAATCAAATGACCAGAAACGAAGACAATATATTTAAGACACGAGAGTGATGAAGTTAATTAGTTTATAAAAGCTTGTTATACATATACTAATTATTAAATCCGATGAATTATCAACTGGCTTGAACATACAATGTGGAATGACCCTGAAAACACTGTCTCGCTCATGACTGGTCCGTTGATCGGTATTCTAAGTTATGATAACAAAAACTGGGTGAAACTAAACTTTGCTGACGAACTTGAGAAGGCCAATCAGAATCAAAGTATTTGTTTCAAGATCGCGCTCACTCAAGTTCAAAATGCTTACTGTAGATCGGCTGGTTAGAATTTTTAATAAAAACACTATTATTTATAATCCACAAGATCTCGAATTACTTCGTAGAGAGTTGATTTGGGATTGTGCGCTCTATATGGCTCAAGTACAATCCACAGATACTCGAGATAGAGTAATCTTTCGTTGTAGTGGTTGTTGGCGAAAGAAATCAATAAGAATAGGCAGTTTTTTAGCAAGTGTAGACTAACACTACGGCAAACCTGCATGTTAGTTGTATTATGAGTTATGCAGTTGCCTGTCACGCTGGCATCGTCTCTTACAGATGTAAGCAAAGCATCAGCAGTGCTGGAATCATCGAGTAAGTAATAACGAGGTTAGACGACGGGTGTTAGGCAAATGTGGTAAATCAGTCGATGAGGTTATGAATCTTCATCGACTGAGGTGGTTGGGACATGTGTTGCATATGCCCAATCACCGTCTTCCTCGACGCAAAATGTTGCCTGTTGTAGAAGCAAGATGGAAGAGAGTTAGAGGCGGCCAAACTAAAACATGGCATCAGTCCATGAAGTCACTGACTGCCGGTTTAAGCCGTGTCGGTAGCTGCAGACTACCTGGATGGGGTCCTCGCGATTACCGTAACCAGTGGCTAGAAACACTGAGTGACATGACCCAGAATCGGTCACAATGGCGCAGATGTATTCACTCATTGTCCTCTCTTAAACCATGAGCTTTAAATTATTCCATTACTTTCTTTCAACGCTTCCTGAACTATATTCTATATGTTCACACTCCTTGTTACTATTATTATTTAATTTCATTGAAGTAACTTCTACTAATGGTGGGGTGGTGTTAATCTTGCGGTGCCATGGTGGTATGGCGACTTGAACCGATGTACACATGTGCCAGGTTCTATGTTGATTGTACATACATACATACAATGTTATCAGCACTGCAAAGACATGCTCAGAAATCGTGTTACGCCTAAATCTATTGCTAGTAGGCGTCGGAAGAATAATTGGAATAGATGAAACAGCCATTAGAAAGCGAAAATATAATAGAGGAAGATCTGTATATACCGAATGGATAAGTAATAACCGCTTTAATCTTACTGGTAGGTTTTTGGTATTTAGGACCAAACATTAAGAAAGGGACATTTCCTGTATGTCCCAAATCGAACTCCAAGTGTATAATGTGTAATTCTTTTTTAAAATATCACCGTCCCAATAAACCAAAAGGTTGGGACAAAGTTGCGGAAGGTCGGGCCAAACAGTATGTAAAACATTGGGCCATACGCATGGCTTCCTAACGTTTTGCCCAATGTTCCAGTCATTTGGCCCAACCTCAAATTTTACGTTCGGACACCTGGCACAATGTTTCGTTCGTTCGGCCCAACGTCGATGTAGGTGGCCCAGCGTTTATATACGAAAAGCCCAATGTGGCTCAATATTGGGCCAAAATATATATGGGTAAGTAATAATTGCTTTAAACTTACTGGTAGGTTCTTGGTATTTAAACACAATGAACCCGTCTCCAACCTCCAGAAGTTCATAATCATGTGAAAATAATGTATCATGTGTAAATGTTTTTAAAAATTTCGTTTTCCATAATAAATAATGATTTTATCTACCACTGCATTCTTATTGGCTAAAAGGTACCTCGAGGTCAGCGGTGTAGTTTAGTTTCACCGTTTTGGTTTACTGGGGTTTTTCATAATAAAAAATGATTTTATTTACCAGTGCATTCTCATTAGCTAAATGGTGCCCCAAGGTCGTCGGTAAAATTTATTTTTACCCAAAACTGTGTTGAGATGTACGAAAAGTATTTATTTCCCAAAATGCGCTTTGTTGCATGCCCTGATCACATCGATGTGGTCGATAATATGTAAGATAATGTACTCAGTAGAGTATGATGATTTTAAATAAACGAAGCAGATGAACAAATTTTTTGCCGTGCTACTAACAGTAAGGAAACACGATTTGAAATCTTACGCAGAAACTTACATAGAAAACTCCAACCAACCGATACAATCTAAGCACTTTGAACAAGACTGTGAGCGCGACCTTGAAACAATTACCTTGGTTTTCATTGGCTCTCTTAAGTTCGACAGCAAAGTTTGGTTTCACCCGACTCACCATCCTTCCTCTAACCTTGTGCGTGGCGTTGCCCATGAAATAACATCGTTGCATCAAGTGATCATAGCAATCAGTATCTTATTAACAGCTAGAGCTATATCACATGTTCCAGAATTAAATTTCACCAACCAGTTAGAGCCATTTGATATTGCCAGGATGTGCGCCACTCCCTTTATATTTGTGTGGTATGGTTGTTATTGTTTTCCTGACCTACAGCTCAGTTTATCCAGTGTTTTCATTGCAGTAACTAGCGTTCTTATATTTAAAACATTTGCTGACTACTCATGATATTTGTGTATTTATTGTTTGAAGTGAGCTATCGATTGGGTTTGTGGCGGTAAATAATCCCCAAAATAAATAGTTACATAGGTTTCGACATTGATGCTGACCATGTTTGTTTTAGCGGACACTACTAAGTTGAAGGCGCTCGGTCACACATCACCAGATCACGTTACGCCGTACCGTAAAAAGCAACTCTCTCTAGTTTGCCAGCCTAGACGTTGCTATCCCATTACCGCTCCATTCACGATCAAATATAACTTCTCTTCCAACCTTCATTGCCTTCTGATTTCTTCTCATTCGTAAGAGTGGGTTCAATCGTTAGAAGTTGCTCTGGTAATAATCCAAACGTAACTTGGTCATATTCCGGGTGCACTTCAGGTTTGATTTCGATTCCAATCTTGAAGTATACTTGAACACGGTAGTCTAATCTGCTGTACAGCTTGTAGAATCATCCAAAAAAGATATCACCACAGTGTGTACCATATTTTTACTCACGTGAAAACCAATGCGTGATCTAGATGACATCTATTAAAACACAAATGTGATATCTCTGTAGTCTTGAGTTTTATGCCTGGTCATTCGTTAAATATTTATCTCTCATACCTGATATTCTCACTTGAGTTCCCAGTGTCATAATTGCGAGTCGTTAATTATTCCCTGTTATGGTCTTTACAGTAGAGATGTTTTGACTCGATCTGCTGCTGATAATAAATCTTTGTTTCTGGTTTCTAGGATTACTTTGCACGGCTGGAAATATATCACAGACTGCTAGCCTTGCTGTTATGTAAACGTTATCTGCCACATTTATAAATTTGTGTTCATTCAGAGGTTATATGGCAGATTCTCAGAAATTGTTTTCAATCAAGTTTTCAATTTGTTTCTCGAACCCTGTGATATTTGTGATCTGCCTCATGTTGAACTGTGTTATTTAACTTGTGTAGTTATAAGCATTGTAATGTTTTATGTAGATCGTTTGGTATAAGGTTTGGATACGTATAAAGGAACAGTTTCGTCTGTTTATCGTGTTTACTATGGATCACGAATCATGTTTACTATTTGAAGAAAGACATTTTGTGCGGCTTTAGACCTGTACCCTAGTACTTAGGCATAGATCCTCCCATAATTCCTTAAGGAAACCAAATCAACTAAAATTATTTATATAAGTATAAAAAAGCAATTTTGGATGCCTAAGTTCTTTATATATCTACTACAGTAACTTCCTCAACATTAAAAATAATATGCTTTTCGCATTCAGTACAAACAGTTCGTATCTCTATGGCAAGTTAAATCCAATGCCACGTACTGAAAGTGTTTTGCAGCCACCTTATATCCGTCATATAATTACTAAGTAGGAAATCGATTCTAACTACCTTATTTGTACTGGTTTACTTGTGGAAGCTGAAAATACATTGCAGGTCAAATTAATACAAATACTGACTCAATATACTTGAAATCACTTATAATTACAACCATACACAGTGTTAGCTAAATATGCTGAAAATAAATTTACTAAGACTGGTGATGCCTTGCCGCTTGAGTCAACTAATATGGAAATATTGGGTACTTAGTTCTAAATATACTGGTCAAGATCTGGTAATAATGCCAACAGCCTACACATTATATTTAAGCTTCTACATACGGTATTACGTATAAAGGTAGGTTAACAAGCAGGCGTGTGTTAATGACAGAAGCCTAGGCCCTATGCTTACATTCGGATGGGGCATACGGATATCTTTTGTGTCCTATTGACATTAATTCAGATTGTTTCGGAGAAAGTTCTTGTGGGATTTTATCCATGTGGTAACGAACAACGTGAGTTTCTTCTAACTGTAATTAATTATTAATAGTTTACAAACTGTTGTGTCCCAACTTAGTAAATTTCCAAGTAAGGAAACGCAATTGTGGGTTTACGTTGTCACAGCCGAAGGCCATAAGATGCTTTGTTTAAACGAAATCTATGAATGATGCTGACGAGAGGCCGAGATTTTGTTATTACAATGCAACAAAGCAACCCAAGTTGGCTAAATTGGTTGATTGATGGTTTTATCTTTGTTTATTTCGTTCTAGTTCTGATAATCAACAACACTTAAGTCCTCTGTATTGCTCTCCTACGCCAGAGAGTCACTTTTAAGTTTTCAAGTGGATGATCCAAGGAATTACGTACGTGATGAAGCTTGGTTTGTATTCAAATCATTAAGTATAATGGCATCACTTCACAGAAATTACTGATCCAATTTTACTCGTAATGTTTAGAATACTTAGTATACTAACCGAAGCCCAGCACCAAACGTAGCAACGCATAAAAAGATTGAAATCAATACCTTGTAGTTATATTAAGACAAAAAAACAGTCCTGACCCAGTGCTATACAGATATATAAAAACGAAATGTAAAATAGATCCGGCTTATTTATGTGCTCAGACAAACTAAAAAGGCTCAAAGTAACTAAAATGTAGAAGGACACCAAACGGTTTCATGAGCAACAACTGTTATGTACAAATAGCTAAGCAATGTAACTGAGGTAAAAATAATGAGCAAATGTCGTAAAACAATGATATAAAGATGCATTTATTTAACAGATTAATAATATGATACATTGGAATATACAAAGATGTAGACAGTGCATTGTTATTGTTATGCATCTATTTACGGCAATTTTAACCAAAAGCACTGCAGTACAATTCGACAAAATAGTACGATTCAAACAGTAAGTGTTATCACTACAATAAATTAATAAGCACAACATTCTGATACGACAAGTAGTTACAGTGGGTTGCGGTGACTGGGGAGACCGAGATTTGATGACAGAATACACAGTTGGTCAACCTCACTTAGTAGCAAGCTAATGACAGTATTAAACATTGATTTGGTCACGAATTCGAATAAAACCACGGAGTTGTATTAGTCATAATCAGTTTGATCTATTCTACTATCCGTACCAAATTATTTCTTCTTCAAAATTTAAACCAAGCAAAAATTACTAATGTCTGAAATCGCAAGTATCAGTAATAAGCAATTGAAATAACTTATAACTAAACATACTGCCTTGGCTGAACTGCTTTACTTTATATATTTTGTTGGTAGAATCAGTTCCTACTGCTTCGGATGATTTTTAATGCGTTTCTATTTATTTAATTTGGCTGAGGAACCTCAGAATGCTCACTTCGCCTCATCATAGCATTTTCAAACTTTTCTTGCATTATGTGTCTTTATTAAACTTGGTTCAAAGTTCTAATTCATACTGACCAACTCAAAATGCTCTATAAGCATCATACAATCTCCCTCCAGGGACTTCGATAACCACTCATTATGATGGTTTTCTATATTTAACGGGAACCCATTGAATAATTTTGATAAGATTTAATTGTGTAGCTATTACTGATCACTCACTTTCACCAAATTATTGAAACCATGATTAATCAATGAGCCATAACGGAGAACCTAGTAAACACGTACATTAGTTCAAGTTTTCATGCCCCAGTCAGTATAGTGGTGAAATTTTTAGACCAAATCCAAAAAGTGGTCTAGGTAGTTACAGTGCTAGTGCTAATAGAGAGGGCTAGGGAGCAGAAGCAGTGAGTTAAGAAAGTACTAATCAGTAAACAAATTATGATAAGTTCAGAAACTTAGAAGTTGGAGGAGGACCTATATCACTTTGAGCGATTTTGAGCAGTGTCATCTAAAGTCTGCAGCTACCAGTTGTGGTTATCACGCGGGCTTCGATCAGATATTCTGCACCCATTAACAGTGCTCAGCCCAGTTATCATTGATTTCATGGACTGGTACAACTTTTCGATTCGACCATTTCTTAAATATATATTGGTGCATGGATAACTGCACTGTTATATGCGTTGGCAATATAAGACCGTTGCTCTGTTATCTAGACCTAGTCACCGACATTCAACCAGTAAAGTTCTTTATCCAAGGATTTGATAGTAATAATTATGGCAGTTCACCCTGTTACCTACATGCCTTACATTCTTAGATTACGTAAAGAGTAAAAGCTACGGTTATTGTAGAAATGTAATGAATGTAGAAGTCGCTAAGATTCTTTAGCTTCAATCTATGTGGTTAGCTTTCGCGCATTAATAATCTCATACATGGAACACAAACCATATGATATCACTTTAGAAGTACTAAATAAACGAGGTGTCGCAGAGTGTTGGAGGATGGCATTTTAAGGGGGTAATAAATTCAATGCACTTTTCTACGTAGCTTCATCATTTGTAGGCAGCTGCATCAGCCAGTCACATTCATAACATTCAGGCACCAACAAAACCAGCATTTCAACTCATAAAAATTTAAATAATTGAATTAAGTTGTATGAAAACCAAAATCCAAATTACCAATTATTCTGAAACTCGTCTGAGTGCTAATTTCAGTTTGATTTAGACAGACGACTGAACTGCTCTTGTTAGTCGTGGAGATAAAAATCTTCCGGCTGATTCAACATTTTGCATGTGTCGACTGACGGCATTATTGTAGATGGTTCCACTCGTTGACTATTCTTTTGGAAAGTCTGTAATCCTTTTTGATTACAAGCTGCTGCTTTTACAAGCGAACAGTGCCGAAACGAACCCTTAGTTTTCACAATGTATATGTAGTGACCGTTAGGATATAATTCCATAGTTAACTTTTACGGCTTAAATTCGCTGATTGCTCAAAAGTATTTTTAGCTGGCAAGTGGACTATTCCTTTCCTTCGGATTTGATTTTCAATCTATTATAATTATATGCTGGTATTTATATCCAAGTACACTTATCACTTGGAGTTTGGATGGTCAGCTTAATAACGTTTGCTTTTAAAATCGTGGTAACAGAAGAAGCTATTGTAGCAATTTAAAGTTCACATGGTCGCTCGCGAAACTATGATTAAATGTTACCAAAAAGATACATATGATTTTTCAGTGTCGTAATTGAGCTCACTACATAATCTGGTCAGTCGTGTCTTATTGGTAGATATTAGTGTCTCGTATAAGTGCATTATTAAATTTAAAAACACACAACACGAAATGACATATAGGAAGCCAAAAGAATTCTGCCAACAGTTGGTTCTTATATCCCCAGAATGGCTGTAGCTGACATTGATAGACAGCACAAAAGGAACTGGCCATCAGGGAGGAGGATAAATTAAATTTATTGGTAATTCCTACGGGACAAAGCGGGTTGCATGTCAGTGATTAGATTTTGATATCAGTTTATGCCATATACACGTGCTCAGTTATGCAAGAAATCAAAGGTGTGTAGCAAATAACATCTGGTTTCCACAACCTAGCGGAAGTGATTTATAACTAGTCAGACTAATAGTTATTGTATATGTTAATCACGACTAAATCACTGATTACTTTGACGACGCATATAGAATAACTACGGCAAAACTGACCGACGAAATTTGAAAATCAAAATCGTTAAAAGTCAGCCGAATAACCTGTCTTAGTTGAAAGGATGTGGAACGTTAAACCGACCCCTAGACAGGTTGTGTACTACTGGGTGAATTCGAAAAAATCCGTAATGAGTAGGCGGATCGGATATTATTATTACACATCAGTGAAATCTAACAAATAAAAATTTGTAAAATTCCTTTGAAGTAGTAGGAAACGATTATTTTCTTAAAGGTAGTTAGGCTGCTCAGTTGACATAACGTGATTAGTTACTTATTGTTTCAATCGCTTATTGACAGTAATAGCCGTTTCAGACGCCAAGTAATGTTTTATTATTACGAATTTGAAAAAAATAGGTGCTTTTGTTGGGGCATTAGAAAAATTCATGCTGATAATGACTAATACAATTAAGATCGAAATATGGATTACTTAGGATAGAAAAGTAGGGGTAAATGTGCCGAAAACTATGTGCTCAATATAAATGATAGCCCACGCGCCAATCAAAAATAACGAAAATAGTTTATTCCGTTTATATACAGTGGGTATTACTCACTGAGTATTATACTCCCTAAACCTTACTGTTGATGATACCGCTGTAATGATAAACTAATTAATATATACTAGCTAAAACAATCACTCCTGTTGGTCCTGCCACATCAAGCATATCTTCTGAATAGCGATAAGATTAAGAGCGAGGAACATAAAGCCCGAGACCGGAGTCTTATTACCAACTGTGCTGAAGTGAGAGGCCAGTTACGTGTTTTCTTCATGTAGCTAGTGTGATAGTGATACTGCCATCCTACAAAAAGTAGAGTCAGGGGTGTCAGCCAAAAAATGCTGTTGGGCAGAAGCAAAAGCCCTTCTTAAAGCAAGCTCAAGAAGGCATAGAAATCAGTAGAACACGCTGTGTCCAATCAACACGCAGATAGTTTTTTATCAGAAACTTCTAGACAATGCTAACTCACGTGATATGTCTGTGATAGGACAATTATCTTACTACTACTGTGTTTAATAGGTTACAGAAATCTATGGAAGCCTAAAGGATATGTACGATAACATAAATACCATGGTTTTCTCTACATAATTAAACCCTTGCAGTAAAGTGATTTCTGTAGTATTCCCTTCCTGTTGATGAGTGGTTTTGGCCTGGGGGGCGTATCATAGCTTACGAGCCGAATTTAGCGGCCAACCTAGACAAGATAACACTTGACGACTGAGATTTTGAGGTCAAAAACTCAAATTACGCGTTACAACAAGTGCACAACCCCCTAATCTACGTACTTCAGCCAGTGGTAGCATTGCCTCAACAACCGCTTATAATTTGGAGAAATTTGTGTTGTTTTCATGTCACTGTTTCATAGCTCGTTGCAAACACTAATTACCTGAATCGTGTCACTTTATTGCAATTTGCTACATGAGTTTATTCAGTTTGGATCGTTTGCAACAGTGATAATATATCAGTTGTTCATTAAATATATCATTGCATGCTCCGCTCAATAGAATAATTTAGCTTCTTAACTTCAAAATCAAACAAATTGTTTTCAATTTTTGAAGTAATTAAGTGAACGCATCTTTGTAATTGTTTCAGGACACTTATTATGTTACCATGGTAACGTTGCCTATCTGTTTTATGTACTATTTACTTACCCGCTTAAGGCCGTTCCATGAAGTTGCATTCTGTATTCTGAAGTTTACTAAAATAGCTGTCTGCATATAATTAGACTACATCCACCCCATATTTTCTGCTCGTATGTCTCCATAGCGCTGCGTTGATGCTATACTCACTTATTTACCATATAACTGAAGGATAGACTAAGTTTAGTTACTCATTTTACGGCGTGTACTGAGCTCTGGCAACCAGAAAAGACTTTCTAGTAAGGGACGATAAGGGGAGATACGTCTCATCTACAAAGTGAGAGGCGCTTTGCGATAAAGAAACCACGTTTTTCATTACTGAAGATTGAATATATAGTATGATTTTTATCCCTTTAGGTTGTTCAAAATGTGTACAGCATAGATCTGTGCGTGAGTTATGCTTTTCGCCACTTTAAATGAAAAGTCTGGCCTAGGTTCATGTTAAAAAGTTTTTTTCGCTGTTCGTGCTTCGTAAAAATACTAACAGTCAGAAGAATGTGATATAACTTGAGCACTCTCTCGTTCCAAGTCACTCCTTGGAATGCAAAGATTTCACAATTCGCCTCATCCTGATGTTCTTGTTTCCTTGGAGATTTCGCTCCTGCAACAGTAGTTTTAACCAAAGTTGCCGTTTGCGCCTTTCGTAAAGTGGGACACCAAGGCTTTGATAACTGCAAATCATGATAGTCTAGTGACTCAATAGACTTAGTTCGTGTTCATTTATTAGTTGCTGAAGATGTGTTTTGAATATTAATCTGCCACTATCTTGTAGGAAGGACAGTAAACACATGCGGTTATAACAATGTTGCTTTCTGATAACTCGAGTAACCCATATTGTTATTTGTGGCTATACTTATCTCGGAAAATCTATATTTGCTCCCGGAAGGTCTGATGAAAAATGCTGCTGGTCCTGAGTAGAGTAAATAAAAATTCAAAGTTAACACTTTTAGACTTATAAAGCAGCGTAGCTTTTGGCTGAGTCCACTTAGTTCGAATACCTAGGATTTTAAATTGACAGATGATATAGCTTATCCAATTGGAGGGAATGCTGTCAGGTAATGGGAACTGGGGTCCTTTGTGTTCACACTATCGAAAATCAGAGGGGGGGCATTGGTTACTTTTCAAATTTTTAAGGTTGCTTAGAATTTAATGAACGTCGACGGTCCAAAGTGGGACAGTTAAATCCCAGTTTTTGTAATTTAATAAACACTTGGCCAGGCATAACTGGAATAAAACTATTAAATACATTCGAATTCAGGCCAGCATGTCTTGCATACAAGTTCATTAACTGGATTAGTCGTATTCGACAGCACATACTGAAGAACTCGACAGCCTTATGATTGTCAAGAATTAAGCTTTAAGATGTGCGACAACATGCACTTACGGTCCGAAATTTTACTGTGATTTTGAAAAGTCAGTAAAGCTGCATATTTTATATCCTATTCATATGGTGAATGTATACATATATCAGTCCATATATTTTCATACTCTTGGAATTGCGTTGAAGAAAACTGCATTTCGTTTACTCTAGATTTTATCCAGCATTATACGTTCGTCATCTACATTACATAGTTCTTCTTTTGGTTTCAGTTTATGCGGAATTTTTTATTGGTTAGACTAATATAAATGTACCATAGGACAGTGTGGTGAGAACAACAGATAAGCATGCATTCATGCTATCATATACATAGAGAACTACGTAAATAATTGCGTACATTTAGACATACGGATAAGAGTGAAAATATATCGAACCAACAAATGAGTCTTGAGAATCTACATGAACTCGTTACATATCTTTACAGCATTGAAATATAAAAAATTAATTATGTTAGTTGTACAAGTAATAGCAGCAAAATTTGCATCGTGAAAGTGTGGGTAAAGAGATGCAGACAATAGTTTGAATAATCGAACTATGAAATCAAAATTAGTAGGAGTAGATGTGGGGAAACGAGAAGAGTAAAAATAATTATTAGCGTGTAATGCTCAAGGTGGTAGCGCTAACTAGTTAAATTTCATCTGGCTAGAAGTAGTTACCTTTTGCACTAGCTTGTAGAGGACAGGTTTTAGGGCCTGTATTTCATTTTATTTAATCATATACATCTTATTTACAATGAAAGTTGGGGAAAAACCATTTCGGGTCTCATCAGAGGAGTATGCGTATACAATGGTTAAAATTCATAATGAAACGCCAATACGAAATATCGTATGTATACATATAATTTTAAGGAAAAACGTAAAATCAGAATCCGAAAATAAGAGAATGTAAGTGTGGATAGTTAAGTACGTTATTGAGGAAGTTCAGTGTCAGTAGATTTATTAGACAACTGATGATCCTATAATAATTATGATGTCAAACCATGAAAGTGTCAACGAAATCGTTGATTGCTGTATAAGCGATGGTAGAAGATGGGTAAAGAGACTGGAATAAAATAAAATATGCACTATCGGATGTGTTAAATAGGTAAAAAATCAGTAGGTGTTTAGTGCGTTTTGAACTCGATTGATTCATTTTGATTGATTTGTACGGAGCTGGGACCTTGTTTGTGCATTTATTTCTTGGTAGTTAAGGGGGTTACATATACCTTTATCCAACGGGTAGTTAGTAAGTAGTGTTTTAAATTCGGTTAATTATTTGCTGCGGCAAATATTTCTAGGGAGATTGTTCCGTTATATTGGATACCTCACTGTAAAGAAGTTTTGACATAACTGTGTGTGACATCACTAGATAATGATAGTGCTTAACTTGTGGCGCAGGTTATGTGAGAAGAAGATATAGTAAACCGGCAAGAAGGTTGATGAATAAAAAGTACTACTGACAGGGCGATATATGAAAGTAAGGTTTAACTTTAGACCTCTCATCCAAAGAGGTTCTAGTTTCGACTTTTTACATCATTGGAGATAATCTAGTGTGCCGCTGTAGCCTTTTGGCGCCTAGGTATATCCTGATCTAGTGACACAAGAATCCAGAGTATTATGGGAATAGGTCTTTATTCAGAAGCGTCGGCAGGAGACAGTGGAGCGCGGTTTTAGCTATTCAAACACACAAATAATTCTGAACGTTCAATATAAGCTAATAGGAAATATAATCCCTATGCAGAATAAGGAAGTAAATGAATACTGGAGCCTAACTGTTTTGGCGTATGCTTAAGTTTTGAAGTGAACTTTTAACTAGTCAAGCTAAGTTGCTACAGCTATAGTGAATGCTCGTTGAACCTCGATTTTCAATAAGTCTGTGCGTCTGTAGTTGCCTTTATTTAGACAACCATATTCGAATATGGAAACAACACAATTTTTGTATAGTAATAATTTCGAGTTTAGGTCGCTGAAATTTTTCCCCATAAATTCCTTTTGGCTTTCTTGCCTTGAAAATTTGAAATGCTGCGTACTTTGAGGAGTTTACGCTATTACCATGTCGAAAAACCAGATCACAGACAATGTCAAGGAGATTTATTTGTTCTTTGTTAACGGTAAGATTTTGGTTCCAGTTAGGACCAATGGAAATATGTCCACTCTTGCCTACGTTTAGGGGAAGGTGCCATATTTTAGTCCACCCAGATAATTTGTCGATTTCTTCTCAGATTGTTTTTATAATTGTCTCTTCACTGGTGGGGGGTGGGAATGAGTAAGCTATCCTCTAAGTCGTCAGCGAAAAGGAAGGTTGTACTTTGTACAAATTGATAGCACACGTCATTTGTAAAAGGAAGAAAGAGTGATGGTACAATTTCACTTCCTTGTACAATTTCATCAACCACATTTACTGACATTGAGTACCTGAATCCGAACTTTACAATTTGGCGATGCCCCGTTAATTGTGGGTCCGATATGCCAAACAGTGTAGTTTGGAGGGAAGAAGATAGTAAGGAACATTATCAAACGCTTTACTGAAGTCAAAATAGAGTACAATTATTGGGTGGCCTACGTCTCTTGCAAGAGTTGTATAGTCAAAAAATTCTAAGTGTGACGTATTTGTGAATAACTTTTACCATGGTTTCGGGCGACAAGTATGTCGTGTTAATTAGTTCGTAGTTAGCTATAACACAGTGTGATCCGCTTTAAAGTCGCGGAGGTATAAACAGTGTTTCCATGTGAATAGGTAAGACCTGTTATCCATATATAGGGTGAATAGTTTCAGGCAGAAAACTAGTAGTTCTTTACTGCCATATTTACTAAAGAATGCTCATGTGCCATCGGGTCAAAAACCACTAGATATTTTCCAGGGTAGCTATGGCTCACTTGGTATTCAAGAAGGTAAAATGGTCTGTAGACACACTAAAATGTCTCTGTGGATACGGTTTTGGAAGTAACTCTGGTTTCTGTGGAGTAACAACGCTCATCGGCTGTTACCTGTAACCTCATTATAAGGTAATTGTGGCTAAACCGTCTGGGAGAGAGATTAACGTAGAGAATATCTGTAACTATGATAGTGGAATATCGTCTGGAGGCTCGGTTGTTGGTCAGGGATACTTCGAAGATCTTAGTGACGACTTCCTGTATGAACCACCATACTAAGTACTGTACTACACACGTGTTGCATGCGGAAATTGGGTCATCCATATTTCTATAAAAATGAAGTAGAATAGATTCAACATACACAGCCAGTTCATGCAGATACTTTGTCTGGACTCTCGGTCCTCTTCGTTTAGCAAGCAATATGTGTGATCTGTGTAATTTGGTAACGAAAGCAATAATGTTGGCACATTTTGTTAATTCTCTGAAAAGATAGGTTTAGTTTCAGTCATTTTGAAGATATTTACCCAAGTATTCGTACTTCCGTCTCTCAAGCGATACAGAAGTATAAACTGTTATTTCCTACTGCTGTTTCCTCCACCAGTTTATAAATCCATGGGGAATCAGATAATAACTGGGCAGAACTTATTCTGCATCCAGGAAGAGAAAATTTGAATAAAATCCACAAGAACTAGCGCGAATACTAAGTAAAGAACTGAAGTTGTACACGGTATATGACCAAGTTACGTTTGGATTATTACCAGAGCAACTTCTAACGATTGAACCCACTCTTACGAATGAGAAGAAATCAGAAGGCAATGAAGGATGGAAGAGAAGTTATATTTGATCGGGAATGGAGCGGCAATGGGTTAGCAACGTCTAGGCTGGCAAACTAGAGAGGGTTGCTTGTTTCGGTAAGGCGTGGCGAGATCTGGTGGTGATGCGTGACCGAGCGCCTTCAACTTAGTAGTGTCCGCTAAAACAAACATGGTCAGCATCAATGTCGAAACCTATGTAACTATTTATTTTGGGGATTATTTACCGCTACAGCTCACTCCCCCCTAATGGGTTCGTGAGGACCCTATGACGTACCAGCCAAAGGATAAAACCCAATGCGTTAAGCATTGGTAAACGTTTCTTTGATAGCTTGGATGTTGTGCAGCTTCTGGCCGTCAGTGCCTATGCTAAAGTGTCGTTACATAAAAAAAATGTACAAAATGTTATCGTTCTCTTCCGTTTTCTTCTGGTCGTTTCCAGGCGTCCTGGAAAACCAAAAGAAAAAAAAATTTAGATATATGCATTTCATTAATATATATATATGTATATATATTTAAAGTATTATATGCATTTCATTATATATATATATGTATATATATTTAAAAGCAATTTAGCGGCTAAATACAGCTACAAAAACGCATAAAATGTCGGCAACGCTAACATGAATAAATAAAAAAAATTTTTTTTTTGATATATTTTTTTTAAGCATACGAAAATGTGTAAACAAAAATGCATACCATAAAGTAAAAACAAAATATTTTTATTCAGTTTTTTTTATTTTGTATATATAGATATTCACAATACACACAGTGGAAAATTAGAAAAGAAAATTAATAGACGTAATATTCATTTAAGTGTTCTGGAAATCGTACATTTCTACCAGAACGTGTAGCTCTCGGCGTTATGGAGCTCTTCTGAATTTCCACTTGCTCGTTGGTTGTTGCTTGAGGCATGGCGACTTTGCTCATGTCGAGTTTCGGCGGTGTTGTGGCGAGTTGGACATCGAAGGGTTTACCTTCTAGGTAAGCTGCTTTGAGGCGGTCAATGCTGACGTTCTCTTCGTGTCCATTCTTATCGATCGTATAGTACTTTATTTCACGTTTCAAAACCTTGTATGGTCCTTCGTAAGTCGCATCAAGAGGTCGGCGTAGAGCGTCACGACGTACAAAGACGTGTGTACTATATTTTAAGGCGGGTTGGATGAAAGTGTCTGTCGATTGTCGTCGAGTTTGAACTGGCTTAACTGAACGCATAGCATGTAAGATCCTTTTTGATGATTCTGTGTGAAAATCCCTCCAAGTAGCATTTTCCCCATTGTATTTCGTTGTTTTGTGTTTAAAAGTACATTTATTCCTCTTCTTCCACTTGGCTATGCATTTTAATGACTTTTTCGAGTTAGTTGCTATTTATTTTCATTGTAATGGTTGTTTTTCCCTTGAGTTTCTACCGGATTTCTATTATTCTCATTGATTCTATATATTTTGTTTTACTGGACTTCGGATTGGCGGCTGCCATATTGGTTCGTTCTTCCTCTGGACCGTATTGCTTGAATTGACTGGGTTTGTGCATTTTTTGATTGTGGATTGACGCACACTTCCAGAACTTGTATTATTTTGTTGTAACAAGTAACCTTTGATACTTTGTTATTGATATTTCTGTAGATTTAGACCTTACTCTCTGGACAAGCAATACTTGATCTATCCCGTAAGGATAGAATAACCTTCTTGTTTATTTCATAAAAACTGAATTGATTATTCCAATCTTTGGGATAAATTTGGGTTGAATAACTGGTGGTGACATTTGTTTAGGTAATAATGTACCTTGTATAAATAATTTTACATAGAACCGTTTCTCACCCAACCATTTGTTCTGAATTTCTACTGGGCAAGAGTACGCGTATCTAAACCAACCTCGACAGTTATTCTTCAATCCAAACTGACTTAGTTTGGATTCTACATAGCATTTGTAAGCCGGTTCACGTAAGAATTTATATCCAAGTTTGTCGAGGTGGAAGCGGTTTCCACAAACTCACCTGGTAATCGAAGAGTCGTTCCGTAAACTAGTTCAGACACGCTGCACCCGACATCTTCTTTTACCATGCTTCGGATACCGAGTAAGACTAGTGGCAAAGCCTCTGTCCACTGCGGCATGTTTGTAGCTGAAAGTGATGCTTTCAGCTGTCGATGAAATCTTTCTACCAAACCGTTAGATTGTGGATGGTAGGCTGTTGTTCGGAAGCGCGTCGCTCCAAGAAGTTTTGTCAGAGAGTGGAACAATCCAGATTCAAACTGACGTCCACGGTCTGTCGTTATTGTAGATGGACAACCAAAGTTCGCTATCCATCGTTCGACGAAAGCACGAGCAATCGTTTCAGTAGTGATGTCTTTTAAGGGAATCGCTTCTGGCCAGCGTGTAAAACGGTCCACGCATGTCAAAAGATAAGAAAATCCATTTGATTCAGGTAAGGGTCCTACCAAATCAAGGTGGACGTGGTTGAATCGAGCGTCGGGAGTTGGAAAAGTGCCAAGAGGACATTTATTGTGCTGAATTACTTTGCTCTTTTGGCATGCCACACAGGAGCGTGCCCATTCTTTGATGTCTTTATTCATCCTTGGCCAGCAAAATCTCTGAGCAATTAGTTTAGACATAGCACGAACTCCAGGATGAGAGAGGTTGTGCAATGTGTCGAAGATGATTCGTCGATAACTCTTGGGAACGATTGGACGGGCTGTACCTGTAGAATAATCACAAATTAAAGTGTTCTTACCCTTTCCAATCGTCTTTGTTTGGAGTTTAAGCGTTGTTGTGGATAACTCGTGATGAAGATCATTGTCTTCATTTTGAAGTCGAGCTAGTTCAACAAGGTCGATTCCTTGGATACGATTCAAGGCATGTATTCGTGATAAGGCGTCGGCAACTACATTGTTAGCCCCAGATATATGTCGTATGTCAGTAGAGAACTGGGAAATGTAGTCTAGATGACGCGACTCTCGCGGAGAGTACTTATCTGAAGATGACTTCATAGAAAACGTCAGTGGTTTATGGTCGGTGAATATTGTAAATTCCCGGCCTTCGATGGAATGTTGAAAATGTCGTACAGCACAGTACATGGCTAGCAGTTCACGACCAAAAGTGCTGTATCTTGATTCGGTATCGTTTAGTCGTCTTGAGAAAAATGCTAAAGGTTGCCAAGCTTTGTCAGTCCATTGTTGTAGAACTGCGCCAATCGCTGAGTCAGATGCATCAACCGCGATGCTGACAGGGGCTTCGGTAATGTGATGTGCCAGCATAGTCACATTGGCTATTGCTTCTTTAGTCGCAATAAAGGCTTTCTTTGAGTCTGCATCCATTGTGACCACTTTTTTATTTCCACGAAGCTGATCCGTTAGTGGTTTTATGACAGATGCACAGTTCGGTATAAACCGTCTGTAGAAACTTACCAATCCATTGAAAGCTCGCAACTGCTTGGTGGTGGTTGGTTCCGGGTATTCCAGAATAGCCGCCACCTTGTGTTTTTGGGGTTGTATACCATTCGCATTTATAGTATGCCCCAGGAAGTCCAACGAGGTTGTTCCGATTTGGCATTTCTGTATGTTTATGGTTACTCCATATTGTTGCAGTCTACTAAAGACTGTGTCCAAGTGTTTCATATGTGTTACCTCGTCTGGACTTGCTATCAGGCAGTCGTCGACGTATGCATGGACATAGTCAAGCCCGCGGAACACGTCATCAATGAAGCGTTGGAATGTTTGTGCTGCGTTCCTCAACCCAAAAGGCATTCGGAGGAATTCGTAAAGGCCAAATGGAGTTACGATAGCGGTTTTCGGGATATCATTTTCAGACATCGGTATTTGGTTGTACGCCTTTACCAAGTCGAGTTTTGAAAATATTGTCATTCCCTTCAGAGTGGCCGTTAAATCGTGGATATGCGGTAAAGGGTAACGATCAGGCGTAGTTTGGGCGTTAAGACGTCGGTAATCACCGGTGGGACGCCAGTCATTGCTATCTTTCTTCGGGACCATATGTAATGGAGATGACCATGGACTACTGGAAGGTCGAATTATTCCCAAGTCAATCATATGATCGAATTCGTTTTTCGCAATCCTTAGTTTTTCAGGCGCGAGTCGGCGTGCTTTGGAGAATACAGGTTGACCTGTAGTCGTGATGTGATGTGTAACATTGCTGGTTACACATGATAATTTCGATGACGTCTTATTCAGATCTGAATACTTGTCGAGTATCGGCTGAAAATAAGGGTTAATTAAATGTTTAAAACGAAGAGGACATAAGCTACAACCTGTAGCCACGGTTCCACTAACGCATAGATTTGTGTTACTATCCACTAATCTCTTTTTACTAGGGTCCACAAGCAAGTTGTGGTGGCTAAGTAAATCCATGCCTATGATGGGTATTTTCACATCGGCGATGGTGAAAATCCAGTGTATGGGTTTTCGTAAACCCACGTTTAAGTAGACGTAACGTTTGCCATACGTAGCTATGTGTTTTCCATCGGCTGCCTGTAAATCGAACGCAGCTTCATGGTGGCGATCAGATGGAGCTGCAGGAAGAACGCTAACTTCTGCGCCAGTATCGACGAGGTAGCGAACCTTCGTTATCACATCAGTGATAAATAACAGGCGGCTGCTTCCACCGGCTACGGTTGCCGCTAACGCGTGCCGGCGGGGTAGTTTCCCGATGCGTCAACAATCGGTTTATGTCTAGGGAAACAACAGGGGTCTCTACACTTCTTGGAATTTTTTCCATAGGTGTTGTGGTACCAACACCAATGTGAATTTTCGTTTCGTCGAGGTCGAGACGACGACCTTCTCCGTGACGTACTTCGTCGACGAGAATCGTCCGGTCGGTGTCTTTCCTTCAGGTCAAGAAAACGCGAAAGAGCATTACACAATTTCGTTACTTCGTTTTCGGTAGCCTGAGGTTTTTCGGTAATGGAATAAACCTGATTGTCGCGAGTTCTGGTGATCTCCAGAATTCGATCAGCAGATGAGGCTAGTTCATCTACTGGGTTGTTATTAAACGTTACCAGAACTGCTTGCACTTGTTGTGGCAGTTTTGATAAGAAGAGTTGACGGAAAAATACCTTCGTCGAAGGTGCATTGACCAATTACCTCTCGCATGCGCGTCAACATTTCCGTTGCTGAACCACTACCTAGCTCGATGGTGTGGAACAACTCATCAAGCCGTTGTCTATCGGACAAGTCTCCGCGTTTGAGAATCGATCTTTTGAGTTGGTCATAAGGTTCTAGGCAGTCAGGGCTGAAAAAGAAAGGGGTGACGTACCTGTTCAATTCACGCGGAAGTGACCTTACGACGGCAAGGAATTGAACACGTGGATCTGTCACAGCGTGGTCTCGAAACTCGGCTTCTGCGTAGCAGAACCAAGCTTCTATGTTTTCTGTCCAGAAAGGAATGAGCTGGAAGTTCGGGGGTGTGGGAGTTTTAATCTTAATGAACTTAGGAGTCTGATCAGTCATGCTATAAATGCAATATATAAAAATATAAAAATAAATGCGATTAAAACGTGCCAAAAAAATGATAATCACACCAAAAATACTGTTAAAAACGACAAATAGGAACGAACTCACAGTTTTGAACGTGTCCAGATCACGTCGGGCTCATCAATGAAGTTGCACACGGTATATGACCAAGTTACGTTTGGATTATTACCAGAGCAACTTCTAACGATTGAACCCACTCTTACGAATGAGAAGAAATCAGAAGGCAATGAAGGATGGAAGAGAAGTTATATTTGATCGGGAATGGAGCGGCAATGGGTTAGCAACGTCTAGGCTGGCAAACTAGAGAGGGTTGCTTGTTTCGGTAAGGCGTGGCGAGATCTGGTGGTGATGCGTGACCGAGCGCCTTCAACTTAGTAGTGTCCGCTAAAACAAACATGGTCAGCATCAATGTCGAAACCTATGTAACTATTTATTTTGGGGATTATTTACCGCTACAGAACGTTTATTAGCCATACTGTATCAATGATACTTTAAAGTATTTCCAGGATACACTTCGTTTATGTTTTTTACATGTTCTACTTATCGGTCTTTGAATGGAGAGGCTATTTAAAGCAGTCACGTACCATCTGGTGTAACTTGAGGCAGGACAAAAGGGAAACTCATGACTAGTAATTTTGCCCCGTTAGGTTCTCAGTAGATGTTAACCAGATTTTCACTGATTACGATGACGATGAGGATATAGAACATTTGCCACTCCAATTTTAAAGTGAGCAATCTTTGTTATATGACAATATCTTGCGATTATTTATTATTTACGCTGTTCGAAACTTATAGCACATAAGGGTTGCGTTACCTACAATTATGGTGAAGAATAACCAACAAAAGTTACACAGATTACTTCCTTATTGTCGAGACGTGAAATGACAGCACCCGACATAACAAGCTGCGCAAATCCATAAACCTTCAGAATTCAAAAAGCCGACGGCGCCAAACACTGTTTGCATGGTCTTGTGGAAATTGGCTCATTGGTTTCTACCGTGAGCTCACCTTGACCTTTTACGTAGCTTAATTCCTATTGTAAAGCAAGTGGAGGGCTGCGACTAACTGACTTACGTGATGTTCCATGTAAGCCGCACTATGCAGTAACTCTTCTGGCCAACCCTAACCGCGGTGGATAGGCTTCTTGATCAATATAAACTGGTTAGTGTGTTAAGTATGATAATAACAGGAAATTTTACTGACACAATAACGCACACTACTTTGCGTTGAGTCCCATGTATATCGGTTTGCTTCTACTTAGAAGGTATTTTGTTGTCCAATGAGCTCAGGGTTACGTGTAAGAAAATTTGGACGAGAAAAAAATAAGTGAAAAGCCAGCGAACGGCGATTTGGTAAGCAAATCGGGTACGCTTATACTTAGGAATAAGCGCAGCTGGTTAAAATAAGGAATGAAACGGGAGTGGGAATACATGATTTTAGATAGGGAAGGCACAAAGAAAACCAAATAATTTTTGGGAGCTTAGCAGTCAAGTTAATTAGCGATCAATATACACATGGAGATAGGTGCAATTTGTCAACTCAATAGGTGACTACAATACTATGAGTCAAGTTAAGAGACAAGGGAATTAAAATGTATTTTCAACAAGTATCATCAGCTTCCAATCAAGTTCAATGTTGACAGAATCAAATGGTTGTCACTTATGGGAGGAATTACATAAATCCCTTATACCGGAAGTTTGCATCAATAAAGTCTTCTGGAATGAAGATGAAAGTGCTCCACTTAAACCATCCAGCTCAGGGAACTCAATTAACCCAAGTTTACACACTAAGAATGTCGACTAATTAGTTTCTGTCGCTAACATTATCATTGTCACGTACTAGCCCTAATCCCCTTCTATCTTTGGCATATTTGTTTTTTCACTTATCTGCTGTATTTGATTTTTTAATAAATTTTACAGTTTTTGTTTTTATTTAACTATTCTATCTATTTGATTGATCGATTCATTTTTTCTATCCTGAACTTTTTCACAGTAGCCTACTTTTACATTCTGGCCCTTGCAAACGATTAGTATAGTGCTCCTTAATGACGCCTCTATTGGCTTTTTCAACCTTATCACTTTGAAACGAACTCATTTATCTGTCCTCAAGTTCTATTAATCCGTCGAACATCTAATGCTTCCACTAGCAGCTGTCACGCTGAACTGGTAGACTGCAAACATAAAGCTACAAAAGACAGGAAATAACACTCTCGAACCAGCGCGTAAGGGTGAAGAAGTCGGTTGGCTTACACTAGCTCGTGATGAACATGTCTGAGGATATTGGATATTGAAGGTCAGTAACGAAAGATTTGACTCAATAGTTCGCGCTGTATTTCACATACACCATGAGCTATCACTCGTGATGGGTCTTGAGGAAAGTAAGATTGGTCATACAAGCAAACTTAACTGTAATGCACCAAATTTATGTTTCTTCGCACCTGTTTTACCTGGAAGGATAATCCATCAGTGTACTTTAGAGTTATGGAAGAAATCTCATCGAGGTAATTATAACGTAGAATATCTCCTACTCATTTGACGTGTTCAGAACTTTTTAATTTCTCAGACAAGGTGATGGTATGTACCTATCAAGTGCCACATGACTGCACATCGGCATTTTGTCTTACTCGACAAAATATAGTGAATTTCCGAAAATCTTGCTCTGTTTTCTCATTGAGGAAGCGCAGAGAATACACAAAAATGGCTGAGCATTTCGAATATAACCACATACCTGCTCATTTGTCATCTATACAGGTAACTGGATTTTGGTCAGCAGTTACTTTTAGAACTTACACTTCAAATCAGTGTTGGACCTTCACAGTGGATTGGCAGTTGTTCATTTAGCACGAGATATGATAACTCAGTTTGCTTTAGTTGACTTGCGGATTAATAAGTTTCTTGGTTCCTTCGGCCGACAAACGATTCACTTCAGTCCTGAATCAACCATAGGAAAAATATCACCCGATGGAACGTATTGTCTAGTCAGACTCCCTTGGTCGAGTAATAAGAGGGTTTATATTCTCAAGGTATGCTGTTGATTACAGTTGGTAGCTTTTGATATTTTGAACGTAAACTGTTAGTTAGCCGCTACCTGAAATATTGTATAGGATTTACGAAATCGATGCTTGGAAATGATCTCAATATATTCTAATAATTTTACTAAAGCCCATTGATGTGTGAACAAATATAAATATTTAACTAAGAATGTAAAGTGTTCCCGAGGCAAATTTATTTATTACTTGTTGTCTTGAAAATACTGATGTTCATATGGGTTTCATAGTTTGCATTCATAATTAGCAATTGAAAACTATTTATATTTTTGGCTTCTGGCTACTAATATTGCTATAATTAGCGTGCTTTGTAGAACTTATTCATCTAGTTTTATTATGCTAACCCACATACTTTCATATATTTATCTTATAAATGCTTCTAAATCATAACTTGGGTCAGATACTATACTTTTAGATGTTGGTGTTACTAGTCTGACTTTCAAATATTTTCAAAAACATACTCATGTATACTACTGAATACTGAGACGGCATGCCTAGTGTTTATTCCACCATTTTTTACATAAGTTTGTTACTTGTTAGGGGATTAAGAATAGTTACAATCTCTCTTAAAAACATGCAGTTTGGTCTTGTTTCTGAAAAGAACTCGAAAGCTGTCACTATAGGTCGGTCAAAAATATATGTCGCCCGACCTTGCTGCTACCTTGACGTGGTGATCCGGCTTGCCTATCGTAATGACTCAATCGGGCTATACTGGCTGGAACAATCGTTTTTCAAGGTCCTACCATGCCAGGCAGTTTGGTTGAAAGGCGGTGAGACCAAAAAGAGCAAATATAAGGTCCCAGGACGAAGTCGTACTGCTGTCTGTACAGAGGTGTGACGGCAGTAAGGTGTTTTCCTCGGACAACCAGCATAACAGCGATGCTGCCTTTCCACAAAGGAAGGGCGGGGTTAGGAAAGGTCGGCCATAAAAATGTATACATCACCTTACTCCACGGATTTCCATCTCCGGCAGTAAGGCCTCATCAAGTACGGAGCTATAACAACGAAAACCTCTCTCAAAAATGCCGTGTGTGACCGGCCTCAAGCAGTTGTTCCTTGGGCGCTGCGGTCACGCTCCCAGGTCTTTCAGACCAACCCTAACCCATTTTGCTTTCCCGGTACATCAAGAAGAACCCTTCCACAGTGTGGGCAACTGGGATGAGATAACCTCCCTCATGCCTCTAACAACACTCAAGATCACTGCCATTTTAATCAAACCCCTATTCCTGATATTTTTCCTGCCCCTACCTTCAAGCCTAAATCCCTATCTTCGACTTCCTTATGTGTCATTAGTACCAACGATTCCGGCCCACGAAATAACGTCCCGAGCATACTAAGACCATACTCCAAACTTCACATTGGTACGAACCCTGTGTCAAATGGGGCAACAAGCCTCCCTAGCTAGGGCATTAGAGTCCCGCGCCATTGATGTATGTTGTGTCTCCGAAACACGCATACAGGATCCTAGCTTGATCATTCATTTGACCTAACCTAGTCAGAGTGAACAACCTTCTCTATACACTCTTCGTTTATCTGGCGATCCAACAGCAACTTCTCGTGGGCTCGCCGGTGTAGGTATAGCATTAAGTATGAGAGCAGAACAGACGCTTCTTGAATGGATTCCTGTCGACAGTCGCCTATATGTCGTCCGAATAAATGGTTCAGTAGGAACTCGGAAAGATAGGGACACACGCCGTTGTCTTTCGTCGTTTCTGCCTACGCTCCCACCGACTGCAGCCTGGATGAAGTGAAAGATGAAGTTTACAGAAAATTTTCTGAACTACTTCATAGGGCCAAACACTCAGATTTGGTAATCTTGGCTGGTGATTTTAACGCCCAAATAGGTAGCTTGGACCAATTTGAAAGACATTTAGGTAGATGCTTCAGTGTTCCAGCTCAAAGAACGGATAACGGCGACCGTCTGCTGCAGCTTTGCTCAGATAATCGGTTATTCCTAGTCAACAGGAACTTTAAGCACAAGGAGCGACATCGTTTAACATGGAGACCTCCTGGCCCTACTCAACGGTGGACTCAAATAGACCATATCGCGATTAGTCACCGCTGGAGAGTCTCGATAGAAGATTGCCAATCTTTCCGGAGTACATGCTTGAACTCTGATCACGTTCTAGTACGAGCACGCATTTGCTTACATCTTGCTGGGCGAAGGAAAACTACCACAGGAAAACCCATTAGAATTCAGTTCAGCAATGAAACAGCCAAGACTAAATTCCAGGAACAACTGAAGAATCACAGGCAGTTATAAGGATGCGACCCAATTAGATACTGCTTGGCAAGATGTCCAAACAGCTGTAGCATCGACAGTGACATCTATCAAGGAGTTAAATCAATATGTCAAGAAAAGTCAGTGGATCTCGATGGCTGCTGCTGAATTGATGGACTCGCGAAGACTTGTCCCGTCAGGCTCCGAGCATGGTGAGGAGCGAAGAGTAATCGGGTGCAAACTGACAAAAAGTCTGCGAAACGACCGTGAGCAGTGGTGGGTAACGAAAGCAAAGGAAGTGGAAAAGGCAGCGGCGTTAGGTAACATTAGACAACTTTCCAAGTTAATAAAAACCGGGGTTAAAAAGTCCAGCGTTAGTGAGATGATCTCCGAAAAAGATGGGACGCTTATTAGCTCTCAGTCTAGACGTTTAGAACGTTTAGGATGGTGGTCCTACTTTGACAGGTAGGCTGACTGATATTTTGACTAATGTTTGGGAACTTGACATAATTCGTCTGACTGGTGTCGATCGTCAATTGTCCCAGTATATAAGAAAGGGTCACATTTGTCCTCCGATAACTATAGAAGAATTCGTTCGACTAATATAGTGTATAAAATACTAGCTTCTATAAGTATCAGACGCTTAACTATGCCTCGTGGTCTCGTGATTCTCAAATACGAGTAAATCAGACCGGCTTCAGACCTGGTCGCGGTTGTATAGACCAGATATTCACCATTTGTCAGGTTTTAGAACACATACATACTTTTCGGCGTTCCACAATCGTGGTTTTTCTCGACTTGAGGGCGGAATTTAACTCTGTAGACCAAGAAGTTCTATGGCAGTGTCTTTCATTGAAAGGCGTGCTCCAGAAATACATAAATCTTGTTAAGGCTCTTTGCTGAAACATTATTAGTCGTGTCAGAGCATATGGCGAGCCTTCATCTGAACTTGTAACCTCAAGTGGTGTCCGTCAAGGCTGCCCACTTTCCCCATTTTTGTTTAGTTTTATACTCGACTTACTGTTGGAAATTACATTCTCATCGTCTGACTTTCCAGGAATTGATCTCCTACCAGGTGACCTACTTGTTGTTGAATATGCTGATGACATAATTCTGTTTGGCGAAGACTCTGATAAGATGCAGAATCTTTTAACAGCAATAAGCTCCAATACAAGCATGTTCAGAATGCGTTTCTTCCTCTTCTAATGCAAACTGTTGCTCCAGGACTGGTTTTCGTCAACACCTAAGCAGTTGAGCACGTCGACCACTTCGCTTACCTCGAAAGTCTGATTAGCCCTAATTGGCTGGTCTCTGAAGAAATATCAGTACGAATACGAAAAGCTCATTTGGCTTTTGCTAACTTACGTCACCTATGGTGGTAGACGAGATATTCGTCTCTCAACAAATGGAAGAGTATACTGCGCAACAGTTCGCTCTGTCTTACTGTATGGGTGTGAGACGTGGTCATTAAGGGTCAACGACAATCAAGGTTATTTGTTTTTGACCATCGATGTCTTCGAAACATCGATCGTGTTAGCTGGGATTACCAAGTAAGTAATAACGAGGTTAGACGACGGGTGTTAGGCAAATGTGGTAAATCAGTCGATGAGGTTGTGAATCTTCATCGACTGAGGTGGTTGGGACATGTGTTGCATATGCCCAACCACCATCTGCCTCGACGCAAAATGTTGCCTGTTGTAGAAGCAAGATGGAAGAGAGTTAGTGGCGGCCAAACTAAAACATGGCATCAGTCCATGAAGTCACTGACTGCTGATTTGAGTCGTGTCGGTATCTGAAGACTACCTGGATGGGGTCCTCGCGATTACCGTAACCAGTGGCTAGAAACATTAAGTGACATGACCCAGAATCGGTCACAATGGCGCAGATGCATTCACTCATTGTCCTCTCTTAAATCGTGAGCTTTAAACTATTCCACAACTTTCTTTCTACGCTTCCTGGACCATATTCTATATGTTCACACTCCTTGTTACTATTATTACTTTATTTCATTGAAGTGATTTCTACTAGTGGTGGTGGTGTTAATCTTTCGGTGCCATGGTGGTATGGCGACTTGAACCGTTGCACACATGTGCCAGATTCTATTTTGATTATACAACAATACACAAATATGTCTTGTTGAAAGTGGAATGAATGGCTAGCAACGGTGATTTTATTGTTCCACTTTTAGAACTGTAAATGTTTTTTGAATATTTTGTAATTTCGCTTAACGGCTTACTCGTTAATACTACTAACAGTGTGCTTTCTAAATGCAACAAAGAAGCTCGAGGATTTCTGCCTGCAAACAGCTTTTAATTATCTGAAAAAAAATGATAGACGGTATCATTATGTAAATAAAGGAAATATTAGCACTACATAAGGCTACCGTTATTCATCGTCTGAAAGTACGAGATAGTGTGAATGATTTTATCCAGTAAGTTTTAAATTCATCTGTAATCTAATCATCTGTGGTTTTCCTCTGAAAGCTCATCTTTGTAGGTGTTAAATGCATGTTTTCCTGTCAGAAAAGTGATTTGACACTTGTCAGTTCAGATGCTTAGTTATCTTTTATCACTTTCTAGTATTTAGTTTTAGAAACTGAGGAATCGTTGTTCCTCATCATTCATATTTCATCATTAATGTTTGGGATATGTTTGCTTTATGTCTATGGTGAGCCCGAAATTTTGTTGTTTTAAAGAAGTTATATCGAGATAATAATTCTCCACTGGGGCTTGTTACTGACCTATTCATCTCAAAATGCTTTACTCGCGCTTATTTTAAAAGTTATGTGCATTTTAGGAACCTTGAATTCTCTTGGTAAAACGTTTCTTAGTGCTTATATTCATCTTGTTTGTTTTTGGGAAACTACGAGCTATTGGAGTGTAAAAGAGCACTTTTGTCTTTTTCGGATTTGTGACGAAGTTAATTAATTCCGTTGAATTATGACTCAACTAATGGTCTGTTATGAAATAATAATTTTCTGATTGCCAAATCATGGGTGATAATTGTGTGTAGTCAAATGATTCAAGCAACCGACCGAGGTGTATTAGGAACCAATGAGTAGTTTAAGGTAAGAATGGTAGACCAGTCTGCTAGGTTATGAGTATGTGGTGACTGTATAACGTGTTGTGTTGAGTTTCTGTTCAGTCCATAACACAACACAATACTAGATGACGTAGAAGTGAAACTAATAAACTTATGATAATATAATTCTAGTTTGTGAAGCTAGTAGATGCCTGTTTAAGATTGTCAAGAAGTGTCAAAACTGTTTTCTAAGGTCTACGAGGTAGTAAAGGTTTATGATTCTCATATTTGAATAGTATTTTGTATCCATTACCTTGTGTTTTCTAACTGGCGATCACTCATTGTTTATTTATAATTCATTTCTACGTAAATCTTTTAATTTTCCGTGCTTATGTTGTCTCCTGGAAATTCAAGTCGTTAAATAACCTGATTGATTATATTTCACTCAGTATCTCTGGGTAATTTAAG
Source organism: Schistosoma mekongi (assembly GCA_034768735.1). Taxonomy (NCBI): domain Eukaryota; kingdom Metazoa; phylum Platyhelminthes; class Trematoda; order Strigeidida; family Schistosomatidae; genus Schistosoma; species Schistosoma mekongi. Next base: position 18,949,619 of record CM068311.1, read on the forward strand.
TTAACTAAGTGAATATCATCCTAATATAATAGCAACACTGTTTATTTTATTCTCAGCATATTTTTGCTTGTCATTTTAGCTATATAATCTACGGAATAGTGAACTCGTTTCTGAACTCCCACTAGCTAATTCCTCGAATTACGATGACTTACCATCAAACAATTCCCGTTTACCGTTAGCCCCATATCAAGAAAATAATAGAGATTCAAATATTCGACCATCATATGGTGTTTCATCAACATCCAGCTCATTCACTGCAAACTTCAGAGGAAATATTCAAAATGAGAATCAGTTGCAGATAGGCCCAGCTCGTTCTTCTCAGGTGTTGTTTGCTTTTGATCCACGATTTGTGAATTCCCGCATAGCAATAACTAATGTGGACTTTCCAAACTGTCTCAATTCCCAGAAATTATCTTCCAACTGGGTACCAGGAATACAGGCCACTATAAGTTTGGTGAAACTCCCCACATGGGAGTGCTTAGGATCGACTAACAAACTTTGTTCATGGTCGCCTTCAAGTCGTCATGGGTCACCTTTTGTAAACAATGCTACATATAGAGACCCGACAAGACGAAGACGATCATCAGATGCTAATCATTTCGGAGGTTTTCCCAATCCGAACTCACTCAATTATACTTTTCCCCACATTATGAGTATATTTTATTCAAGAGATGGGTATTTTCTATTTGCCATCACTACAGAGTCCCGTAACTGTCGATGTTCTATCATTGGTAACGTTAATCATTCTGTCAATTCTCTGTCATCAGACTTATCTGGTTACGCTGACGATGCTTACAACTCTTTAAGTTCAAGTCGATCAACGAATAATGGCACTGAAGGTACTAGGTCTCATCAAAGGGCTATGGGTTCAGTGCAGTGCATCGAATCCAATCCACGCTACAACTCCAAAATTAATAGTACGTCTCCAATGTTAGCTCCTACTCTGCCTGGCTGCACAACTTTGTGGCTTACTATCTTCAATTCAGACACTTTAGAAAGGCTAAGAATCCTGAGGTTTGATCGGTCAATATGCCCAATTCACACATGTCCTACCAATTACCTACCAGTAATGAGCCGTTGTGGATCTAGGATTGCTTTAATAACACGACAAGCGGTAGGATTTTATGACAACACTGGTAATCAGACCACCAATATTAATTCACGTGAATACTTACTTTCCAGCTGTAAAACGCTTCCTGTATCCTTGAGACACTCAATCCCTTCTATTAGTGTAGAGGCTTGTTCAGACTCACAGTGGATGAGTAACAAGGGTGCTTGTCAAGAAATCAGCAAAGAAAATTCTGGAAGACGCGTAAGTCGGGTTTAACTGTCTTAGTGTCACTATGTTTTCTCATTGATAATTGTATACATTTGTCATAAAATTATAAGCCTCACAACAAAGTGTAATTAGTTTAATAAACCCTATATAGTAATTGGGAATAAGAGATATTCGAGCGAGCAATTATTATTTTCAATAACTTCGTCATCAGCCCTTTACAGTTATAAATCCATGAATACTCAATTACATCGTCCAAAATAATGCATATTTAAACAAGTATGTTGAACAAGTCACTTAGACAATGATATGTGTTGAGAATGGTAAACCTTTACATCGGTTGTAAATTTGAAAAGTCATTTAAAAATAAGGATAAGGAAAATTAATAAGCTGATTGGTATGTCTTTTTTAGTAATCATAGCTTTATTTAATAGTATGTTTAGTACAATATGGATTTTCAGCATATAGTGTCTCAAACAAATTAATCTTTCTCCATGTACACATCTGAAAAATGATCCATATATATATATATATATATATATATATATATATATATATATATAGTGTTAACAAAAATATGTGCTTGATAATACCGAAACTATGTAATCGCTTCAAATAGTATATTTAACAATAAAACGCTTTCTGATGTTAGCAAAACATGCGAAGACTAAGATAGATCGGAAGAAAAAGTTACACCAATATAAATTACACTCAACGTAGTCTTATTTGTAGAGTCGCCAGATTTTACAACACATCGTGCGAGTTCATAAGAGCATTTAAATCTTTTTCATGTCTTAGACTGAAATTGATTGTTTGACATTTGAAGGGATTAAGTTGAAGACCATTCAAACTAGACCATCGTCCAACATTCGATAAGAAACAATTCATTTCACAACAATTTAAGGAAAAAGAAACAGGCATACAAATAGTAAGATCATCCGTGTATTTAAAAAAGGTATTTTTCATACAAGAGGGCAAGCCATTCAAGAAAAATAAGAAAAGAAAGGGGAAAGAACAGCACCTTGAGGCACACAAACTTTCATTAATAGATGAGTGGAGCACTTTCCTTTGAACAAGGTATATTGTTCTCTTACGGAAAAATAGGGATACAACCAGTTGATTATCAAGTTTTCTTTGTTCATATTCTCGACTTTGTTCAGTAACGCATGTTACCAGCCACCATGATGTTTTCGCCTAGATATAACTGGATTACTCACGATAGGTCGTAAACTTTTTATGGAGGTGCATAAGTACGCAATCCGATTTTGGCCAGTTAAAACAAAACAAAAGATGAAAAAGTGACTTGTTGAGATATTTGGTAAAAACTGGCAGCCCAAGATTTCAAACAGGCAACCTAGTTGTAATAATAAGAATAATAAAACAATAATGATATGTTAATGTAATAACGGAACTGTTGTCCAAGTAATAATGATGATAAGAAATTGAAATAAATTGAAGATAAATGCTCAATTAAAAATGAGACAACATGGAGATAAACAGAAAAGAGGTTTGTAAAGTAAATTTATAATAGTCACCTTATGTAGTGGGTAGCACAGCCGCAAACCAAAGTAGATCGAGGGGCTGAACGTACACTTGAGGGTTGACCCTTCCTAACTCTCTTTCCTTTGTGGAAAGGAAATATCACAATCATGTTGTTTGTCTGAGGGAAGCACCTTACTACCGTCACATCTTTGTACAATCGACAGTACTATTTCACCTTCGAACCTTAGGCTTGCTGCTGTTAATCTAATCACACTTCAACTGACCTGCCTGTCATGGTAGGACCCTTAGGAACGATTTTTTCATCCAGTACAGCTCAATTAGCTCACCACGACAAGCAAACCCGACCACCACGTTTAGCTGGCAATAACAGTCGGGCCCAACTCAAAGTAGATAGATCAAGCTTCGAAATCGCGACACAATAATTGAAATCTAAATGCCTCAACCGTCAAACCACTACATCTGATCCTGTTACTTATTAGTTTTAGGGGCGACGCAACTCATCTTTTTGAAAATTATTATTGTATTAGGGTCATTGGTAACGACACGGTTATTAAAACTGATGGGGTTGAAACCTGTAATCCAGTGATTGAAATTCAGGTGTTTTTATATCTAAATTTCCCATTCTAATAATTGTGAATACGACATGAAAACTTTGGAAATATAAGTGTGTAATTAAGCAAAAGAGACGATGAAATAAATGAACTTGGATCGCATACTTAACGATGGGTTCACAGATAAAATTACTAAGGTAAATATAAATGAAAGTTATCATGAAGAAATTATAAGTTTATCCTGTCAGTAATTAAATACGTTTTTACTCAGAAGTATGGATTTTAAAATGTTAGTGAAACGTCACTGTGGAAGGAAGATCAACAAGAAAATCAGTTGAAATGAATTTCACGTTGTTATGTAAAATCAATCGGTCAAGATTGATAAAAAAATTAATGCTACTAATCTAAAACCTATCATTTAAAGTGTCTAAATTTCTATATGAACATTTTTTGGCTGACAAGAAAATAATATGGCAAAGTGAATTTTGTATAATAATCGAAACGTGTTTAAACTGTCAATACACGAATCAGCAACCAATATGATTGCCGCCCCCTGAACCTTATGTCTCACTGAGAAATGGGATATTAGACAAAGCCCAGCCTATGATTACTAAGAATGTATTTATGGAAAAATACTATTATTTTATGCGCTTGCTTTATTTAAGGTAATTATTAGTAAAGTCTGAATAATTATAACCAAAACAAATATCATAATGAATACGTGACATGAAATCGTCAGAACACAATCATTTATTATGCTTGAACGATTATTTTATTTGATTAATCTATTATCTCATACTTGATCCCTTACTTTTTGAGGCCACATTTAGAATCATGGTTATCTTTATAAATCTTTATTTGATAAAATTTGATTGCAGTTAGCATTGAAATACAGGACACGTGTTTCGTCATGTACGTGCTTAAGTCGCACATCAAGCTGATGAAATTCAAATGGAGCGAAACCCGTGTTTTAGATTTCAATGCTAACTGCAATCAGACTTTACCAAGTAAAGATTTATATAGATAACCATGATTCACAATGTGGCCTCCTTTTTAAGTGCAAACTATTACTTCAGAACTGGTTTTCGTCACTTGAGCTAAAGATAGGGAGTGAAGTAGTTAAGCACGTCGACCACTTCACTCACTTGGAAGCTTGATTAGCCCTGATAAATTGGTCTCTGACAAGATTTCAGTACGAATTTTAAAAGCTCGTTTAGCTTTTGTCAACTTATGTCACTTATAGCGTAGGCGAGATATTTATCTCTTGACGAAAGGAAGTGTATACTGCGCAACAGTATTCGTAGATTATTGGTATTTGGTCACCGGTGTCTTCAAAACATCGCTTGCGTTTTCTGGGATTACCGGGTTAGCAATAATCTGGTTAGACGCCGGGTATAAGGGAAATGTGGTAAATCAGTGAACGGGGTTGTGAATCTTCATCGACTGTGAAAGTTAGGATATGTAGTACGTAGGCCTAAGTGCCACCTGCCTCAACGCACGATGTTGGTTGATATTGGAGTAGGATGAAGGAAACTTAGATGCAGCCAAACTAATAATGGCATCAGTCCATGAAGTCACTGACTGCTGGTTACAGTCGTGTCAGTAGATGCAGACTACCTAGTTGGGGTCTATGCGAACGCCGTAACCAAAGGTTGCAGATTCTAGGTGACATGGCTCAGAATCGGTCAATGCCGCATGTATCCACTCTTTGCCCTCCCTTAAATATTAAGCTTAAAACTACTTCATAGCTTTCTTTCTACGCACTCTTCTTTGTTTTCATTATTATTATCATTGAAGTAACTGCCGCTCCTACTAGTTTGGTGTTAGTCTTACTGTGTTACTGAGGTGTCGCAACGCGGACCGATGCACATGTTCTGTGCTGATCCTACATGCACATGCATGTACATGCCTTCAAGTGTTGACGCCCATATAAGTCACAGATATGCGGGTATCTAAACTTAGCTTAACTGATAACTTGTTTAAATGTTGGGTACAGAATTCTAATCTCAGTATAAACATCCTGTAGTGACATCCTAATGACGAGTTTCAAATAGGACGGAACACCTATAAAAACTCGTAACAAAATTGATGCATTAAGGGGATTTTCTCAGTATACACGTATGCCAATAACTATTGATGAACATCGATAATAGTAAATTATAAATCCTGACGAATAAATTCTTTCGTTAGTTCTTTTCTATACGATGTCTAAAATTGCTTCCAGAAGAGATAACATTCAGAAACAGTCTTAAACCTTTAACAAAATGCAAACTAGTCATTATTTTAAATTTCTATATTTATATTTAAATGAAATGTTTTTTATTGCTTCTTATCTCTGTTGATTTTACTACATATCAAGTTATATTTTTTCTGTAATTACTAAGATTATTTGAAATTACATCTGTCTATTTTTTTATTATTTGTAATTGTTGTGGTATGTAGTGGTTCAATGTACAAGAAATAGGGTAGAAACATTCCGGATGTATTTTGTAAATTAATAACGTCTTATCGGTATTGAAACCCATAATTGTAAGATAGATACCTGAGGTACAACTTGGAAGTATTTTGTTGAATATTAACAGGGCTGAATAAATGTTTTGAGCTTTTTAAGTGTCGATTACCGAATTGTAAAAGTGGTTTATAGTATTATATAAGTTGGATTGTGACTGGCAAGTGAAATCCAGGAAGCGCGTTTCGTCCTATTTGGGACTCATCGGCTGGATGTACCTGCGTCCCAATGTTGATGTTCACAGTGGGATTCGAACTCAATCCGTTTCGTGTAGAACGCCACCGCGTTCACCACTAGACTACTGAGTCCAGACAGTTACACTTATGCAACGGGCACATTGGTATTAGGATGAACTTGTATATTCCCGTTGATTTGTTATAGACTGAAGCTGGTCAGTGTATAGTGTTTGTTTTTTCTCAGGCATAAGTCTATCATTACTTTAGTTCTATTTCTTTGTTCTGTCAGGAAATATTATTTGGACTTATTTTATCATCTTTTCGTATAAAACTAGCTTTATAATTTTTTCTGTAAACCTTTCATCGTATGCTTTAATTTAGACTGAGTTCAAGAAACAACAACCATTTGTTGTTCCATCCTGCTTATTCACCCAACCACGAAATTTAAATCTGAGTCATCACTTATCTACTTCATTGCCTTCTCCTTTATCAAAAGTTCATTTGTCTTCTGCCAGTTCACCATTTCGACAAATTACTGGTGGTTGTTCAAGTTCCGAGTTAAGTGTTTCCTCATATCGTCCCATGGCCGTTTCTTTTGAATCTTCTTTCATGAGAACTCAATGTAATTCACCTGGGAGTTCTGCTGTTGTACCTACATGTGCCGGTGGCAACAGTGGTGCTGCTACTTTTGGTGGTGTCACTACAGTGATCAATTCAACAGTACAGATAGACGTGCTTCTCGTGTATCAGTTACCTCCACCACCAAAACTTCAAGCATTAGTAAGACAGCGAATTCGTCAAGTAAGGAAATATTTTGCATTCCATAATCATTATTTACTCCCTTACACCTATCTAAGTTCTGACAGACTCATGAACAACTTAAAACAATGTAAATCGAGTGTTAACCGTCAAAAGTGAATGCGCTTTTTGATCATTTATATTTTCAAGCGAACAAATTATTAGATTGAAATCATGACTGCAAAATATTCCTCAGGACTGATTTGAAGTGGTTTGGAACTATGAACACTTCCCTTTTATTCTAAGCATCATTAAACCTGGTGGGCTAGTTTCTAACGTATCATCGGTACGGATTCTGAACTCCCACTTAGCTGTTGTTAACGTGAGCTACTTATAGCGTAGACAAAATGCTTATCTCTTAATCAGGCATCCTGCATTGTAGTCCATTATGTTTACTTCACGACAATGAGTCATGAACTTTGGAAGTAGAGGACATTCATAGATTACTAGTGTTTAGCGATAGATGCCTTTGAAACATTACTCGCTTATGGTGAGTCCACCAAGCAATCATTGCTGAGGTTAGATTTAGATTATTTATGAAAGATGCCTAATACGTAGGTGGGGCTATGAATCACCATCCAACAAAATGAATTGGACTTGTGTTATGTATGACTAACTCCCGCCTACATCGAGTGCATTTCTGACTACAGTAGAAATATGCTATTAGGAAGCTAGGAGTGACCAGACCAGAACTTGCTACCAAACAGTTAAGGGCGTGATATTACATGCAGACTACATGGTTGTGCCTCGCGCTATTACGGTGACTAGTAATTTGAGACTTTGGATTAAATATCTCAGAATCAGTCATACTGCAATAAATGCATTCACTCTTGTTCATCCTTAGATAATAAGTTTTATGATTATTCTGTTTTACGAATTCGTTATTTTCTTGCCATATCCTGTATGCCTGATCTTTTTTACTGTTACTGTTACTACTCAGATGTTCATCTGGATAATTTCATCTCGCTTTGTTGTTTTTGTATTTCTACTTTATTCCGTAAGCTTTGCAAAGATGAATATCTTGAGCAGTTAGACCTCCCACGTAGAATCATCAGCTATTTACAATTTGAACCATCGTATAGTTGTGCTGGATCATGCATTTCTCGATCGAACAGTTCCACTCGAACAGTACGAAGTGATAGTTTTGATCTGTGATACAGATTTACGCTTATATATATATATATATATATATATATATATATATATATTGACTTCTTAAGCTACAACAATACCAAACATCTTTTCGGAATCCCAAAACTAAATTCAAGATTCAATAACTCGATTCTTCTGAGGCAACGGTTGATTGATAATATCAAGATTTTATTATTTTGTTTCTTTTTACTTTTACATTTTGCTTTTAAGCAGCATATTTCCTTTACGTAAGGTATTTAAACACTACACAGTAATAATACTTCATTGAAGTCAACAACCGTATATACGTATATTTACTTTGTTCGATCATTTGTTCCCTTATTAACATTGAATTCCTAAATTGTCTTCATTGTTAATTAGTTTATATGATTTTATATTCTTTTTCCTATATAAATTATAATTGTGCTGTATAGTGAAATGTGTTGACGTTTCGGATTCACTCATTATCTATCTTGTTGCAGCATGGTAGATAAATTGATGTAGACTCCTGTATGAATTTTCTCAGCTTCGTAATTCCCGAGTTTTATTCATATGTCATTATATTTAAGTTTTAAGAACATGTAGACGAAAGTGAAGCATGACGTTTTTGGTCAGTTAGACACGGGTGATGCGTACATAGTGAATAATCAGCTAAAGAATGGGGACTAGGTATTATAATCTCCATGCTATCTGTTAACCTCCACTAAAACCATATGAGTGAATTTTTTTTCTTAAGTAATTCATAATTTTACGTTTTTACAATAATAATAATAATAATAATAATAATAATAATAATAATAATGTTCATTGCTTTTCATTTATTTGTATTTATCCATCCATATTTGTGTTAACAGCAATATTCTATGTCTTTTCTGTAATACTGTTACCTACTTTCTTCGTAAACAATCTGGATTATTGTTTAACAATAGTTTATAAATCACTGTCTCATTGTTGTAAACAGATTTTAATATACGTGTATTCATCAGGTTTATTTATTTATTTATTTACTTATTTTTATTGACTAGGTTAATGTTATTTTTATTTCATGTTGAGCATTGTTTTTTTTTCTCAATTTTTTCACTTTCTACTATTTTTCCTCTATTGAATTTCTACATTGAATAAGTTCTTGTGAATAAGAAACCATGAAATCTCATTCAATAATCATGAAGGTAACAATTATCTTTTATCCTATTTTTTTTTTGACTAGAAATATTCTCAGATTACTATAAAAATCATATTAATAATTACACTTAATAATGTACACTTCTAACTCTCAAATTCATCTTTTTCTCTTTTACTCTCTGGTTTATCAATCATTGAATTTTTGTTGTGCACAATACTATAGTTTAATTGTACAGATGTATAAAATTGATGACTTCTTTTTTTTCATATTACTATACTTTACAGTAGTTCTATTTTCTACCAACTGTACTAGGCTAATATATTCATTAAATATAATTAAATTGAGAACCAAACTGTTTTTTATAGCTTTATTGATCCCTTCATCATGATATGTAATGTTCAACTTTGGATGTAACCTGGAGGTACATTGTGCAATGATAAGAGGTGGGAGGCAGTTCACAGAGCAACTTGTCTGTGAGAATCTGGAGAGAAGTATGAATGAAAAAGTGAACTAGAGAGTCAGCAAGGGCAAAATAGAGTCTTGGCTTGTAGTAATGCTGCTTGACTTTAAACGATTATGTCCCCCCTCTGTCTACTTCTGTTCGGCCTAATGTACTAGCCAATACATACAATTTTGCTTTAAAGTGGAGTAGACAAACCCATACTTCGTAAATACGTTCGATTATCAAAAACGTAAGTAGAAATCACACGAAGTTAAGACACCGTCAATGAAAATTAGATGTTGCTCAAGCAAAGCATCGAATAAGTTAACCATGTATACCTCATGATGGGAGAAATTTTTTGAAGGAATCGTTTATTCAACATTTGAGGTTAATTATATTAATTTATTGCTTCAGCTTTTGTCCGGATGTCTAGGATGTAACATATTATCACTATTACTATCGTTACTTTTAATTATTTAAAACGGATATTGTATTCACATCTTAGATCTGTTGATCTGCATTAGCTGCAGGTATAAAATCGTATGTATAATGAACTTAACAACTGACGTCAAACAATTCGAATTTTCTGCTCGACAGTAATATAATCTGATCCTTTGTTGTAAGATAATGCAGTTTCATTCCTTGAGGCTATTAGAAACATAACTCATACCTTATACCTTCTATATATTCGACATCTGTCATAAAACCACTCCTTTAAAGTTTTAGTATACTTGGACCGTAGCTAGAAATAGAATTTGAGACGCGCGTTTTGTCTTGTTTATTACTCATCAAATTAGTGGCATCCCTTGCATCGTAGTTTCGATTTTCACATTGAAGATCAAATGTATCAAATTACTTAACGGCCTTAACCAATAATATCCGGACATCCAGGAAACACGACTATGTTATGGTTATTCTGTAATTTAAATATTTAAGCTACTCATCTAAACTAAGTAAAATGTAAGACAACATTTTGTGAACATTTCAGTGATTATGAAAGTAAATAACATTTGTATTAGTGTTAAATTGATTTCAAGTTACATGTATTATCTGTTGGTGATTGTTAATTACTGCCGAAAACGAATCTAGAGTTTTCAGTAACCTGTCAACAAAGTTCCAAAAAAATGTACATGAATTATCGATTTGTGAACTTCTTTCAAATACGTAGACTTTTCATTCAGAGTATTACATACTATGTTAGAAGGTGTAGTAACTATCGTACTAAATTAATGGATTATGACGAAGAGAGTGAAATTTCCATCAAAGTGTACTAATTATTCTTTTCAGTACTAATGTGTCGATAACAAGGTAACGTAACCATTTGCTACTGTAAAGTATACGTCATCAGTATCATGTATTCACTGACTTTACGATCCACCATTTTTTCAAAATAAGCAATAATATAGTGTTAATCGACAACTCCTGCAGGATGATTTGATATTTGATGAGCTGGAGGAGATCCTCAGTAAAGATAGATATGAATTGATGATGATATTAGATGGTGATTACAGATTGGGTCATAAACCAACAAGTTATACATCCGGATTCTTGAACCATATGACAGATGACAAAACTAGTGTTCCTGTCAACAGTGGGTATTAAGTAATTGGTTATTTTTAGTGGTTCCTACAAGGTAGTCAGTGGTAAAATCTTTAGATTAACTAAAATGTACTTAAACGTTTTTAAACCCAGTGAAATTAGTTCTTACACCAATAGATTATTCTATGTATTACCCAGTATCACGTTGGATTTACTTAGTTCCATTGTTACAATCTATCAAGTGGTGACGTAGCGTTCACCTAAGTATGCTTTGATAGTAAGTAGTTATAGATAGTTGACAAAATACTTTGGACTTTAGCTTTGTGGGAATTTTGAAGAAAGTTGGTCTACAGCAGATTTCGAACCACTCATGCAATCTTCCAATACACAGCGATCAATCTGAATGATAAATAGGATATACAATACAACTCAAGAAGTATATTCCATTAATCATTCTTTTTCTGCCCTTATCGATTCGATGTCTCATTAATAAATATTAAATTGGGAAGCCTTGATAACTCGGGCAATGTTACAGTTCTAACGATTAGTGGACTAATGTTCAGCACAAATGAAAGTCAATCATATTATCTTAGATAAGTTGATTTCTTTGTTTTCTATTCTTTTGATTTAAATTTATTGAACATTATCACTATCCTATTTGTTCTGTCTTTCTTTTGTGTTTTCTTTTTTTTTTTTACTTTTTCTTTGTCTAATTTATTTTAATTTCATTCTCATCTTTTCATTTGTTATTATTTTACTCTGTCTGATATTCACTATTGCAAAACAGAACATCATATTCAATGATACATTTTCATCTAGAAAATGTATGTCTATCTAACCATCTGTTTATCTATTTATTTATCTATTGCTAACTAAATTTGTAATACATGAAACTGAATGTTTATGGCTTAGTTGGTTTCGTTTCTATGCATTTTGAATAATTTACCGGTTACGGTCATGTGATAGACATAGGTAATCGTTATGCACTAAAAGCATTACACCATATTGACATTGATCTGATATTAATAATTTAATTTTTTTCAAAATCTTTTTATGTTACCATGAAACAAATAGGTGTCTACACAATATTTGGAAATATATAATTACTAATTTAGTAATATTGACTAATTGTACTTATACTAGCATTGGAAACAAGGAAACATTGACCATTACTTCTCTCCCAGCATGCGACTTTTTAGAAGTGCTCATCCTCAACCGCAGCGGGTATTGCAGACAGTGTTTAATTTTCAAGCTACTGAGTTAGTATTCTTTGGCATACATTTTTAACCTGAGTTAATTCAGAATATTGCTCGACCATCCTGTAACGCTACTAAAACATAAACACCTTACTCCTAATATTGTCGAACTTCACTAATTACGAGTTCCCAATACAACTCTAGGAACTAACTAACGAAATTATTCATCAGTGAGTGAGTTACGTGTAGCTAAATAACTGTCGGATCGGTTTGAATATCGTCACTGAGATGCGGATATAATCTGCCGAGTCGGTTATAGGTCATAACATACCTCTTGGATTTAACTATTAACCGTAATTAAAATACAATTACAAGATAACTATAACGTGGTATAGAAACAATCCACTCGTGATGCACACACGCCGATAAATACTGATAAAACGTATGAATATAAACTGCGGAAAAAATACTAATCTTCAATAAGCATTAGCAGGGTTAAGGAATGCATACAATATTCACTAGTTTGTTTCTGTAGTATTTCCCAGGCAATATTTAGACTAGTCCTTTTTTAAAATATAGGTATGATTCAGGAGTTCTCTTGAATAAACTCCAGACATCTTGGAATATAATATCTATTCCCTACTAGTTCTGTATATAAAATAAGTTATATCGATTTGGAAATATGTGTACATCTAATTTCATACAAATACTTTGGTTTTGTTTCACTGAATTCAATAATTTAGTGTGATCTTTTGAATCAATTTTCTGTAGAGATTTTAGTATATCATCAACCTTGAGAAATGTCAGCAATGACCTTGAAATACACCTACAAACTAGTTCTTCTTACAATATTATGTGAAGATACCCTGGAAGACTGGTAAAATAACTTTATGAGACGATTATGTGAGAATAACAATGATGATAATGAACACTTGAATCTTTTCACAAATGTGCCTATTTAACCAATGCTAGCGATAAAAGATTAAAAATATTGAATCATTGTAGATGAAGAGGCTTTGCTCTGTAGGTATTTGCCACATGCTGTTATCAGTTGGAGTCGTACTGAATATCAGGGAAAGTGGACAGTTGAAGACAGTTTTGATGAGAAATAGTCGTCACTACTTACAATTGATAGTTGTTGCTCTATGTTATGAGTTGATTGAGGCGTGGAAAAATGTACTATTGGTTCTAAAAATTTAGCACTTATCACGTTACTGAATGGTCCTGATGAGGTTTAGTGACTACACTACTATGGAGTCTTAATTTGACAATGAGACAGTGCTCCTTAATTTTCAATACTACCCAAACTGGTATCAACTGGTGACAAATATCGGCTAGCAAATATTTATCAAATTAAGTTTTGTGTAGAATTTACTTCATGATAAGTAGTCTTTTTTCACGAATTTTCGTCATTTTGACTGTGTAATGGAGAAATAGAATTCATTGTCGCCTATGAAAAACAAATTTAACACCGTCTTTTACAAAGCTACTCATAATTTAAGTGCTAACTGTTCAAGAAATCCATGTATGATTAATCTTAATTAACTTGCTATCATAAAACGCCATCAATTTGTATTGGTTAGGTACCATTGAAAACCAGAGAGCATTAGATATCTGTTTCATCCAAGTATGAGACTCCTCAACATTGCACACCCTAAATTCAACCAAGGAATCTTTGACGAATACAACTATACTTAATACCTATCCTCACAAAACCACCTCAAGTTACTTAATTATCTGAGTCACAAATCCACGTCAAAATACCCATTATTATCATAAAATGTTTACATATAATCATATCTACCATATATATGTTACTTACCTATCAGGTACATAATCACTGATTAATCAATAATAATTGGTTCATATTGGCTTGATCAATTCTAGATCATTGTATAGATTTCTTAAAAACTTGTTAAAAAATATATGCCCATGAATAAATGATTTATTTCTAAGAACGTTACACTTGAAAAAAGTGTGTAACCAATCACATAATATACGTGTATAACATAATTATTTTCATTGAGTAACTAAATAGTGTCATTATTAGGTGTTATGGTAGATGCTGTATTGGAATTCGATATTGAGTTAGACTGTCAATGAAAATCAGGAATCACTGGAAAGCTGTTTTTTCTACTACGTAACATCACAACAATGTCCATCTATTCCACCAGGGAATCGAGCTAAAAACCTTCGGGTTTCATTGTGTACGCATTCACTCGGTAGTTACTAACTTTAAGAAGTAACTCTAGCAATTATTGTTGAATGACTTAAACAGTGGGATCCATCCATGTCGCCTGTGAGCCAATTACTAACCGATGGAAATCTGTGAGGTGGCACTAATATATTGCGGATTGGCTGAAATTACAAATGTTAAGTGCTAGATGACGGCTCATTGGTCTAAGGTTTAAGTGTTCGCCACTACATTCTAAGGTTCTGAATTCGGTTTCCTAATGGGGTTGTGGTTGCATCCTACTGAGGAGTTCCATAATAGGACAAAACACCCGTCCACTACTTCCTGGTTTTTAATGTTTGTCTAACTTAGGCCATTTGGTAATATTGTGTAGTATTGATTCCATTATATAAGTATGCCAATAAACTTATCCTTGTGTTTTGTCTCCTTATGTTTTTCAGTGTCAACGAAAAAATTAATAAGAGATATATTTTCTAAATGTAAGATAAACGAATACCTTTGTGTATTAGTTTTATGTAAATTCTCGAATTTCGGGTCATTATTGTGCACTACTGGGTAGTCCCATACTAAAATTAAACACTTATCCAGTACTTCTAGTTTTGAGCAGTTGTTTATGTGTAGTCCATAAGTAATATTAACTATCTGATAAACATACGTCTCTAATTTTGTTAACGACTCACTGTGGTTGGGAAGTGGAATCCAGGACTCACGTTTGGTTCTATTTAGTACTCGTCAGTTAGATGCACTTAACTTCCAGTTTTGATACTCAATGCGGAAATGAAACTCAATCTACTGCAACAGGTAGCAATAGTATTTATAAGGGACAGTATTTTCTTATTGTTAATATCTATAACTACAATTGGATCTGGCTCAAACATGAGATTGATGAATTGTAAAGAAGAAAAGTCGCTTCTTCAATTTCGCTGTCAACCTCCAACCGAACATTAACAAAAATAATGACCTATCCACTTAGAATGTACATATGGAAACTGTGAGTGGCCGGATAAAACCCTTAAAATCTACAGCAGGAAGATACGAATGGCTTCAAATTCATTCGAATTCCTAACAATTTAAATATTATTATTTAGTAATCTGATTAAAAGTTCTGTGGCGAATTTGTTATAACATACAATCTGCACGTTAACAATTTAAACCTGACAATATTACCACTATCTGGTTACAGATAGTATGTCGACGATTTTAAAGTTTCAATTCCTTAATTTGTTGGTGTTCTGCTAAAACACAGACGTCTAGCAAGTGTGCAAATACCGATGGTCACAACAAACAGTAAAGAAAAGTGTTATGTTGGGCGATCACAGAAGAGTAACGAACTTTCAGAACCATGTTTTAGAATACCATTTCATTTATTTCAGTTGTGGGTAATGTAAACATTTTATTTCTATAATTGTTACGTTACTCTTACAGTATCTTCCCGTTTAGTATATTTACTCTTAGTATATTGTTTCTTAACATGAACTGCAGCTAATTGGTTGTGTATAAGTTGTCCCTATTTACTACCACTATCTCCTTTGTTCTGTACTAATGTTAGATTTCTCATAGGTTTGCTGTGCGGTCTACTTTGATGTATATATAAAGGAGTGTGTAGAATACAATATAATTGTCTAGTTGGTCTATCGTCTTGTTCTTCTATCACTGGCTTGGGTCTGAGTGGGAATAGGGCAGTCGCTCATTTATCGACTAGGCATACCAGATTGGCACTCGATAACAAAACCAATTTTCTTTGCGTCATAACAAAAAGAAAGTTCACTTCAATAAAACCAATGATATTACATATTCAGTGAAAACAATTACATCACACGGATCAAGCTAGACTAAATAATATTTTGATACCATAGAAACTATAGTCTCTACTGAAAGTCAAAGTAACATTTCATCTGATGGTAGTTTCCAACTTTGGTAGAAAACTTCAAAACAGTATCGTTTATCAAGGTAATCTAATAGTGACAAAGTATGTAATCTGCTAAGGTTTCGAGAATTAAGGAGACACTTCGATACCTGCTAATGAAACGTATGACCAGCCACACAAAAACAGGTGAGATAAGCTATTTCACAGCGCCCCAACCTAGCTAACTGGAGGAAGGAGTCCAACGTCAACAAGAAGCGTTAGTTCTACAGGCAGTCTGGCAGATGGGATTACAATCACTCAACTTGTGTATCTATACCAAATATTTGTATATCCATAGTGATTATTTATCAAATAAAAATTATCAACATTTTTAATAATACAATTAAATGTCGTCAAATGTACTGTGGGGTATAATTCACATTAACTCACATAAATCTGATGATAGTTTCTAATCAAGCTTACAAAAAATAAACAATTGTATTTTTAGGGATTATGAATCTCTAACACAATCCAGTCATTCGTGAAACGAAATAATTAAACCCTCGATAATGAATACGTTGCATAGAAGTGAAACCAACTAAATAACCACTTCCAAAATATTTTCAAAAAAAACTTTACATTACAGCTTTTTTAATAATAATAATGATAATAGCTTTATTCAATAGTATGTTTAGTACAATATGAATTCATATTACGGTAACATAAGGAATAGGGGTCTTTGCATAACATAATAATCCATATTTTAATGGCACAGATTTCCAATTAAATTGGCTCTTACAAATTTTTCATTACATAGAACATGTACTAAATATGGAATAATGGAGCATTTATACTTTCCTTCAGGTGCTTGAATTCTAATGTAGCCGCGCCGAGTCCCGCCAGAAGATATACATGGTGAAAGATGTGAATGAAGATGGTGGTTTATATCAGATAGAATAGCATTAGATAGCTGTCTACGGGATTTTAAATGTCTGTCTACAACCGTATTAATAGTAACGTTGTAGTTCTCACCACACACTTTACTAACAGCCTTCAGTACTCTACGCAACACAACATAGTCTTTTCTCAAAAGTCCGGGAAAAAATAATGGTGAACAATATAAAATAATTGGTTATATACAGGAACTGACAAATTGTAATAATAAGTGTTTGGTAATACCAAAGCTACGTAATCGCTTCACATAATATATTAAACAAAAAACCCTCTTTGATATAAGAAAAACATTCTAAGACCAAGATAGATTAGAAGTTAAAGTTACACCAAGATAAGTAGTATAAATTATAGTCTCCAATTTTACTAACATCGTGAGGAATCACAAGAGCATTTAGGTCCTTTTTATGTCTTAGAAAGTAATTGACTGTCATATATAGGTCGATATAATTCGGATTATCGCAAAAATAATATTGACGGGCTGGAGTACAATGAAGCAGAAAACTGATCGACGAGGATAGTGTTTAATCAGATTGATTCAATTCATTTAGTTTACAAAATCATAGATTTATAACACTTAGTCACAAAATACTAAACTATAAGTAAATTATTCCTGTAAGTTACCATTCATCTAGACATACGAGCAACAAAAGTAAGCACTTTATAACAACGCCAATTGCCACCGAAAACCGAATAACTATTTTGTTTATGTAAATTGATCATTGACTGATTATTCATTATAGTACATATTAACCACTTTCATTACTCCATTCTAGACTGTTTTAGCACCAGATATATTCACTCACATTATCATATTTCACTAACTCTATAACTTTTGTCACGTAACTTGTATATCTGATATTAGTTGTTACATTACATATTTGCATAATAAATTTACTTAATTCTTTCTCTTATGATATGTGACATTTTGTAAAAATTATTGCTTTCCAACTGATTTCGTGTTAGATAATTCAAAGTTCGAGAAAAAAAATGAAAGATTGCAATGAATAAATGTATTCAACTGTATGGTTAAATTTGAATTCGACATCATGAGTTGGTCTAAGATAGACAATTATTGAAAAACAGAGACCAATTAACAGCTGCCTCGATTCCGTGGTGGGATGTGGATGAGCACAACAGAATAATTCCAAACTAGGACAAAACAAGTTACATGTTAATTAACCAACTTTTCATAATATTGTGTAATATGTTCTATGTTAGACAGTCCACATCTTACCCACTGTCTTCGAAAGAGTCAGTCACAAACAAATCTATGATCCTATTTGGGACTCATCGGATGGATGTACCTGCATCCCAATGTTGATGTTTACACTGGGATTCGAACTCAGTCCGCTTCGTGTCAAACGCCACCGCGTTCACCACTAGACTACTGTGTCCAGACAGTCACACTTGTGCAACGGGCATATATATATATAATTAGGATAAGCTTATATCTTCCCGTTTCAGTCCGTTACAAATCAACGGGAAGATGCAAGCTTATCCTAATTATAATGATAGTATTGTTAAACATGTTGTTATTACTCTTCAGTGGATACTTACATTGACGACACTTCACTAGCCAATCACACAAGATCTTTATGTAACTCATAGATATTTACGTTGTGCAATCTATGAATGTATGCATAACTTACTGAAACAACACCATAAATAGAAAAATGACATCTGTACAGAAGAGGGGTGCAAAAGCAATTCGAAATCTGAGTAGTTAACACATAAGGAACTAATCATAATCCATAAATTTTATACAACGTCACAACACAGTACTATAAGGTAGACGTTTAGAATAAGGGTAATATGTGATATGAAGTATTTAACAGGGTTACAGAAAATATTTTCGCAATTTACATTCATAGTACAAATGTGATGGTTATTTTTATGGATATTGGTACTTTAGTTGAATGAATATCTCACAGATTGATGTTGGTAGGGTGTCAATGAAAACCAGGGAGCACTAGACAGCTGTTTCGTTCCAGTGTGGAACTCCTAAGAAGTGTGCACCCCAGGTTCAGCACCAGGGTCTTCAGATTGATGGAGAACGCTTATCCTCTGCACCACTGGGTTGGTATCCAACGGCTGAATTTCCACTTCCATCAATATGTGATGTATATCGTGACGATCATCCATTGTCATCGATGATAACTGTCTCACTTCCGACAAGTGTAAACTCGAGCAGTCACGACTTCTTATTAGAACCTTAATAACATTGGATGGTCCACTAGATGCCAACCCAGTGGTGCAGAGGGCTAGGCTCTCGTCATCAAACTGTAGCCCCTGGTGCGGAATCTGGAGTGCACACTTCTTAGGAGTTCCACAATAAAACTAAACGTCTGGCCAGTGCCCCCCCTTGATCTTTATTGGTACCCTGTTAACACCAATCTGTGACATATTCAGTCGACTAAATAACCAATCTTCACAAAAATAACCATGTAAATTGTACTATAGTAATCAGCTCACTAGTGACTATCTCCAGGATGATCCTTTAGCTCTAGTGAGAAGTCGTGACTGGTGGAGTTTAGACTTGTCGTGAGTGAGACAGTTATCATCAATGGCAATCGATAATCATTGCGCTATGTATCGCAAATTGATGGAAGTGGGAATTCTACCATTTTCATTTATCTTAATCTTATCACCTTGTATAGCGTTTTGTATTTACAGAGACGCTTTGTGCTGATTTTAAATTGAACTTTTGGGCTAAGAAATAGATGTTCATTACAGTGCATGAAGGATGAAAATAAGCTATTCACTTCATGTTATTTTGTTTTCTGTAAAGATTTTTTCACTTATCTTTTGAAGGACAGACTTTAATTATATGGCTTTAAAGAATGTAACGCACCAGTTGCGGACAGCATTAGTAATTCTATTCGGTTATTCCATACTTACCCAGTGTTTTGGTCAAAATCGTCGCTATAAAATTAATTTCTTTGTGATTTTTTCTGCTACACCCTTACTTTTTATCAATTCAGATACCAATCAGCTGAATATTCCCGATTTCTTGTTTAGACGGTCACATCGAGACTATCTTTATGCTCTAGCGTGTTGCTCACAAAATGTATCAAGCCATCTGATATAATAATCAAGGGTTGATCATATTAAACTTTGAATACGAAAGAATAATAAATGAACAAGAACCTTTTGTGCACAGTGTTTCCTTACTGATTACTAATTTAATTTTCTTTTGTAACCCACTGCTTACTGAAGATAGCTTGACATTCAAGAAACTAAAGGTTAGTAAGTAATTTATCAGGTAAAGCTTCGGATATCCGGAATATGTTGCTTAGTAATAGAAATTACAAATAAAATTTATTTCTGAACTATTATTTGGACATATCTCACATTCTGTCAATTTAAAACGTCATAACAACCGGCCGTATAATCAGACTGCCGAAAAATAACGTAAAACTAATAGACAAATGAGTGTATTTCGCTTTATCACCACTGCGTTATTGAATAAATAAAGTCTAGCTGATAGTAGTAAACGTTTTATATCTAATCTGTCTTGATGCTGATCTTAGATATAAATCTGTTTTCATATCGCATGTCAGTACTCTGGTCATGTGAGTTGCTACCTGTTATCTGAAATTACATGAAAATCATCCCTATGTATGAGTAGTAGAAAGCCAATAAATTACAACATAGACTGATATTAATCAGGCAACCGTTGAAACAAGCATGAACTGAAGAACAAATCTATCCTAATATGGATCTCCTAGTTAGCTCACACATATTAACTATTAATGATTGGAACCAATAATATTTCGACTTTGTATTAGATATAGAACATTAAGTTAGCTATAATACATGACGATAAAATGAGAAAACTATAAATCAGAAATCTATCAAGTTTTATTTTACACCGTGAGAATAATAACGAAAACAATTATTGGATACGATCAATATGAATAATTCATATTTTGATCTAGACTGTTTACCACTTATAGGCCATGAATTGTTCCTTATGTGTTAACTACTCAGATTTCGAATTGCCTTTGCACCCTTCTTCTGTACAGATGTCATTTTTCTATTTATGGTGTTGTTTCAGTAAGTTATGCATACATTCATAGATTGCACAACGTAAATATCTATGAGTTACATAAAGATCTTGTGTGATTGGCTAGTGAAGTGTCGTCAATGTAAGTATCCATTGAAGAGTAATAACAATTTCTACAAAATCACCTCAATCCCTGAAGTAGTGACTAGTACATTTTTTGATATGCTAGGAGTCAGACAGTTACCACCTGTGTTGACTGAAGTGGAAATTATGTAAGTGAAAGCCAGTCCAATGGTTATGAATGTCCCAAATTATATTCCTTCATAGGATCAAGCGTAAGCACTGCTGAGGAGTCACACATTAGGATGAATACATTTATCTAATATCTTCTTATTTTTAAACGGTACCGATCCATAGCCGGTTTGTGACTATGAGCAATAACAAACTAAATACTAATCTCCACAAAATCACCCTAACTCAACAATAATGATAATTTTTAAAAACAGGTATACATGTTTTATTTCAGAAAAGGCACGTATTGAATAAGCTTGGTTTAAATCATTCAGAGTACTAGTTTCAATAGAATGTGATAATTTGGTAGTTCTTTATTTATTGATCATTATAGGTATTTTTCAAAAACGTCAAACTTTTGTCTACTGTTATGCGTATGATGAGCTATAGTACTGCTGAAAAATATGTTGTTCTTTAATTTTCGTTTTTGTAGTACGATTCTGAATAGTAATAGTGACTTTACTGTTTGCGATTATATGACTGTGCCTTACTAAGGAGCCGATAAGGTTTAAACGGATGGCGACTGATCAATGTAGATTAATGTACCAAAATGGGATAGAGTAAAAATTCAGAATAGGTATTTTTCAGAAGTTTTCACAAGTAATCTGGTATATATATGATAAACTAATTTCATGTTTCGCACACATGGTTATGAATTTGTGTGGATATTCAGTATTAAGCAATGTACGTTTAACTACAGTTGATTTTTTCACTCACATTTATCCTGTGTACATAATATGTGATGGATATGTTTTATTATTGGTGCTATTTACTTCAGTTCCAACGTGGTTTGACTTGACCAATCCCTACTTCTAACTGGTATGCAATAGGCTACATCATTACATAGTAAGTATAAGATAGTTTGTCCAACTTTCAGCAAATATATTGATTATCATCATTATGTCATCATTATGTAATTGACAAAATTTCTACTGCCTACTTCTTTATAACATTGAATTTTGAACGTATGACTTGTGAAATCTACATGATTAAATTTTTTAATGCATAACTCTGATTAAATTTCTTTAGTTAATTAAATTTTAATGATTAGCAAAATGTTTTCTATCTTGAAGATCCAATTACAGTGAATTAATTAATTTAATGAAGCAATAAAAACTACAAAATAGTTAAACAGTTATTATGTCATATTAATAGTTTCAAGGTATTTTATTGTATATTCGAAATTGTATACTGTTGTTTTTAACTATTCATTTTTCAATATTTCTTTAACTGATGTTTATCTGTCTTATTTGATACTATTCAATCATAGATATTAGTGATAAAAAATTTGATTATTTAATGTACTATATAGATGCTGAAAAAAAAAACTGATTAAAGTACTAGTAATCAAGAATTCATTTAACTTATCATATTAACAATAAAATTCAACTGATGAAATACATCTATTATTAAGTTCGAAATAATTTCTCCCTAAGGCATAATCCATACTTTATCAGAATTATGTGTGTATATTGATTTCAGCTTTTAGTACTTATTTACTTAGTTTATAAATCAATAATTGAATAAAAAAAACAACAACATCAATTCATTTGTAATTATTATTTCTACAAGTTTCTCAAACTTTAGTACACATAGAAACTATCTAATTTAAAGTACATATTCATATTTTATTTGTAGTGTTCATTGTCATTGTTTATAGATTGATTAAAAATGTTGGGAAGATTCCACTAAATAAATGAATTCATATTGTGTTATGCTACAATTGTTGCTTTTAGTTTAATGAAACTAATAAAAGAGTAGAGTTGTATGAAGTAAAGTTCACAGTTATGTAGTAATCGGAGATAACAATTCATCGATTATGATATTTAGAGATATGTTTTATTCATTGTTGATTTTTAGCTGTCAATGAAATTCAAGAAATGCACCTTATCTTATTTGGAATTCATCAAATGGATCCTACTGCATTCTAATGTCGATATTCACATTATAGTTGGAACCTAGTAGCATTCACTTAAAATATAAAAGTATTATCTATATTCCAACCTCGCTAAGACTTTAGTATCATAGTATTATAACAGCTAGGGAGTCCATTACGGATTCAAATACCCTTATAGAGATCGACCAATAATAATGAGAAATTTCGAACCACAGTCATTGAATAAGTTAATGTTTAAACAGAATTATATATTCAATAGACAAAGTATTAACGTTTAGAACTTGAGTTATCTGGATGATGAAATTGTATCCAGTTATATCCACTTATAACTCACATTTTCACTTTTATTATCAACCTTGTAATCCAATTTTCATAAAATATTAATTTATCGAAGAAAGATGTTAGATTATCATTAAGATAAACTTGTATATTCCCGTTGATTTGTTGTAGACTGAAGCTGGTCAGTCATTCTTGCTACATGTGCGTCCTGAGCGGATTGCCTCGATATAACGAATTTCTCACAAGTATTATATAAGTTGGATTGTGACTGGCAAGTGGAATCTACAAGTGTGACTGTCTGGACTCAGTAGTCTAGTGGTGAATGCGGTGGCGTTCGACACGAAGCAGACTGAGCATCAACATTGGTATGCAGGTACATCCAGCCGATGAGTCCCAAATAGGACGAAACGCGCATCCCGAACTCCACTTGCCAGTCACAATCCAACTAATATAATGTTAGATTATCACTTTCACTTATATTAAACACTATTCATCATTACTTAGTTACTTAGTTAGTTGGTTGTCATAACAACAAGACCTAATAATTTATAATATAAATTATAATTCAACAATGTTATTAACTAATTAAAATATTCATAACAATCATATCATAAGCATGTATCCATTCATTCAGTAATGTAATTCTAATGTAAATTCATTATTCAATAAAAATTATTTAACTTGTCTAATTTTGTAATTCAATTTAAATGGATGTAAAGTTTTTCTAAATAGAATGAATATAAAATAAAATTATTTAGTTATAATGTGACGTTGGAAAAAACAAAACACACAAAACATTATGGTAACAGTAGATTTTTTTCGTATAGTTAACATTATAAACGGTAATATGAAATTCAGATTAAGGTATACTATTGAAACAACGAAGAGAGACTGAAAGTGTGTGTGTGTGTGTATGTGGGGGGGGGGGAAATGGAGTGAAGACATGACCAAATATCAACCAAGTTGTTATGACATGATTAAAGAGAGGGAAGATTTAGTTGGTAGACGTGAATACCAATGAAGTGTGCCTAGTTGATAATGCGCAACTAACCTAAGCCCACTCACCATCAAGCCGATAATAGAAGAAGCAGAGTTTGAAACCGGAAAACGGAGAGAGCGAGATCCGAGATCGTATTATATTTTAAATCATGCCTTTATATATGCATAAAATTAGTCCACATAGTGAACCAATCAAGAATCTAACATTTGTACAGAACAAAGGGAAGAGTGACAGTAAATGGTACAACTTGTACACAATCAAGTAAACGTAGTTCATAGTAATGAACAATATACTAAGAACAAATATACTAAACGAAAGGACCAGGCGATGAGAACATAACAGCCATAGAACTAAATAATTACATTGTCCACAGTTATAATAATTAAAATAATGTTCTACAGCACAGTTCCTGAAGATAGTCAATCTTCGTTAGGTGCCTGGTATATCATAAGTGTACGAAACATATTTGGTCACTTGTTTAGTCACTTTTATCCACGTTTATGCTACCTGACTTCTGAAGCTAACAAAGTTTGGCTGTTAGGGGGTTTTTGATATGTGTAATGGAACAGCCTGTATAGGTTAATTTCAATAAGTAAGTGATAAAACAAAAAATGAACTTTCGAATATATGATATGAAAATTTATTCTACATGTTTATGTTGCAAACATTATCTCGCAGTGCAAAAAAGAGTGCTTAATACTTCCATTTGACAGGTGTGCATAGTAACAACATTAAGTAGTTCTAAGGACGTTTGAAAATACACTTACTTCTCTACAGTGACTACAGAAGTTTAGAGCTATTAATTCATATAGATGAATTTTTGTGTCAACGATTGTTTAGTTTAACAGCAGAAGGGTCACTACAGAATTATGGTTTTTCTTATTTACCGTGCAAAAGCTTTAAATCCTTTATGATACTACTGTTTTTTCTCGATAAATTGTTCGCTAATAATTATTGTCTCTTCATTTACTAGAACTGGTCAGTAGATCGATACAGTGATTGGTTTATTTAAGAACATGGGGTGAACATTTTAAGAGCTACTATCCATTGTCTTAAAAAATATAGTGTAAACCAAATTGACTACATCTAATATTTTAAATATGAAAGTTACAGCATCCTGAATTGTTAATATAATTGTACGTATATATAGGTGACTGAAATAATCTGCTTAATTTTATTATTAGTTGTAAATAAATAATCTATTTGAGGGTAGTCAAGGGTTTAAACGATCATGTACATCCAAATGTTTATGAAACTGATCGATGATCACTTCATTCATCTAATGCGCCTAGACAGCCAGTAGTAACCGCCTGTTATGTTTTGGCTTTAAACTTGGTCAATGAGATATATCTTTTTGCCTGTCTAGTAGACTGAAGTTTTGTTTCGTTTCCGAACTGAAAAATGAGGCCATAAAGGTGAGACACTGTAATCGTGTGAAGCTATAGACATGAAAAGACAAAGAATTGAAGGACCTAACTTTACATGAAGTCCATCGATAATTAGAATAATGGATATAATGACTAGATAAATGCGTTGACGTATTGCATCATCCTGAAAGATTTCATGAGTTCTCTGAAGATTTCATATATACTTATTTGTCAACCGATATTTATTTAATTCCAAACTTAAATACTTTCATGTGTTATCTATTTATCCGTATCCTGATTTTCTATCACTTATTAGTCTAAAGAATAATTCTCAACCCACAATTAATCCAATAATACACATACACCACCAGGAGTATTATCTATCACAGTATCAGATATCAACAGAGCTTCCTGAAGTTAGTTACTAGTGAGTTGATTATTGTAACCAAATTAAGGTTGATTTTTTTAAGATTGGCATTAAGTTTAATTTATTTTATTCCTCACAAATCACTATCAGTTGGATTTCGCATACAAACACAAGTAAACTCGTAAAATTCCTTTAACTGTCGAAAGCTATCAATGATGAAGCACTTGAAGTTTTTCTAACATCATATCACCATCTTTAACTATAAGTTAACAGTTTAAATAATCGATGATCACTTCATTCATCTAATGCGCCTAGACAGCCAGTAGTAACCGCCTGTTATGTTTTGGCTTTAAACTTGGTCAATGAGATATATCTTTTTGCCTGTCTAGTAGACTGAAGTTTTGTTTCGTTTCCGAACTGAAAAATGAGGCCATAAAGGTGAGACACTGTAATCGTGTGAAGCTATAGACATGAAAAGACAAAGAATTGAAGGACCTAACTTTACATGAAGTCCATCGATAATTAGAATAATGGATATAATGACTAGATAAATGCGTTGACGTATTGCATCATCCTGAAAGATTTCATGAGTTCTCTGAAGATTTCATATATACTTATTTGTCAACCGATATTTATTTAATTCCAAACTTAAATACTTTCATGTGTTATCTATTTATCCGTATCCTGATTTTCTATCACTTATTAGTCTAAAGAATAATTCTCAACCCACAATTAATCCAATAATACACATACACCACCAGGAGTATTATCTATCACAGTATCAGATATCAACAGAGCTTCCTGAAGTTAGTTACTAGTGAGTTGATTATTGTAACCAAATTAAGGTTGATTTTTTTAAGATTGGCATTAAGTTTAATTTATTTTATTCCTCACAAATCACTATCAGTTGGATTTCGCATACAAACACAAGTAAACTCGTAAAATTCCTTTAACTGTCGAAAGCTATCAATGATGAAGCACTTGAAGTTTTTCTAACATCATATCACCATCTTTAACTATAAGTTAACAAGTTTAAATAAATAAATTAATAAAGAATTTGATTAAGTAATAGTTCATCAACTATTTCAGTACAAAGATGAGTTTATAAAAGAGTTTTTACAGAATAAATTGTGGACGAATGTGTAAATATATGCATTCAGTAAGTTCAGTTGCATATTCAAACTAAGATATGCTAACAACAAGCAGAATGCAGCTTAGCTACAATATATTAGTCAAAAAATTATCACATTAATAATGTAAACTTGATGAATGCATAAACAATTGGTTAGTTTAATCAATCATATATGTAAACATTTTAATTAAAAATATTTCAATAATATGAATGGTGTAATCCATCTATGAAATAAATAATTGAATTGAAATGGTTTATGATATGAAATTTAGTCGATTGAATTTGTCACAGGTTGACGTTAGCAGAGTACCACTGAAAACCAAGAAGCAGTGGTCTATCGTTTCGTCTTAGTATGGGACTCCTCAACAATGCACGCTCTAGACTCCGCCTCAAGGGTTTCAGGTTGAAGAACGTCTAACGTTATACTGAGGAGTTACGTATTTGGACGAAACAACTGTCTGGTTCTTTTAGGTTTTCAATAGTACCCTGCCAACATCATTTTGTGACGAATTCAATCAACTAAAAATAATTAATTACTAATCTGTAATTGTAAATATTGGCGGTTACTAGCAATATATTCATTTTAAATAATAAACACATTGAATTACATAACAACACATTAGATATGGTATAAAAAATCCTTATATTATAAAAAATTTCTTGAATTGAACTCCTGAAGTCATAACTTTTAAACATGCTCAGAAATAATTATTATGCTACCTAAGCACAACTTCAATATCAACAACTAAAATATCTGACTGAGAAATAACAGTAGATACTGCTCATCTTGTCAGTTTGTAGGGCTAGTTGCGTATGTTCTAAAAGAAATATGATTGATTAATTTACAATTTACAGTCACACTTAGAAATAGATCTGTAGTTAGTATCCAAGTAATATCTCACGTCTTTTTTTTTTTTTAAATTTTCAAATGAATTTAATAAGTTGTTTATACTTAACGGAGGTATAAAAGATTACCAAATAACTAAGAACTTCACGTGACTCTATGAAATGAAAATTATAGTTTAAGATATTGATTAATCGTTTGTTACTAATCTATCAGCTTGTATTAAATGATACAACTAATTGAACGCTGAGCTAAGTTATTTAAAGCAACTATGAACTTGTAGATGGTTATTGCAGTTTATTCATACTGAGCTATCTTTTACTTTTCATAACATGAACTTAGCATTATAAACGTTTTTGGTTTTAAATAGTTTATTGTTTGTTAACCAGTATGTACCTGAACACTTTCATAAAATATTTGTACGGTATTGTAAGTCATATTATTAAAGAATTTGTAAAGTATTACCATAGTAATTTGAATATTTCCCACTTCTTCTTCATTTACTCTCTAGTGAAACGTAAAATTACAGGGGATTTATGTATCTGATGTATTCGACGATGAGAAAAGTTATCATTAGGGCAAGAATAATTAAATGAATATGAATGATATCTTATCTTTATTTGAACAATTTTCATGAATATTTATTGAATATTACTAGTGTTGGATGACTATACAACAGAGATTTATTTGTGATTTAGCATCTTTTATAATATTTACTTACTATAGTTAAATATAGAATAGTGAATGAAGCAAGTATTATTATGAGAACAGTAAAAAGGTTTATGTGAAACATTTACTCGTAGAAGGATTTCATGATGTGTACCCTTTCATTAATGATGATTAAACACTTGTAAATACAATGAAACGTAATATGAATTTAATGTTCTCGAGATAGTCTTTAGTGAACAAAATCACATCAAATCAGTATACAACTGTGTTTCATCACATATGATTGGTAGTTACGAAATGATAGCTGCGTTCTATCCCATATTTACGCCGGAATAAGAACTCATTTATTGTCCGTAATGAGCAATACAACAACCTCAGTCGTTCTATTTAAAATTTTATAGTACACTTCAACATTGTTGAAAAATTTTATCGTATACTTGGATTCCTCGTCTATTACACATAATCAATAGAAAGATATTATCTTTTGTTTACTACTATTTAGTAATAGCTTATTGGAATATGATATGTAGACGTATATGCATTGACATGAATAAACAATCCATTAGGGTAATTGTGGCTGGCGTAACCTTAAATTTTCTGTTAAGATAAGGTTGCATATGAAAAACAACTATCATTAAGACAATCTAACAGTATCCAACTCAGTTTTATTTTGCTAAGTTTACTATTGAATAACACAACCCTTCTCCACTCTAACATGCTTTCAATGTGTACATAGATATCTTTTCATTAGTTTTTCTATGAACTGAGATGAATGTATATCGATTCATTTTTGTACACCTCACATCACCACTAAGCGACTGAGAGTGAATTTTCATCAAAAGATATCCAAAAACGAGAAAAAAATTGATATTAAAGAAAAGCAGGAGAAGAAGGTGAATAATAAAACATAATCACATCTAAAAGTCAATAATTATGTGGTTGAATTATGCTGGATTGGCTGAAGTTGAAATTTTAACACTGGAGGCTGACTTATTGGTAATTCCATTTAAACGTCTTTCATAATACTTGAAGAGCCATAGGTTAGACTTCCAGAGGCTGTCATAAATGATCACTTCTGAGTCCCATGCAAGAAAAACGTTGCCAGGTGTTTCATGGTTTCACTAGTACCCAACAGAGATCATTTTATGTCATATAAACATAACAAAATGAAAATCGATCCCTATAGAACTAATCCAAGCTAAATATAGACAATTATGATTTACATTTATCTGATCGGATGAATTAGAGTTCACCATTTGCGACTGACTCCAATTTGTAAAATAAATTCATAAACTAGATGGATGAAAACCATAATGAACGGTTAACAAGGCCTTGTTACGAGACCCAATATATTCTATACATAGGCTGACAATATGACCTAAATATTATCAAAATGAGTATTAGGTAAGCAAATACAATATCTACCCACTGCATAGTCAATTTGAAACAGAACTCAGATGAAATTGCAGAAGACGATAAAGAATAAAGATGTAATAAACACACCATTACAAAACAACTTTATCATTATTTCACATACAAGTTTATACGCAACGATATCATTGTTTACTCAATGAATCTTGTTTAACACTTTTGGTAAATATTTCTATTCGTTTAATAGTTGTATTCAAAATAAGAAACTGTAATTCCAGAAGCGATTTCGTTTCAAGCAGTTGAATTGACTCAATATTGATTGATATGAACAATTTAGCATAGCATAGTTAAATAGGACAGATACAAAACACAACTATAGTTTGTAGTGAAATGCTTATTGAAAATTACACTTAAGTATGCGGTAGTTACTTAATAAATGAACTAGAAATGGGAAAAAGTGTCGACTCTAATATGATTTGTGAACATGAAGAGCCTACGTTTGTGTATTTCATTTTCATGAAACAAGAACATTTATCAAATAAGATATTTTCTATGTGTTAACATTAAATTGTTGTCGAAACATTATAGATTACAAACAGTTGTAACAATTCAACTAGGGAACTCACATTCTCATGTCATTACATTAATAAACGTTCCATTTACTACTCTTTATTCAGATTTTTAATATGCTTACATTGTTATCTGTACTTTGTACTTTGAATAACGAATCGTATCACATGGAATATTTAAGTTTAACACATAACCTCTTTCTTTTAACTAGTATCCTCATTATTTGTGCATACACTGAAAATATTATAAAAGTTCCGGATAACATCATTCGTTGAAATAATTCAAATTTGCCAACATCAATTTATGTTATTATTTTTATTTGACTACTAGTTCTTTAAGTCATCTTTTTCTAATTTCCAAGACAGAAGACCATAGTTTGTTATCGTTTCATCTTTGACATTTACTAGATACAAACATACTGTGATTTCATCAACATTTTCCCATAAGCTGTAAAATATACCATCATACTAACAATGACATTTTATTAGGGATAACATTTATAAATTATCTCTATGGAGTTGTTAGAATACAATATTTCTCCTTGCGTTTTCAGTTAAACAAAATGTAGGTTATCCACTGTAGCTTATTGTGACTACTATTGTTAATATTTGTTCTTTGAAATCGTCGATATTTATTACTAAGTGCGTTTGTATGGATGGGTATGAATACAAATTTATGTATATCATTAACAGCGTTCTCAATGACTTCTAAACGCCAACCATAAAGACGGTCACTTTATGCGGTTGCATCATTTAGACGTTATGTATATTTTTGGAAGACAGAAATACCCATATATCGTTTTATACCTCCAGTTTTTAGTATATAATGTTTTGTGCATAACTCAGTAACTCTTAACTAACTCTTAACTCATTTTTCATATGATACCGTTTTGTTATTAAAAGTAGTCTGGAAGATTTCCTTTTATTGTTATTACTTTAGAGAATTCTTATTGAACACGTCATCTACAGAAGACTGGCTAGACTGAATAGATGCATTTTACTTAGATTACTGTTATGTGAATAACTATTACTTTTATATAAGTTGGATTGTGACTGGCAAGTGGAATCCAGGACGCGCGTTTCGTCCTATTTGGCATTCATCGGCTGGATGTACCTGCATCCTAATGTTGGTGTTCACACTGGGATTCGAACTCAGTCCGTTTCGTGTCGAACGCCACTGCGTCCACCACTAGATTACTTAGTCCAGACAGTCACACTTGTGCAACGGGCACATTGGTATTAGGATAAACTTGTATATTCCCGTTGATTTGTTGTAGAACATCAACATTGGGATGCAGATACATCCAGCCGATGATTGCCAAGTAGGACGGAACGTGTGTCCTGGATTCCACTTGCCAGTCACAATCCAACTTATATAATACTTGTGAAAAATTCGCTATATCAGGGCAATCCGCTCAGGATGCACATATAGCAAGAATGACTGACTAGCTGCAGTCTATAACAAATCAACGGGAATATACAGGTTTATCCTAACAATTACTTTTGTTTGCTTATTTAGCTTTCTAGAACTTGAGTAATTTATATCAAACATGTTTAAAATGTTGTTAATTGGTCGAAGTTAGTCAATAGAAAATTCAGCTTGATTTAATTTTCGTGGTTATTAGCATCCATCGCCAAAATGTACCTGTAGCTTTGAGGGGACTATTGGTTTCTGTAATCTGGGATATTAATACTGAACTATGTGAATTTGCAATATAACAAATAAACTTACCTACCAACCGAGTCATAAATTAATTAGTAAGTAGTCAACATGAAATCACGAATGTACATCTTATTGGTTGTTTCCACACAAAACGTAGAACAACTGATATTTTAACAAGCATAAACGCCTTACAGTCGTCCATGTAGCTAATGTTGTCATAGCTGAAGTAATCATGATGAAGTTCAGATTAAAGACAATGAACTAATGATTCGTACTAGTTAACAAACGTTGGGAATGAAAACAGCAAACCTTTGAAAACTCATATAAAGTGACACGTAAGAATCGGCTCAGGGAAGACTGAAGATACACTCAGCAACTAACACCAAGTACCTAACATTAGAAATAGTGTCGCAATGTAAGCAATAATTACCATCATATACCTTAACAACAACCTGTAGCATTTAATTTGATCTTTTCAGATATGAAGAAACTGAGGTGTTTTATACAGAAATTGTGACTTACCTTCAGAACCTTTAACTCTTTTTTATGTATTGTGAATATATTATTATTAAATTTGATATCCACAGTAAATTACCGACAGACTGAATGTAATCTATTGTCATCATAAATAGCTGAAATATTTCAGGCGGATAGACTTATTATCTAACCAAGTAATCAAATTAATTATCGGGCATTCATGTCCACCTGCCATTAGATTAATATCTGCGTCAGCGGATGTAATAATTTTTGATATGCTCCAATGATCAAGTGATAATCCTTTGTTCGTTATTCTGAATTCAGTATTTCTGTTTAAATCCTTTACCCTTCACGTTCCGCCGATAGCCTCGACTACAGTGCTAGGTATGCTGTTATACACATATCTGTATAGTCAGTTAAGGTCAAAGATAGTCTTGTATTACTTTTGCTATATTACTTAGTACTTTCACCGAATATTTTGCAGAGAAATTGTTCATGTTAAAATTCACGACAGATAAAACCAACTATCAAGCAAAGATAATGACTGACCGTCTTTACAGACATGGTCACATTCTGTGTAAGATATTTTCGGGGCTAGTTGTTTTGATTATTGTTCTCTAGATAACAGTAATCATTTGATGCAGAATGGATCTCGGACTAATTTCAAAACAAAATGGCAGGTGAGGTAGACGTTGATAATTCTTTTAGAAATGATAATGAAGACTTTGTTGGTTAATTATGTAGTACTAAATTTTCATAACTCCAATATGCGTATAATGATAACTAAGGAAGAAAACAAGAATTATATCATTCCTTCCATCTCCACCATCGATAGATATTGCAGATGAGAACAAATCTGACAAATAAACTATATATATTAGCTGAAATCAAATTTAAGACAACAGTAACAAAATATTTGAAATATTAATGAAGTGGGCTTTAATCTTCATCCGAATACAGACAGTGCGATTCTATTTAAGTTGGATTGTGACTGGAAACTGGAATCCAGTGGGATTCCACTGTGAACAATAACATTGGGATGTAGGTACATCCAGCCGACGAGTCCCAAATAAGATAAAACGTGAGTCCTAAATTCCACTCGCCACTCACAATTCAAGTTAAATAATACTTATGAACAATCTTCTCAGGATGCACTTATAACAACAGAGACTGACCAACTTCAGTGTATAACAAATCAACGGGTATATGGAAGTTCATCCTAAGTGCAATTCTATATTACTTCTCAACGACAAACGAAACAAACATTCCTGCTCCACCTAACTTCCGATGGCGTAAGACAGAGAGCTTAGCAAACCTACGTTACGAAAACTAAGAACAGTAACCAGAAGAACACAACGCCAGACAGTAAGGAAGTCACCATTTAATTTAGAGGTACACATCGTGCGTTTAGTTCAATATCTAAGGGTACACAAAGTAACACTACTACAATACAATTACAGGTTGGTTTCTTGGTTGGAAATTCACTTGATTTTAACATTGTTATGTGGATAAAAGTTTAAAAGTTTTACTTATGAAATAGACGAATGAACATTCAATACTTGATGAGTCTTTTTCCACCACCTACTAAAATTACGATTTCAGTAAATATGGTAACCATTTTTTTGAATTATGATATTTTTAATCAGTGTAAACAAAGAATAATTTACGTCGTTAGACATTTAGGCTTAAATTACTGAGGTCAAATTAATGTTGATATAATCTAATCATAACAAAATTCTAGAATAACTCTCAGTATATTAAATATTTTGAGGTTTATGAAACTAGAAATGAGTACTTACTGACTTAGATTTAATGGTAGCTATTACTTCTTAAGACCTGATAATCCATTTATTGTCGGAAGGTGGTGGCCATAACTGTTAAATTGTCTAGAATCAAAATAGAGCAAATTCTTTCTACTTTTTTTTAGTTTCATTGATAATTATTAGCTTCAACAAATTCATAAAACAACTTAGAATGAAGACAT
This sequence comes from Schistosoma mekongi, assembly GCA_034768735.1. Lineage (NCBI taxonomy): Eukaryota > Metazoa > Platyhelminthes > Trematoda > Strigeidida > Schistosomatidae > Schistosoma > Schistosoma mekongi. The sequence goes on from CM068311.1 coordinate 18,984,773, forward strand.
TTGTATAAATTATACGTTACTTTTAACATAAGGCATGTTAATTGTCCAGGCACTTGCTGGAAGCAGGAAAACATTGAATGGTTGTTTGATACTAGCCTAGGATATCTCATCATTTAGACATCATCACCACGAACTACTAAGAATTCCATATAGCTGTTTGGAATTATCACCATTTATTCAAGCTACTTGGGCATATGTGTCCGATTTATGCTTTTAAATGAGTCAGAATTTATATGCTTTTAGTAACTATTTTTCAACATTTCATCAAGCATACACATATACATGTACAACTAAACTTATTCAATTTAATAATATAATAGTAAGTGTAAAATGGTCAAACATCAGGTTACATTATCCAAGTAGTTAGACCATGATACTTAAGATTCATCCTTGTTTATATTCATATTTTATCTATAATTTGTACTTAGATAAGATATGTCTCGAACGACATTCATTATCCACCGATAACTTCAACGAAAACAATTAAAGATTAAGCATAGAATCAATCAATCAATCAATCAATCATTCAGTCAATCAGTAGATCATAATTAAACATATGATATGCTTATCCATTACATTTCATCTTATAAATTTACACATTCACTAAAAAACAATCTCTGTAATCTGGATTAATGAACAATTGATGATAGTGTAATTGAATTAGAAAGAAACCAACATTATCTGTATGAAATTGTGTCTAATCTATTAGGATAAACTTGTATATTCCCGTTGATTTATTATAGACTGAAGCTGGTCAGTCATTGTTGCTATATGTGCATCCTGAGCGGATTGCCTCGATATAGTGAATTTTTCACAAGTATTATATAAGTTGGATTGTGACTGGCAAGTGGAATCCACAAGTGTGACTGTCTGGACTCAGTGGTCTAGTGGTGAATGCGGTGGTGTTCGACACGAAGCAGACTGAGCATCAACATTGGTATGCAGGTACATCCATCCAAAGAGTCCCAAATAGGACGAAACGCGCATCCTGGATTCCACTTGCCAGTCACAATTCAACTTATATAATACTTGTGTCTAACCTAGTTCTATTTAGTTAAAAAAGAATCTGTTAGTATGAAATTACAGTTTAGTTTTCATTCATACTACTTATATATTTAAAACAAATAACATTAGTTGTATTACTGGGGCAAAATAATCTAACTTCATTCCCGTTTATTACGTTGGTGTTTTGTATTTTGTAGTGAACAATGAACAAACTACCAATTCTTTTTAAACACATCTAAAATAAAGTAAACAGAAACGCATCCATATGTGACTGACTTCGGCAATCGGTTTTACACATAAACAAGTCTACATCTCTCATTTGTCACTAAAGAAAAAATAATAAAGTTTTATAAGTTGAATGTATACATATGTGTATCTGAATGTGTAAAATGTGATGGATGATTAAGTTGGTGATTGATATAATTCAAAGGATTATTACAGAAGACTGAGATTAAGTGAAAGTTAATATTAAAGTATTCATTGTATTATGGTAGATTATACTGTTCAATTTGTTAATAGAAGTTCTATTTTCAATTTGACTTATTATTCTACTAAGTAGCCAGATTTGGATTGTTGAAGCCTAACATCAACAGTATTCATTTACAGGTATTAAGACAAATTCTATAAGTTTTTGTCATGTATAGCGTTTCTCCAAACATTGAATGATCTGACACGCATCAAAAAGTTACACATTATCATAAATAGTAATGCCAACCTAAGTGGAAATAACTGATACTGTTAAAAGATGAAGTGTACTGTATGTCCGACCCAGTTAATCTCGTGGTATATCTAAAGCAACTCCTAACGAATAAACTCATACGTATTGATAAGACAGAAATCAGAAAACAGTAATGATTAAAGAGGAAGATATATTTGGTCGTAAGTAGGAAGTAAACCTGATTGCAACGTTTTTACTAGCTGTATACGAGTTAAGTTGCTTCCCACGGTTCATCATTTAGTGATTTGATAGGACAGTCGAGTGAATACCTTCAACTAGTCGTCTCCGTTAAAACGAACATAATCAGGATCAGTGACAAAAATCTGCACATCTATTTATCTTAAGGGATTATATACCACTACAAAGTTTATGTTAGTGTGAAAAGATTTTCAGTGACAAATCAATTTTTAGGAGAGAGGGGAACAGTAACTCACAAATTTTGCAAATACGAACTACGCATTTTTTGCTATCAGTGAGGAATAAAATAAAGTGTATTTAAAAAACTATGTGTGTCTATAAAGTTTTCGTATCGAATAGTTGCACTCTCCCAATAGGAGACATTTTAACACTGATCTTAGTAAAAATGGCGTAAACATTTCTAAAAGACTTTCGTTGTAACAGTTCTTTTGACTGTCTTTCCAAAACAAACGTTTTTACTTTAGCTAACAGTTATTCTTTGCGACTGAAAGTGAAAGTCTTGTATTTTCTGGTAGGAGTCAGATAAGTAAAGATATCGTCACTATACATAGTAATGATGGAAAATGTTATCTTCTTGTACATGACAATCACCAGAAAACTGCTTGTTTAAACTCTTTTGCCTTGATTTAATCCTTCGAAAGCAATTTATGTCTTCGTGTGGATAGCTTGACTCTTCGATTGTCAGTATGGATTAATATAACAGTGTATTCTGAGCTTTCCTCTAGTATTCACTCCAGTTCGTCCTAAAACCAATCACGAACAGGCAAAAATCTTACAGAAATAAGTGCATAACTAAAAGTAAAGTTTACTATAAGAAAGTTTACATAAGAGAAGCATACATTACTTTAGCAATAAAAATAATATAATATTCACGTTGTTAAACGAAAAGTCACTGTGCATTATTCGTAAAGATGAACATCGATACTCATTTTATTGGAACGTTAAATTCATAATTTTAGTTGAGTAAATGTCACAGATTGACGGTGGCCGTCAACCTGAATCCCTGGTGTGGAATCAGCGGTGCACACTTCTGAGGAGTACCACACAAAAACAAAACAGCTGTCCAGTACTTTTTGGTTTTCAATAGTACCCTGCCAACATCAATCTGTGACATACTCAATTAATTAAAATATCAACATCCACAAAAATAACCATCCTAATTGAAATTCATGATTTTTAAAAGTTGTAGAGAATAAAGGTGTTGATGGAATTCACAAAACACTGGCGGTGGTAGCATAATAGTTACATAATTGTTACTATTGAAAATATCATGTAGCTATATGGTTTTCGATAACAAACAGTGCACAGAGGCTGAAAATCATATGGAATATGGGAGTGCGTTATCACAAGCGTTTTATAGTAGACTATGCTGCATAAGATATAACATTCTACATCAGCAATGAAACTAAGCTACCATTGTGTAAATAAAAGTAAACAATGTAGTACACGTAAGTTCTAGGGTTAGTGAAACAAATAGGCAGAGTTACTTCTTATTCGAACATTGTTAAAGATGATTCAAAAACAAACTTATAATATGATTAAGAGGATAGACTATTAGGTTAGTGTAACGAGTAACAATTGTTAACACATTTATAATCTTTCTCATTTCTCTAATGGAGTAAGAGATAATCACTGGTAAAGATAGAAAATCACCAATATGTTGTACATATCGAATTTACTTCTAGAATAGTTTGTAGCAAACTGTTTTTGTATTGATGTTGGGTTGTGACTGGAAAGTGGAATCCAGGACGCGCGTTTCGTTCTATTTGGGACTCATCGGATGGATGTACCTGCATCCCAATATTGATGTTCACACTGGGATTCGAACTCAGTCCGTTTCGTGTCAATAACGCTATATCGAGGCAATCCGCTCAGGATGCACATATGACAACAGAGACTGACCAGTTTCAGTCCATTACAAATCAGCGGGAAAATACAAGCTTATCCTAATTATAAATTGGTTTGGTTTATGAAAATTTATCTGTAAAGTGATTTATTCAAAGGTGGATTTAGATTAAGAAATTTTTGTATATGAAGTTGAGTTGTGGAGGCTGCGACAAGAAAAATCTTCAACTTAATTTGGATTAGAAGATATAAAAGCTAATTCATTTAATATCTCATAAAACAAATTAGATCACAATTGAGTCGTTGCTTCCATAAAGTGCCTTCTCTTAACGTAGGATGTTGAGTTACATACTCTAAGCTATAATCACTTTTAAAAATACAAAATGTACAGCCACGGGAAACAGATTCTAGTCTAAGTTTATCATTACTGTAGGCATTATTGAGGATGAAAATACAGTATCCTAGTAGCAGTTTGCCACATAATTTTTAAAATGGAATGTGAGATTTATTATGGCAAAAGTCATATAGTTTATAAACGAGAGATCGATGTTCCTTAGATGTCTGTAGAGTAATCTACTCTGCGAATGAAAGGTTGTACGAATATTCGAGTCTTAAATCAACGACTGACTGAAATTCCAATACCTATTTACCGTTAATGAATAGATCAAAATTATGACATGCATCTCTAAAACATATTTATTCCCATTTAGAACACCATAAAACTACCTTTATGAGTTTAGTAATGACGTGAGTATATAGGTGAACGCATGAGGAAGAAATTAGTACTTAATTTTATGATCATCAACGTATAAAGATAAGTCTTTCTAAACTGAAGCATTTGCAGATATCATTTATATAAGTCACAAAGAGTATTGGGCCTAAGACACAATCATGAATAACACTAATTGTAACTGGTTCAGAATTCGATAGAAATGAGTAGATTCTAACAATCTTATATCAATGACTGAGAAAATAATTTAGCCACACAGGCAATAGGTTGATAATCTCATTAAATGGGAGTTTTCCTATGAGAAACTTGTGGTCGACCATATATATAGCTTTAGATATATCGAAGTAAAACACTAATACCAAATGCCCAATATTGCATTTAGTAAAGACGTAGTTAAAAATTCAAAATGATGAGTTATAGAAAATCCATTTCGACAGAGACTACATTCGGCATCAGAAGCAATTTTTTGAAAGTAGAGTCTGATATTTTGTTACTTACTACTTTTAACATTATTCAAGAAACAACTGGGGCAATGTTTATAAGCATATAATTATGCAACTTGGTTTTGTCTGCTGATTTGAATGATGGAGTTATGTATGAAGTTTTCATCTAGTAGGATAAGTGGCTATTTCTAAAGAGAGATTAAGCAGTTTTGATAGGAGTAAAAGGATATTGTCTCTACTAAATATGAAGTAAATGTATGCTAAGCCACTTACTTCATAACTACGTGAGGCCTCAAGGGAGCTCATGGCTTAACAGATTTGACATCAAGTAAAGCAAACGCATTCTATCTGGTTCAAATATATGCGTATGGTGTTTGTCCCAATTCCGCCCAGAGGGTTTACTTCATTTTACAAAAATGTCACAGAGAGGATTAGGGATAATATTAGGGTTGTTTATAATTAAACCCTCAAATGCAATGCAACGACATTTGTAACGTCGAATTTGTTGCTGAGAATATGCCAATTGGGAAGAGTATCTCTTTTGGCTCATAGCTTAGATGATATACTTCACATTTCAGTTTTGGAATGCTACTATGCAGATATGTATTCTCTATCGGTTGTTCCTAGCAAGTGAAGGATTGGCGGAAAATCGAAGATAACTGTGTCAGTTAAACCTGAAGTTATTGGATTATAAGTTTTTTCAAAAACAGAATTGTTATAAACTGAAATATACGGGTTTTTAAGGGAATTCTTTCAGAAAGATAATCAATATCTGAATGATCAGCACTAGTATATGTTTATAAAGTTATTACGGTAAGCTATAATAGACCAAGTGTGATAATTACTAACTTTTTATAGAATATGTAAAAAGATAGCGGGAAAGATAAACGTTCTGCATTAGAACTGAATAAAACCACCGTCTGTAGTAGATTACGGTGTATCATTGTTACTTAACGCCGACTTATGATTCTAAGTTGAATTCGATCGTAAGTAACTACTCAACACTAGATTTGATTGACAATCTCTGTGCATGTTAGTTTATCACATAAATGAATTATACGTCGTCTTGTATTCGTTTGAACTAATCCAACACAATTTTTATCCTACAAATTAGTCATAGTTATTAAACTTTGACATGAAATATGATGTGATTACTGACTACATTAAAACATTGACAATTTGATTCATGCAATTAAAGATGGATCATGACAACTGATATTTAGCTGTATTATTCAAATAAATGTGTGACTAGGAAACATGCTCAGCAGACATATTGAAATAGAATGTCATTCGGTTAGGTTACCACGTTAAACACATTTAATCTTTATTCATAAACCGCTAATACACTTTACGCACTACCTAATTATTATGGTGTAGCTAACTGCATTGTAATAACAAGGTAATGAAATAGAGAAGTCATAAGTACCTATTATCAGTAAACAGAATTAAAACTTATGTGACAATATACAAAATCGTATCTTATCGTCATACTTCTATCACAATTGTTACAAAACTAGGATATTTTCTATGGAAAAGTCAGTGATGCATGTTTAGTTAATTAATTTCTTATTTTTGAGGGGGTGAATATGCTTAGATTAAGCCTACATTATGCTATAGGAAGAATTAGTATATGCACAATATACAAATTAATCCATTAAAGATTGACTGTCAACTTTCATTATTTGCATAAATTTATCTCATTCTAATAGTATTGACATTTATTACTTTCATGATCTAACCACAATCTATTAAAAGCTCAGAATTCAAGGAAGAATTGTATTATAGCATATCATTACACTAAATAATACAAGTATAGTTAAGATAAAGTTTTTATAGATACCGTTACTTTAGTTGTTATTGCATATTGACATTATCTGAAATTAGGGATAAACAGATTAGTTTGAAATAATACGCTTTAAATGTGTCAACATGAAGATAAATATCACTGATGGCGGTGACACAATCGTTGTTTAGAATGTGAACATTTGATTTGAGGCATAATAATCTGATCTTATTTTGGTTTTTTTAAAAAAATGAATTAGGTTGGTGTAGAAAGTTTCAAGGCATCATGAAATAGCTGTCAAATGCTTCTCGGTGTTTAGTTTTTGTTTACTATGTCCACTGATTTCAATCCCATTAATTTTGATTCTGGTGACATTCAATGCATTTTTCCTTATATTCTACAAGTTTCCAAATCAAATACTTCTGACGTCATACTTTATTTTACAAATGTGATGGGTGTAAAAGCATTCCGTGTTTTTAATAACTATGGTATCTATAATTGTTGAAATTGGTGATGAAGTGTTGTTACAATCTACTGATTAATTGAATATTATCTTGAAATAAGGATATACGTTCCAAGTAACATTATTATCTCTTATGCCTGCCTCGACGGACTATCCAAACAAAGCCCAGTTTAGTATTATAATCTGTTCATTATAAAAATCAACTTAAATATGTTTCAATTAAAAGATCAAATAAATTAGAATTTATCTACTAGGTTGAAGTCATTTCATTAGATATGTCTTCTGAAGCCATAAGAGTAGTTGTGCATCGTTGATTATCTGTATAAAGTAATTGAATTCCACACTGATATTCGATTATTGAATGATTAGTTCATTCAGTGATGTGAAGGAAAATTATTTACATACGACTGTTATTTATTACTTAAACTATTATGAACTGTAAACAGTTGATGTAGATGTTACAAAATAAAGTGAGGTAAAGTTGCTACGCTTAACTTTTAAGCTTTGATTTTTCCTATTCTTCAAACAAAGTATGTATATATGATTTATTCTAGTTTTATATAAATCATAAGGTATCGTAATTTGAATCATTCCGTTGATTTGTAATTGATTAGAGTTGATCAGTCTTTGTTACTATATTTTCAACGTGATCGGGTTGTCTAGTATCACTGGAGTTGGACTATGGCTGTATAGTGGGATTCAGGACACTTAATTCGTCCCGTCTGAAACTCGTTAGCCGTCAGTATTTGCGTCCCAGTGCTGGTACTGGCAGTGGGACCCGAATTTAGTTCATTTCGTACCGAGTACCACCGCGTCTATTATACCCGTTGTACAAGTGTCGCTAATTAGTTTCTGCAGCTTAATGGTAAATGTGGTGCCGTCAGGAAAGTTATGATCTGAGTTCAAGTCACGGTGTCAGCATTAACTCTAGGTCGCAGGTACATTTAGATGACAAGTTATAAACAAGACTAAATGTGTATCCTAGATCCCACTTGACAATCCAACTCAAATCATATGGTACTGGTAAATAATGACGGATATGTTAGATTTTCAAAGATTGGAAAGGAATACAATTTTCAATATCTTTAATAAATTTTCATTCTGAATGTCAGGTAAATAGAAAAACTTTTAGAACTTATACGTCTACAACAAAGATGGACAACTGACCCTCCACAAAAATGATTTTATGATTGAGATTATTTAATGATACCTAATAAAGTGGAGAGTACTAAGAATATTAGAAAATATTACAGAAAAGCATAACAACTTTTCATTCAACTTTTTTAATCTATACATTCGAACAAAGAAAGCAGTATCAGTGGAGTTCGTTTATTCTGTAGATTCACTTCAGTAATTGCTTTACAACTTAGAAACAATTTATATTAATCAACATAAATAGTAAATACAAACAGATATACTTTATTTCACGAGAGTTTCTCAAGTTAACTTAAATGTGAGTTAATGGGGGGGACCATCACAATTTGACATTTAAAAGTAATTTTAAATACCGCTTACCTCTAGTAAACTTATATAAAAGTTCTGGAAGTGTAAAATTATCTTGATAAAAACGATTGCTGACACCACGTCATAATTATGCAGTGGTTATGAAATTATTCAATTGCTAAGTGAAGCTCAGATAAAGAAAGGAATAAAACGAAATTGACTTGTGAAATTATTAAGGTAATAGAAAGACAGTCTCTAAGTAAAATTCTTGAAAGAGGTTACTAGGGTTGTGAAAGATTTATAAGTTTTCTTGAACACAAAAGTTTAATTTAAAGACCTAATTGTAACCGCTTCAAGTTCATCATCTCTTTATCTTTTCTATCAGTCGTTCTTAACTAGGATGTACAATGTATAACTAGAAAGAGTGCATTTTAATTTAAATAATCGTAAGACTTCTAGCTATATGCTTATCTCTTTCAATTATACAACCATAGATCGTAAATAATATACTGTAAATCATACTATTGTATGTTAGTGATGAAAATGTTTTCATTTAACTATTCTGTTTTTGTGAGTGTGCTTATTCACCTACTTAGTATCACCATGTTCTAATTATTTAATAATGATATCGAAATTGACAGCTAACTATCTCTACAAACCCCCCTAATTGTAACCGCTTCAAGTTCATCATCTCTTTATCTTTTCTATCAGTCGTTCTTAACTAGGATGTACAATGTATAACTAGAAAGAGTGCATTTTAATTTAAATAATCGTAAGACTTCTAGCTATATGCTTATCTCTTTCAATTATACAACCATAGATCGTAAATAATATACTGTAAATCATACTATTGTATGTTAGTGATGAAAATGTTTTCATTTAACTATTCTGTTTTTGTGAGTGTGCTTATTCACCTACTTAGTATCACCATGTTCTAATTATTTAATAATGATATCGAAATTGACAGCTAACTATCTCTACAAACCCCCCTAATTGTAACCGCTTCAAGTTCATCATCTCTTTATCTTTTCTATCAGTCGTTCTTAACTAGGATGTACAATGTATAACTAGAAAGAGTGCATTTTAATTTAAATAATCGTAAGACTTCTAGCTATATGCTTATCTCTTTCAATTATACAACCATAGATCGTAAATAATATACTGTAAATCATACTATTGTATGTTAGTGATGAAAATGTTTTCATTTAACTATTCTGTTTTTGTGAGTGTGCTTATTCACCTACTTAGTATCACCATGTTCTAATTATTTAATAATGATATCGAAATTGACAGCTAACTATCTCTACAAACCCCCCTAATTGTAACCGCTTCAAGTTCATCATCTCTTTATCTTTTCTATCAGTCGTTCTTAACTAGGATGTACAATGTATAACTAGAAAGAGTGCATTTTAATTTAAATAATCGTAAGACTTCTAGCTATATGCTTATCTCTTTCAATTATACAACCATAGATCGTAAATAATATACTGTAAATCATACTATTGTATGTTAGTGATGAAAATGTTTTCATTTAACTATTCTGTTTTTGTGAGTGTGCTTATTCACCTACTTAGTATCACCATGTTCTAATTATTTAATAATGATATCGAAATTGACAGCTAACTATCTCTACAAACCCCCCTAATTGTAACCGCTTCAAGTTCATCATCTCTTTATCTTTTCTATCAGTCGTTCTTAACTAGGATGTACAATGTATAACTAGAAAGAGTGCATTTTAATTTAAATAATCGTAAGACTTCTAGCTATATGCTTATCTCTTTCAATTATACAACCATAGATCGTAAATAATATACTGTAAATCATACTATTGTATGTTAGTGATGAAAATGTTTTCATTTAACTATTCTGTTTTTGTGAGTGTGCTTATTCACCTACTTAGTATCACCATGTTCTAATTATTTAATAATGATATCGAAATTGACAGCTAACTATCTCTACAAACCCCCCTAATTGTAACCGCTTCAAGTTCATCATCTCTTTATCTTTTCTATCAGTCGTTCTTAACTAGGATGTACAATGTATAACTAGAAAGAGTGCATTTTAATTTAAATAATCGTAAGACTTCTAGCTATATGCTTATCTCTTTCAATTATACAACCATAGATCGTAAATAATATACTGACAATAGTATATTGACAATAGTATATTGACAATAGTATATTGACAATAGTATATTGACAATAGTATATTGACAATAGTATATTGACAATAGTATATTGACAATAGTATATTGACAATAGTATATTGACAATAGTATATTGACAATAGTATATTGACAATAGTATATTGACAATAGTATATTGACAATAGTATATTGACAATAGTATATTGACAATAGTATATTGACAATAGTATATTGACAATAGTATATTGACAATAGTTTTGTACACGACTTCGCTTCCATTTTACTAGAATAAAGTTCCTATCTCCTCGTCTTCTGTCTCCTGATTTTGCGACTAGGAGGGTCCAAGGCGTTCAAGTGCTTAGATTATTTTGCGGTTAGTCAAATTATCAAATAAGGAGATATAACGCAAATATCAACCGTTAGGAACCGACTTAGTGATCCATTGGTAAAGCGATCGCCGCGGAGCCAGAGGGTCCTGGGTTCAATCCCCGATGCGTTCACGGACGCGCACTGCTGAGGAGTCCCATACTAGGACGAAACAGTTGTCCAGTGCTTTCAGGTTATCAATAGTTTCCTGATTCAGATCAATTCGTGATATTTATTGTTCACACTAACAAACTCTTAGTATTTCTAAATTCTATTCTAAAGATAAAATACTTTAGTGTATCAGAAAATCTAACAGTAAAGTCATACTGATTGGTTCATCCTGTAATTAATTCATAGGTTGTGATTTTTATTACAATCACCATGGTTATACAATTCATATGGCGGGCAAAAATAACATAAGCAACAATAGACATGATTAATTTGTTTTCCATTAGTAATAATAACAACTGATACAGAATTTGTTATACTGAAGTTGTTGATCTATTCACAAAATTCTAGACGGGTGTATGTGTGTGTGTGTGTGTTGTTTTTTAAAAAACTAATTAAGGAACATAAGAGTATTGACAATTGAATTTGACTGTTTTTTTTTTCTGCCTCAGATTGCATTTAAACAAATTTTTCTTGTTTATTAACCTACTGTCACTATTACGGAACATTATTTTTCTGTCTGTTAAAAACAAATTGTTTTATTTAAAGCTTATTATCAGTTGATTTTTATTTTTGTTTTAACAGATAAGATTTCTAAACATGTAAAAAGAAGGTACCGCTAAATAAAAAATTTATTTACTATCTTTTTAACTGTGAAACAAAATCGATATTTGACACCAGTTCTAAGATATTCGGAGATGAATCCTTAACAATCTAATAGTTACGCATTTGTGAAAAGCATTAAATCAATTGAAAACTATCGTTCTTCTGTTATAATCAATTAATTATATAGACCACCCTTAGCTAGTCTCAAAATCACTAAAAAAGTACCTTTTCAATAAAAGCGCTCAGAAAACCATATACTATTATGTATTTAAAGTGTATTTAGTTGGTAGCTGATAAAACTAAATTGCACTTAGCATAAACTAGGTAAGACGTGATTATCATCATTGATATCGTGATGTGGTACTTTTCAGACTAACTGTAGCTATGAATTCATATGAAAAAGTTTCATATTTTAAAAGTTCTAGAATTAACCTTATATTTTCTAATTAGGATAAGTTTGTATTTTCCCGTTGATTTGTAATGGACTGAAACTGGTCAGTCTCTGTTGCCATATGTGCATCCTGAGCGGACTGCCTCGATAAAGCGTTATTACACAAGTTATATATTTAAGCTGAATTGTGACTGGCACAGTAGCCTAGTGGCGAACGCGGTGGCGTTTGGCACGAAGCGGACTGAGTTCGAATCCCAATGTGAACATCAACATTGGGATGCAGGTACATCCAACCGATGAGTCCCAAATAGGACGAAATGCGCGTCCTGGATTCCACTTGCCAGTCACAATCCAACTTATATTTCCTAGTTTTAGTCATACTGGGCAAATAGAAAGGAACATATTGAATTATTTGTAGAGAGAAAAACATAGATAAGGTTTGTTTAATTTTACTGTATTTTTGAGTGTGATAAGCATGGAGCTTTAGTTCACATAAGATTGCAGAAAATCTATGTTGACTGTTGGATATTTAATTTTAACTGAGTCTTTTGCTACCTATCTTTCACCGACTAAAGTCATGACCAAACAAATGTATTTATTACCTTAATATCACACACAAGAAGTGAATCAATTTAAGAAATATATCAAAATAAAATTAGTTCATGTTAACAATCTAGACAAAAAATATATAGTATTCACGAAACATAGGTAAACTTTTCATTTGCTTGAAAATATTCATTGATATCACTTAAATGCTGTTTTCATAATCCCAGTTCAGCGGACATACTGCAAATACAGGTTACCAAGTTTACTATGCATACTATTAATAATACAATGAATCTCTGATATGTTCATTCATGTATGTATGAATTTTGATGAAACATTAAAATGCACGTCTAAAACGACATTCTTTGGTTGATGAGAATTGGGGAGTAAACGAAATACCCCATCCCTTAACCATATGTGAACATTCTATAGTCTGAAATTACAAAGAGCAACTACCATGGGATATAGGCCAATAACCCAGTCTAGTATGAATTACATTCAGAAGTTAGAATGATGTCGAAAGTAAGTGAGTAAATCCCTCATACAATATTTTTATATGTCGAGCATATTAGAAGCTATATTTAGGACGTTTGAATTCGTCATGTCAAAAATTAATTCTTATACGTATATTTTTGTTCTTGTTAAGCCCATATTTGTTTTTAACTTTCTCCGAGTGAACCATCGTCCTAATTACTTGGCATCTATTTTTCATCAATCTGAATCAATTTTATGTTGATACTTGAAATTTTTTAGCACAGTTCGATATGAAGAGGGTTTCGACCAGTGTTTTGCTTTCCTCGAAAAGTAATTATGACAGCCGATCAGCGATTACATAAAAAATTCGAAGTTAGTCATAAACCACTTAGTGTACTACCTGTGGGTAGCAAACAATAAGAGCGTAATCAATTAAGAAATCACTAATTTCACACATTACAGATTATAATTTTTATGGTTAAACATATCAAACAGTAAGTTTTTTTCTGACCAGACGTTATATAACAGAACAAATTGATCTGCACATAAAAACAAAACCCTCAATCGGAACTAACACTAAGCCTAACCAAAACATAGGTCTTATCTATGTCTCGCCCCAACTGGAAACAGTTTGGGAGTGTATAAAAGACAAACTGGTTCCCGTACAATAAGTTCTTCATTACGAATGTTGTCTACCTAATAATGATGAGTTCTAATGTTGATGGTAGAAAGATCTATGTAAAGTTTAAATATTTTTTTCAAATCTCATAGATTTGTAAACCATTTTTAATATTAACTAGTAGTGAAAAAATTGTCATAACTACTAAATTACTGTTTTCTGATTGGATAAAACAAGCAATGAATTCATGTATCTGATTGGCTCCTGTACATACACAGATTTAGTAATAATATGCTGATTGGCTGAAACGATTAATCGTCACAAGGTCGTCTCTGTGCGATACTCCAGCTAAATGATATGGTTAAATATAAAATATTTTTTCTTAAAAGAATCAAAATTTTAATCACTAAGAGCAACTGGTTTTTCAGACGAAATAACTCCAGATGTAAGAATAATTAAAGGATAATCCAATCGAAATCAAATAAATGGAATTTATGTTTTTCGTGGAATACAAAAATTAAGTTAAATTGCATAAAAACTATATTAAACACAATTCCGCCTGTTGCTCACCTAGGGTTACCGCTGGTCCTAAGCCAGGGTAAAGGATGATGGTTGGGCATGGGGCTAGCATTCCCATCTCGTAAAACCCAAGCCTGCTAAAAACAGCGCTAAGTAAGTAAGTAGGCATAATAGACACACATTTGTATAATGCTCAGAATGTTTAGGAATTATAAAAAAAATTTTACTGTCATCATAAATCAGAAATCACGACGTTAAATCTGTTGGATCACTGATATATTAGAGTGTAGAGTGTAAATATCATGTTATCTTGTTTTCAATAAACTCGCAAAACATCACTTTATTAGCAGTTGATTGAATAATAAGAGATTTGCTGAAGTATACATTCATAGTTAGATAATGATTCCCATCCTGTACCGTTTCTTATATTTTCATCTCCCTAACTCTTTGGTAAATTGATAATTGGACACAAATTTTCTATGGAATTCATTATGGCTGTTAAAATGTTCCCAAAATGAACCATATGTTTGTATTGTAATAAGTGAAGTTGTATAGCAATATTTATACAACTTTAAGATCTGGAAAATTCTCATTGTCTTAGAAAACTGAAAAAATACAGCCTAGATCACTAGACTCTGACAGGTTTTATTACTTCACTTGTCAAATACTTCTTATTTATACATACAACATATTTGTTAATTGAAAAGTGGCTATGAAATAACATGTTCACTTAACAGTCATTTTTCTGATTGGATAAAACAAGCAATGAATTCATGTATCTGATTGGCTCCTGTACATACACAGATTTAGTAATAATATGCTGATTGGCTGAAACGATTAATCGTCACAAGGTCGTCTCTGTGCGATACTCCAGCTAAATGATATGGTTAAATATAAAATATTTTTTCTTAAAAGAATCAAAATTTTAATCACTAAGAGCAACTGGTTTTTCAGACGAAATAACTCCAGATGTAAGAATAATTAAAGGATAATCCAATCGAAATCAAATAAATGGAATTTATGTTTTTCGTGGAATACAAAAATTAAGTTAAATTGCATAAAAACTATATTAAACACAATTCCGCCTGTTGCTCACCTAGGGTTACCGCTGGTCCTAAGCCAGGGTAAAGGATGATGGTTGGGCATGGGGCTAGCATTCCCATCTCGTAAAACCCAAGCCTGCTAAAAACAGCGCTAAGTAAGTAAGTAGGCATAATAGACACACATTTGTATAATGCTCAGAATGTTTAGGAATTATAAAAAAAATTTTACTGTCATCATAAATCAGAAATCACGACGTTAAATCTGTTGGATCACTGATATATTAGAGTGTAGAGTGTAAATATCATGTTATCTTGTTTTCAATAAACTCGCAAAACATCACTTTATTAGCAGTTGATTGAATAATAAGAGATTTGCTGAAGTATACATTCATAGTTAGATAATGATTCCCATCCTGTACCGTTTCTTATATTTTCATCTCCCTAACTCTTTGGTAAATTGATAATTGGACACAAATTTTCTATGGAATTCATTATGGCTGTTAAAATGTTCCCAAAATGAACCATATGTTTGTATTGTAATAAGTGAAGTTGTATAGCAATATTTATACAACTTTAAGATCTGGAAAATTCTCATTGTCTTAGAAAACTGAAAAAAATACAGCCTAGATCACTAGACTCTGACAGGTTTTATTACTTCACTTGTCAAATACTTCTTATTTATACATACAACATATTTGTTAATTGAAAAGTGGCTATGAAATAACATGTTCACTTAACAGTCATTGTTTTCTAATCCGTTTATCATAGTTAAACTATAGTTGATTAACCACTAGTTAACATGGATTAATCTTTATTTAATGCGATGAAAAAGTGCTTGAAACAATCTTCAATCAATCACAGTTAAAACTTTAGTGCAGCCAACTATGTATGATCGGCAATCTATATCAACAGTGCTGTAAACTAACATTTAACATGTGTTTGATAGTGAATAACTTTTTGAGACACTTCTTGGAGTTTTAGTGCAAAGTGGTAAACATAGGATTCCTAACATGCTTGCTGTGAGACAAACATTAACAGTGACAGTAGATGATAGTAGCACAATAACGTTAACAGATTGAGGTTGCAAATACAAACTGCTGAGTATTAATTAAATGATCTGAAGTATAAGTTATCTAGCTGAGTCTTGAAGTTTGTTACCTGCTCGTGCCGTGGTTACTTTCATGCTAGTACCAAAAAACAACTTTTCCGTCTTCCTTGGTTTTTAATTATCATCTAACTATAATCAATCTGCAATATGAAACCACAACGTCTACATAATCCGTGTGTTTATTCCTAGTAACTATTACAATATATCTGAGTTGTATGAAATATTTCTAGTAAAGGAAATATTCATGCTGATTAAATGATCTCTTTCATATGTAGAAATCTCTGTCTAGAGAATCGAGACAAGTTCATAGTTTTTCATTAACAATTAAAATTTCACACATGGTTAACAATCATTTTGTTTTTTTAAGTAGACGGAAATGTCGTTTATAGCTCCCTATATAACAGACAGATATTGTGTGAATAAATAGGATAACTACAGACAACGCAAATAATTAACACAGGTCTACAATAAAAGGACACTGAAATATCGAATAGCATAAAGCTATAAATAACCTTCATGGAGACGAGTTGCTATCCAACGGGTTCCATACTTATCTTCAGTCAATATTGCAAAAGTATCATTTATTACAACCGGTGTTACTTGTCTGTTGTCCGATATGATTGCCCTTGATGATATTGATTAGCCACATTTTTAGCACAAAGTAAAGAGGCACTAGGATTATTTACTGTTAACAAAAATTCTTTGGAATGTGTTTTCGTGATCCCATATAGCCAATAATTCATAACGAAGATTAAACCCAACATTTTTAAGGAGAGAGCTGGTGGGACTCTACCTTCTTGAAATTAGAACAATTTTAATTGATATTACTGATTAGTTGACTTATTACTATACAATTTTACTGGAATTAGACACCTAACTAAATAGATACTATTCTAGTAATTATAGTAATTAGTCGCTTGTTGTACAATATGATAGTACTGGGCTAAACCCTACGTGAAGCACTGTTGTCTAATACTGAATGACGTTAAAACTGGTTTACTGATAATTAATGATCTTAAAAACAATGATATCAGTTCGTGAAAAATCGTTTCATCAGTTAACTGCTTAGAAGAGATGAAATGTTTGTTCTAAAGTTTTTCTTTATGTTATTCTCTAATAGGCAGTAATATTTTCTTGAAATCTGTTCACACTTAAACCTTTGCTGTTATAAATCCTACAGTATATATATGCATCATTGGGTGATTTCTAATTTAAAAATAACGCCTGCAGGAAAAGATAAGGATTTTTACTAGTTCATAGACGTCCAGGCGGACATTTTTTGGAGGGTTTATAATTTACAAAAAATATCGACAGCATGTGCCTAAGTCATTGATTATCCCGCATGTAATGTCATAGAGGTATGATTAAAGTTCGCTTAAAAAAATATCCAGCTACACCTTAAACCATCTAGTCCGTTTTATAAATTTCAATAGTGTAGTGAGAAGACAAATTCGAACTCAAAAATGATGATGCAATAGTGATAAACACTTCTAGTTCTATAAATACCTGTTAAAGCATTTATATATAAAAACGAGAAACTAATGAAGGTCAGTTAAATAAAAATTCAAATTGCAATAATCAAACAACTTGAGAATAAAGACAGATATAAATTAGAGTGGTTAAAACTATGTCATACCCCAAGGCGAATAAGGATATTGAGGGCATATTCATGGTTACAAATGCCTCATAAAATAACTATCAAAAATAATGGAGATTAACAAGACCTATATTACTGAATTTATTCATGTTTAGCCTAATAACCATAGTTGTTAACTTTTGAAATATGGAAAATATTGGGAACAATATGGCAGGCAGCAAGTAAGCATGATTATTGTACCTTATTTTCATAGAATCATGAATGACCTACGAGATCAGTAACTGTTAATTATTTCTTTTTTAAATAAATTTCACTTATTGAATTGAGATGGTTTATGGAGATTGGTATTAAATTCAGTTGATTGAATTCGTCACAGATTGATGTTGGTAGAGTACCATTGTAAACTAGGGACAACTGGACAGCTGTTTTATCCTAGTATGGGACTTCTCAGAAATGTACAAATTTTGGTCCAGCCACAGAGGTTTCAGACTGTTGAACGCCTAACCGTTAAGACCACTAGACCAACATGCTATGGTAGAATTCCCATTTTTATCAATTTGTGATATAGCGTGACTATCATCCATTGTCATTAAACAATCTAGGGTGTGTACTTCTGAGAAATGCCATACTAGGACAAAATAGCTATCCAGTGTTCCTTGGTTTACAAACATACTCTGCCAACATTAATCTGTAACAAATTCAATCAATTGAATTTCATTTATTTTTATTTTGTGCAAAATGTTATGCATATAATTAGTTTATTTTGTTAAATAAGCCAATTAACATCATCTGACCAATTATTCTTCCATCTGATATCCATTCACTGGGTTATCGTAATAACAAATCAAAGTAATTATGTCATAGCAACAACTTCCTTTGGAAAAGAGAAATTATCAAGGTTGATAGTTTAAAAATGTTGATTTCAGCTGATTGTATTGCAATCAATAGTAAATTTCTAACAAAATTTGTTTATTGAATCTAAGTTAAATGATATGCTGAAGCAATCAAATCTTCCACAGCACTTCAAACTTATCGTCGTATTTAATTGTGCAAATGATGTATTTTAAGCTGAAATAACGAATAAACACATGATGAAAGTGGATATTATGAGATTTTCTGATGAAAAACTGTTGACCAATAATGGAAGAAATGCTGTGAGAAATTGAAATATCCCTCGCCTCGATTTACCAAAACAAGATTTAGGAACAAACCCATTGTGAATAAACTGTATTGAATATAAAATACAGTAGAACAAGTGTAAGTAGCTTGGATCGGTTTATGGAATTACCAGGATTATACAACATATTGATATCATTTATTATTATTTTAATTATTTAGTATCCAGTTAAAGGTCCCTATAGTTGCTATATTCTTGAGTTCAGCCTATAATAGAGATTTTCATCGTTCGAAATTTACTAACAGGAGAAACTGGCTTTAAGAGGACAAGATAAGGACCAGTTAGCAATAGCATATCAACATACTAATGAAATGAAAATGAATAAAAGGAGAAACTCAGCATTCAAGTAAAGTCAAATTTAATTTACCTTAACACTGAATAAGTAGTAACGAATGTGACCTTGTAATATGAAACTAAGGGTGACAATAACCAGTAACAGATTAAGTGACGTAAATAGAAACAGTGATATGATTTGAATGAGGTAAAAAATGAAGAGCTAAAACATTTAAAAAGAAAGACAAAGTGAGATTGTTTTGAAAAATTTTAGTTTGTTATTGTATTTATTATGAATGAATTTTAATATATTAATGTAATGTTCGTGTACATTTATTAGATAAAAGTTATATGCTTGAAAAAGCTGGGTATTCTGACGACTAAATCATATACAAGTTAAATTCTACAAAGTATTCAAGTAGAATCATCCATTAGTTTTACCGAAAATTTACTCCTCGGAGTTTGTTAGAAGTTAAAGTCAATTTAAAGTGTTATACTGTATGTAGTGTAGCATTCTACAAACCCATTAAGGGTTGTGTATGAACTAATGAAAAGTAACTCGATTTTCGACCACTGAAGTAACATTCAATTGCTTACATTTATGACTACAGTCTGTTAACGTTGTATTGTAACCTTCATTTATTGCCATTAGTTACATATGAATCAAATTACATATAACTGAAACCTACTGTTTGCTGTGTCACACTAGAACTTCTAGATTGTCAGTAGTTGACAAATCTATTAAACTAGAACCTTCAATAATTTCTAATATTCATTTTACATATTGATTTGATAAATCAATAATACAATATGGAATTTGTTATCTTTCGATGAAGTCAAGAGAAAATGATTTCCAAATTATTTGCAGAAAAACAAATAAAAAAAGTTTTTTTCGTTTACAAACATGTTTAAAATCATTCTAAAATTACCATCAAATCCCATAACTGTTTGCAATCTCTTGACTAAGATAAATTTTAGTTAGATTCTACATTAATAATCCACAGTGATGAATAACCAAGTGTCAAAATGTTTATACAGTCAAACTGAAATAATGTAGGTGATCATAATCGTTAGAATGAATATATTGGAGTGAAATAAATAAACAATGGAAATATAAAAATAGAACAGAATGGCAACGAAGACTAAGATAATGTAGAAAATGATATAATAATAATAATAATAATAATAATAATAATAGTAATAGCTTTATTCAATAGTATGTTTAGTACAATATGAATTTTCAGCATACATTGTCTCAAGTTACTTTTTTACCGTGTCAACATCTGATAAAAAAGATACATATTTTACATTGTTAACAACAGCAACAACAACAACAACAAATAACAGTAACATAAGGAATAAGAGTCTTTGCATTGCATAACAATCCGTATTTTTAAGAGCACAGATTAGATCGGTTCTTACAAACTTTTCATCACATAGAACATGTGCTAAATATGGAATAGTTGAGCATGCATACTTATCTTTACGTGCTTGAATCCTGATATAGCAGCGTCGCGTTCTGCCAGAAGATATTCATTTGATGAATACTGATTCTTTTTAACGCGTGCTGCCAGCCACCATGATGTTTGCGTTTAGATCTAACTGAATTGCATACGATAGGTCGTAAACTTTTATAAATGCGCGTGAGTACACAATGCAATTTTGGAACATGATTGGGCAATTAAAACAAAACAAAAGACGGAAAGATAACTTGTTGAGATATTGGTAAAAAGAAGGTAGTCCAGGACTTCAAGCAGGCCGCCAAAACGGTGAAATAAGGAGTGATTATTCATAAAAGTTTTCCATGTGGTTACTGAAGGAGTAATAAGAGTAATAACAATAATACTTTAAAACGGAAACAAGAATTAGGAAGATACAATGAATGAAAGTCGATATGTATAGCAAGTAAATTGAGTTAGATTATCACTAGCATAATTAATAACCTCCTTGGTCTGATTTTGGTGGGAATAAAAGGATTGGCTAAACATTTTTTCACTAGATATTCCGGGTTTTTGTTCCGAATAGCTACTGCTTCTGCTGTTTGAAAAAAAGATTGAGTCAGACCGACTTTGGTAAATAGTTTTTAACAAGGGATATTATCAAAAACAAATGATTAATGGTTTTAGTATGACCCGTTTCAAATAAATAAGCAAGCACTAAGCTAGTGACCGTCTTGACTACTCGTTTACTAAGACACATTCCAAGTTGTACACAAATTTAAATTCCTAAAACATAGGCCTATGTAATTTAACCCACAGGAGCAATTACATTGATAGATAGAAAAGAGGAGAGTGACCATTTCAGATAATTTATCTTTCAGTTTCGATGTCGCTTTCGGATGAGTGGAAAACATTAACCGTAACTTCTCCGTATTAAATCACTTTTGTTTAAGTAACTTAAAATACATTTTAATGTAAATACTAGCCTAGCTTCTAGGTGACATTTTTAAAAATAAAGGTTGTGATGCAAAATGTATGTTTTATTCTAGTTAGAATTCTTTGACAACTGAATGTTGCTTATGACATGCTTTTTAAAACCCACCATTTATAGTTTCATTTAGAATGGATGTTATCTACAGGAGTTAGGATGCCAGCTAATAAATCTAGTTACAGTATTTCACAATTAACTGCTATATTGTATCACTCTAATTCACATTTAAACATGGAATTATAACTGATAAAAGTGAACAACTTAGTGGCTTAGTAGCCTCAATATTCCAATCTTACAGATGTCAATCGTTGCCCTAATAGTTACTATGTTTATATTCTGTGATGCATATAAATTCATATAATACTGAAGATAAGCTTTACTCACTATTGTTAACTTTTACAAAACTATTGTCCGAGGGATTCCTCTTAAAGGATTCTAATAATTAGAAACGAATACAGTGATGTTAATTTAATTGATTTTGTTGTTATGACATAAATAAGCAGCTACTTGATTTGACCTTGGACACGACAATACAGTAAGCAGTGCTAACAAGAGTGTTTAATCAATGCCCTTACATCTGTGTGATACCCTCCCAGTTTCAAGCTAGAACGGAAAGATCATAAGCCAATGAATCAACCTAACAGAACCATATAGGATTGTAAACAATCCTTTATATCTATACATTAAATCTGACCACCCAGTCAACCAATTATAAAATTAATATAAATACAAAATAAGGTCAAATAACGGTGAACTTGAATAACGCATACACGATTAAGTAACTGTAGTTCATAAATAGAAAGTTATATACTAACAGTTAGTGACTTAAACGGGTAGATGGGGCAGAGAGAACGTAATGATATTAGGGATAAACTGTTCACCTTGTACACAACCGAAACAATTGAAATAGACTATGGAAAAAACAGTTCTAGCAGATAATCAATCTACTTTGGGTGCCCGATATATCACTGGTAAACATTCATATTAAAAACACAATTCATGTCAGTATATATATATATATATATATATATATATCCACTTACCATACATGTATGTATCAGTTTGTTACTAATTTGCAATGTATCAAGATAAGATTGCTATAAGAACACAACTAGATTGAATTCTATAATCGCTCATTTCCTCAAATCACATTGCGAAAATTCAAGGGACTTAATCAAATTGGCACCAATTTGTCCTTTTAGTATATCACAAACTATTACTTTAAGATTATTCTAGTAGATCTTTTATATGATTGTACGTCACTTTATGAATAGATCGCTCAAGGAAAGATTAGTATATGAATGCACAACATAATAAGCAATGTATATACACGGAATATTTATGTTCTTTCGGACAATTAGTACACGAAATCTGTAGACAGATTTTTACTGTTAGATTGATTATTATTATAAGTCAGTAATAATATTGGGATGAACTTGTATATTCCCGTTGATTTGTTATAGACTGAAGCTGGTCAGTCATTGTTGCTATATGTGCATCATGAGCGGATTACCTCGATATAGCAAATTTTTAATAAGCATTATATAAGTTGGATAGCGACTAGCAAGTGGAATCCAGGACGCGCGTTTAGTCCTATTTGGCAATCATCGGCTGAATGCACCTGCATCCGAATATTGATGTTCACACTGGGATTCAAACTCAGTCCGTTCCGTGTCGAGACAATCCGTTCACGATGCACATATAGCAATAATGACTGACCAGCCTCAGTTTATAACAAATCAACGGGAATATACAAGTTCATCCTAATACTAATGTGCCCGTTGCACAAGTGTGACTGTCTAGACTCAGCAGTCTGGTGGTGAACTCAGTGGCGTTCTACAAGAAACGGGATGAATTTGAATCCCACTGTAAACATTAACATTCAGATGCAGGCATATCCAGTCGATGAATGCCGAATAGGACGAAACGCGCGTCCTGGATTCCACTTGCCAATCACAATCTAACTTATATAATGCTTATTAAAAATTTGCTATATCGAGGTAATCCGCTCAGGATGCACATATAGCAAGAATGACTGACCAGCTTCAGTCTATAACAAATCAACGGGAATATACAAGTTCATCCTAATATTATTACTGACGTTAAGATTCCATTCATTAGCTAATCAATACTTTTCATTTAGAAGATCAAGAGTTATAATTGGAGTCCTTAGAGACTTTTACGATGAATCAAGACCAGAACAATCGTGGAAACATGTGTGATTTACTCACAGGTTGTTTACCCATAAAATGAAATAATTTATACACATAATTTTAAGTACAAAAATTTAGGGCAAATAAAGTCGTGTTTATAGAAGTTCACTGATATTCAATTTTGAAAGATGTGAAAATAATTATGAGTCAGCTCTAGATTCCAACTTATGAGGACATTCATAGACAATTGAAAGTACACTGACACAAATCGAGAGCATATTGAATTTCAACGATAAAAGAAACCTTTCATCACTTAAGTGTGTATATTTACTGAAGTAAAAGTATTCATTTATCATGGTAAACTATACTGGAATGTTTACATTGACACTAGTTTTTATTTTAAAAGATATTCATATTAGCATTATTGTTCGCTATCTGTTCACATTGATAATAAACATCCTTAAAGAGGAATCATCTACTATGCATTTATTACATGTAGAGAGAGAAATGTGTTTTGTACCTTACATTCATAGAAAGGGAACTAAATAATCGGCTTATAGTTTAAAGAGAAATTACTTTATTATGATGTGGGTTGAAGAATATTATTGAAAACAAAAGTAGAATAAACAGTAGCTGTTTCTTAACTTAAGATTGAATTTCCATCAATTTACTGGCAGGTAAAGTTTACTACTTCCCTGTTTCACAGTCACCAGGTTATTATTAGACCAGTAAGTTGTGAGACAATAGTTTTGTATATTTAAATGCCATCCATTTCAGTTTCGTTAAGTGGTTTTAGTTTAATAAATTCGCCAGAATGAAATGAATTTATCATGAAAAATTGTTTACAAGTATGGAACACTAAACAACTGTTTTGTTTCATTAAAGGACTTCTCAACGACGTTCACCCTTTTACACATCAACAATTAAATTCAAAACTATCAGGTCCCGAGAAAGTATCTTCCTTTTAGATCAATATATTAATTTT
This sequence comes from Schistosoma mekongi, assembly GCA_034768735.1. Taxonomy (NCBI): domain Eukaryota; kingdom Metazoa; phylum Platyhelminthes; class Trematoda; order Strigeidida; family Schistosomatidae; genus Schistosoma; species Schistosoma mekongi. Next base: position 19,010,002 of record CM068311.1, read on the forward strand.
TAACAAATTTTCAGTTTAACTCAGTTCATCATATGAGCTGTCTTGCAATTCGTAAACTTTACTGCTTTACCAATGTTTGCCATTATATCGTGGTGAAGTGATTTATTCAACAGTAGATGTGAGTAACTGAATCCTTTGTGTGCCAAAAGAATTTAGTAATCGAAGATCAAATACCAATATTCAGTTGATTGATTGGCCTATATCATACGATAATCAATTGTATGACCTTTAAATAAGTCAATTAGTGAAATTATCAGCCATCATGTTTGTAGAAAGTGATTCAATACTTTTCTTGTCTTAATAACACGTGATATTGAGCATTTAATATGCAATTATCTTTTATTTTTATTGGTTTAACGTAGTTTCGTAGAGATTGACATTAAATTTAATTCTGTTGTTTGCATTCGTCACAGATTGATTTTCGGATGGGTATTAGTGAAAACCAGGAATTATTGGACAGCATTTATGTTATAGTATGAAATACTTCAGTAGCATACACCCTCGATTTCGATAAAGGATCTAACTTAAAACCTTCAAGTCTCTCGACAAATGCTTAAATATTACCATTACCGGGTCAGCGTTCATTGGCAAAATTTTTATATCTATTAATTTGTGATATAGTTCGACTAGCATCATCGTCATTGTCCCTACGTCAACCAAGGTTAATCTGTGATAAACTAAATATTCTTTTAATCTCTTTGCCAAAGACTATTTCTGAGATTATTTTTATTTTATGCAAAAGTTTAAACTGAACTAGATTTTACAACTATTATATAAGTTGGATTGTGACTGGCAAGTGGAATCCAGGACGCGCGTTTCGTCCTATTTGGGACTCATCAGCTGGATGTGCCTACATCCCAATATTGATGTTCACAGTGGGATTCAAATTCATCCCGTTTCGTGTCGAACGCCACTGCGTTCACCACCAGACTACTGAGTCCAGACAGTCACACTTGTGCAACGGGCACATTAGTATTAGGATGAACTTGTATATTCCCGTTGATTTGTTATAGACTGAGGCTGGTCAGTCATTATTGCTATATGTGCATCGTGAGCGAATTGTCTCGACACGGAACGGACTGAGTTTGAATCCCAGTGTGAACATCAATATTGGGATGCAGGTGCATTCGGAACGCGCGTCCTGGATTCCACTTGCTAGTCACAATCCAACTTATATAATACTTGTGAAAAATTTGTTAAATCAAGGCAAGCAGCTCATGATCCACATATAGCGACATAGACTGACCAACTTCAGTCTATAACAAATCAACGGGAATATATGCAGATTCATCCTAATAGATTTTTCAACGTTTTTTTTTATTGTTTAGCATATAATTTATCCTGTAATGAATAAATAGCTAAGTATAGTTTCCCAATTTAACACATTCCACACAGAATTACAGAATCAATGTTGGCATTATACACTATTACCTTGTAATTGTCTGTTTTTTCATGTGTAACATTTTGATTACAATTGATATCTCATAGGATTCTCTTTGGACTAGTTTTTGAAACCAGACTGAAATATAATAATGAATTCTTCATCTTTAGAATTTAGCTTCTCTCATATAAACACACCTGTAGAATAAGACATCTGTAGAGGAAATAGAATGAAACTTTCTTTTCAGGCTCATATTTAACTGTAGAATAATGAAAAAAAAAACAGTTACTTGTTTTATTCAACTTATTTCATTTTTGTCTATCATTTTATGTAGTAACAAATGTTGAAGAATACAATATTGATTTTCAATAAGGTGATCTCATTTCTTATACAAATCGAAATTAGGATACACTGGACAATTGTTTCTTCATGATTAAAGACTATGAAATCATGTTAATTCATCGCCTTAAAAATTTGAAGTCAAATTCTTCGTAGTCAATTTTTGTGTTTTTGATAGCTTTACTATAGTGTTTAAAATTCATTCAGTGCAGTCAACAGTAAGTATTTGAATCATGGCATGGTTTAGATTTCGTAGTCATAACTTCTTGTAAGGATTTCTATAACTGATCATAGTGAAATCTTTGATTGACAATGCTGATGAATCAAATATTAGAATAAGATAGGCGTTTAAAACTTGGCCAGTTTATATTACTTCACTATTCACAGTTAGCCTCCAAACAATTAATTAATCAAGTAGAATGTTGCATTTTGTACAAAGAGGCTATTTTTTACACCATATTGGTTGACATGCAGTTACTATACGTTACTGTTAGTCTTTAGGGAGCAGAAAATGATTTTGTGTAAATAAATAATCCACTATAAAGTGTTAAGTATTACCAGATGATTAAAATTTATTTCTCCTTATACTTACTCCATAATTTTAAGAAAGACTTTGGGGAAATCCTCAGACACAATTGACAATGTCTTAAATCATATTAAGTAAGCTAAGCATATAGTTACGGTTGTGTGTACAGAATTTCTTAGAGTCTAATTCTCGTATATCATATTTCATGTATGGTTATGTAACAGATTCATTTCTTAATTGCATGCATCTAAGAAACTGGATATGAACAAAATGTATTTAGCTTAACCCAGAAGCTGATTATTTATAAAAAAAAACACTTTATCACAAAATGTTATTACTATAAATCATATAGATGTTCAATTCCTACATTATTTCATCCTTGTTATCTCGTGTTATATTTCTCCTCAAATTATATAATGTCTGTGTTTAAGTAACGGAAAAGGTCGATTATGTCGTTGAGAAAGAAGTAGGTGAGAGATCAATTACTATGGCTGTACACTCGTATATATGGTCATTTCTACAGAATATTTGTCTATTAAAGAAATAGATAGCGATTACACAATAGGCTATTTAAAAGTTTCGAGTAGCGAAAGAATTGCAGACGTGTTAGGTGATTGTCTGAATGATGGAGGATTGAACGAAAGTGTAGTAAGTTGACGAACTCGTCACATTTTAGTGTTGGCAGAGAACCATTGCAAACCAGAGAGCAATAGACAGCTGTTACGTCCTAGTATGAGACTCTCTAGCACTGCACACCCTAGATCTCACCACAGCGGCTTCAGGTTAGCAAACTCCTAACGGTCTGCATTACTGGTTCGACATCCAATGGTCGAATTTCACTTCCCATCATTTGGTAATATGGTGCGACAATCAATCATTGGTGATCGGACCAAGGGGTTTTTTTGCTGACAGCCTATGTAGCTCACTTTTGGTTCCACACTACGTATAAATATTTCGTACACAATAGGCTATTTAAAGTTTCGAGTAGCGGAAAGAATTGCAGACGTGTTAGGTGATTGTCTGAATGATGGAGGATTGAACGAAAGTGTAGTAAGTTGACGAACTCGTCACATTTTAGTGTTGGCAGAGAACCATTGCAAACCAGAGAGCAATAGACAGCTGTTACGTCCTAGTATGAGACTCTCTAGCACTGCACACCCTAGATCTCACCACAGCGGCTTCAGGTTAGCAAACTCCTAACGGTCTGCATTACTGGTTCGACATCCAATGGTCGAATTTTCACTTCCATCAATTTGTAATATGGTGCGACAATCAATCATTGGTATCGGACCAGGTGTTTTTTGCTGACAGCCTATGTAGCTAACTTTTTGTTCCCCACTTTTACGTATTTTATTAGAAAATATTTCGAGCACTGTAGTTTAGTCAGCATATTAATGATGAACTTCAATTCTTCTTTCATTGTGATGTCATTTGAACAGATCATTTCTGTACTGTTAGTAAGTTGGCAATCATTAACATGACATAGTAATTTCATCTTAACCATGTACGTGTTGAACTCTAGTACATTTTTAAAATAAAAAAAAATTAGTTGGAATATGAATACTACCAATACAACAATGAATAAGTAGCCAATTATGCAACAAATGGAATATAGATATTATGAAATAAAAATTTAACTGTAATTAAGTGTTGTGGAGATTGTTGAATTTAACGTCATGAATTAGTCCAAGTTAGATAACGATTGAAAATCAGTAGGGATTAGACAACTGTTTCACTTCCCTGGTGGGTTGTAAATATGCATGATTGAAGAGTCCCATATTAATGTGAAACAGATGTCGAATGTTTCCTGGTTTTCACTGGTCCTTCGTTTTAGACCAATTTATGATATCCAATCCAAAAAGATAACTGACTAGTAAGACAAATCATGAAAATAGTAGATTAATTTTAATTAGATCCTATGATGTGTACTGTGTTCAAATAAAGGTATGGTTAAAGAATATATGATTATCTAGGTAAAAACGGATAGCTTATCATTCTGATTTAAAACAAAATCCTCAGTTCAAATATAATGCGATGTATACATCTTTATCAAGGTTAACTTGGATAATTTCAAACAAATTGAAGATTGGATAGATTGTTTATAAAATAAGTGATACAAGTGTATTTGTAAAATTCCATTGAGTAGAAATTAAGATTTCTGACATTTCGAGGCTTAGGGAAAGACGCTTCTCCAAAGAAATGAATAACCGAATTAAATTAATACAAGATTAAATAATACAATGAAACAAATCCAAAATCAAAATAAGTTCGTACAATCAAAATGAGTATTTGATCGTGTCATGTCAAGTAATATGGATCAAAGTGGCTTGAAATAAGACATGTATTCATATGTTAGTGTAATGTGAAAGGAAAATATGTGAAATGAGAATAAAAATTATATTTATGAATGAAATTTAATGTGCTTTAATTGTGGTCGATTGGATAAAAAATCCATGTTGGGTGAATAGAAAGGCCTTCCCTTTTGTTAAGTGCAGTTGACAAAACCTTTTTGAATAATTTGGATATTTCTGATATCGATTTTATGGTTATGGTAGATAGTATGTACCGCTTTTGCTGATTTAATTTACAATTTTTCAAGTTCAACAGGATTATTGGGCGGTCGCTTAGTGTAGTTTACATGTACCTTGGCACGAGTTTTGATTTCTCGTGATGACTCTCTAACATAGAAAGTATCACAATCAACTGAACCTAGCCTGTAGACACAATTCTGTGTATTGGTGAAAGGAATCTTGTCCTTTATTTTAACTAATGCACCTCGAATAGTGTTGGTAGTTTTGTAGAAAGTTCAGATTCAATGTTGTTTTAGAATTCTTTACAATTCATCTGTTGTGTCTTGGCGGTAAGGTAGAACAGCTGTACCAATCCATGATATTTCAATCGATTTACCAATAGTTAATAATAGGTCGTTTCGTTTTTGCAAATTTTGGATGATATTCATTAGAAAATTATTAAATTGTAAGATGCTGATTATACCTTTGCATTCATATTTCTTGTTATTTTCTGATGTAATGAGTTTTTTGGCTCTTCTGAATAGGTTTAGAGCCAGGGATATTTTAGCGCTGAGTGGCTTTGCTGAATTGAAATAGATATATCGATTTGAGTCTGTGGGTTCATGATAAATCTTCAGAATAAGAGTTCCGTTCAAATTTCTTTTGACTAGGCAATCTAAAAATGGCAAATCATTGTGTTAATTTTCACTTTATAAAATGAATTAGATATGCTGAGACAGGGCGTTGATTCGTTTTAGGAAAGTTCTCAGAAAAGTTATTCTGATAATGACAAAAGTGCCATCTACATATTTGAACCAAACGCTTGGTCTAATATGCGATTCAATATGGGCCATGAAAACGTTTCTACAATTGGTGAAACAGGGAAGCCCGTTGCCACTCCGTTAGCTTGTTTGTAATGAATCCCTTTGAAAGTGAAAAAAGTTGAATTCAAGCATAGTTTTAGGGATTTCATGAGTAAACTGATACTTAATGAACAACGGCTGGCTAGTATATGATCATTTTTAGTGATCAATTAATAAATTCTAGACAGATATCAATTGGAATACTCGCATATAATGATACGACATCATAGCTTACCATCGTTTGAATATCTTCAACTATTAAATCAGTTATAGTTGATTTAAAATCATATGTGTCTTTGACGACATTGTGTAAATTTTGTTGTAGTGGTTTCAAAATGTTGCTTAGATATCTAGCAAGCGCAAAAGTTTGAGTTTTAGTGAAATCAACTGTTGGTATCAGTGGGACACCAGACTTATGAATTTTCGGCAAACCATAGAAACGAGAAATTGTATATGATTTAGGATATGAAGTAAACCATAGAGAGATACTAATTAATGGTTTCAACAGTTTCAGAAGTTGACCAGTCTAGGATTCCACTTTTTTATTGATGAATGATGTTTTTAATTAATCATTAGATATGGTCCTGTGGATAAATGCTCAAAGGTTTTTTCTTCATAATCTATTTCATTCATTATAACTGTGGTATTACCTTTGTCCGCCTTGCTAATTATTATTGATTTATCTTTTTGTAATCAACATAGAGCTTTTAGTTCTCCCTTCAACGAATTAAAAGGAAGAATTTTTTGTTTAGTCAAAATGAGAGGTGTTTTTTGACGCAAAATATGAGCTTCTTTGTCAGGTAACTTTTCTAGTAATGGCTCCAGAATCGGTGCAATTTTTTACATGGTGAGTGGTTTCCTGTGAACACTAAAGTTATGTCCTCTTCAGAGTATTGCGATTTCATGCTTATTCAAAGTTCTATTTAACATGTTGTCGACTGTTCTTAATTTAGTCAGTTTCGGTGTAGTTGCCAGTATAGTTGTCTTTTCTACTATTTTTCCTTCCATTCTGTCATATTTTCTGATTTGTCTTAATTTTGACTAATTTAGTGATTTTCTCTTTCATTGAAAAGGCTAAAAATGGAAGAGTGTAATTTGATGGGGCTTAGATGTTCTATTCAATCATTAAGCTTATTGATACGCTTTCGGTATTTCTGTAGCAATAATGTACATTTGTGAATACGTTCTCTTGAGATGATACGTGATACGTGTTGAGCAGCCTGAATGGACCGACGAGAAAGTTCGAGTGACTTGATTTATAACGATTTGGGAATAATGTTGTCCTGTAAACAACGTTTGTTAAATGTTCGATGATTATACCAATTACATTTACTATTTGATTATTTGATTCGGTTACTAATCAATTTGTATATTTCATTACCAAAATTAAATTTGATTGTTTCATATTGTTATGTCGGACCACTAAAGAAGAGTGAAAAACTTCCAACACTGTGTTTTAGAGGACTAATTCATTTATTCTGGTCGTGTGTAATGTAAACGTTACATTTCTATCATTGTTATGCTCCTCTTACTCTATCCTCCAGTTTAGTATATTTGCTGTTATTGCATTGTCTCTTACTATGGACTACAGTTAATTAGTTATGTACAAGTTACCCCCCCCCACTCACTGTCACAATCTATTCTGTTTTGTATTAATGTAAAATCCCTAGTTGGTTTGCTGTGTGGTCTGAATTTGTGTATATATAAAGGCATGATTGAAATACAATACGATCGAATTGGATTGCATTGAATTGTGTCTGGTTGGCTCATAAGTTGTTTTCTTTATTCCGGCTTTGGGGACTGGTAGTCGTGTGGCGGAGGTGTACGTATACTGGTTGGCAATTATCAAGGTCACTGTGTGTTGTTTCGCAATACATAACACAAATAAATTGAACATTGGATAGATTGTTTATAAAATGAATTTACATGATACGATCAAACTCACATTTTGATTCTACTAACTTATTTTGTTTTTAATTTGTTCCATTGTATTATTTAATCTTGTATTAATTCAATTCGGTTATTCATTTCTCTGGAGAGGCGACTTACACTAAGCAGTGAGACATCAGAAATTTTTATTTCTACAAGTTTTCGGCAAACATCCCTACTTTTTATGTAGTGACACTGTTATTGAATTCGAGGAAAGTGACACTGAATCAGTGAACATCAACTACCATACTACTGAAACTAAAAATTTTGCATAAGAAAAAAATTCATGCAATAGCATAGTGTACCACAATTTGAAAATATTCTCAAGAACAATAACCAAGATGAAATTGAATAAACAATTTATGATTAGTTAATTTTTATTTATTAACAGTAAAAGATATTCTAACAGTTAATCCATCAAATAGAAGCTATCAAATAGAATAACATAGTTACTTACTTACTTATGCCCGTTACTCCTCGCTGAGGAGCATAGGCTGCTCACCAGGGTTCTCCATTTAACTCTGTCCTCAGCAATCCTTTCCAATTGTTTCCAGTTCCTGTTCATCCTTTTAATGTCTGCTTCCAATTCTCAACACAGTCTGTTCTTTGGCCTTCCTCTTTTCCGTTTCCCAACAGGATTCCATGTTAATGCTTGTCTTGTGATGCAGTCTGATGGTTTGCGTAGTGTATGTCCTATCCATTTCCACCGTCT
>CM068311.1:19620761-19812804 GCA_034768735.1 Schistosoma mekongi
ACATCGATTTACTAGGCTATCGTAGTCTGCTCGTCAACCCCAGCATAAGAAGCTAGTGGGCAGTAACATTTGTAACGGCAAATAATCCCTTAAGTAAATAGCTGCATAGGCTCTCGATATTGGTGCTGACTATGTTTGTTCTAGCGGACACGACTAGTTGAAGGCGCTCGGTCACGCATAACCACTAGATTATGACGTTGGAAGTAACGCTCTCCCTAGTCTACCAGCCTAGGTGTTGCTATTTCATTGGCACTCTACTTGCGATCAAAATATAACTTCGCCTACACCCCTCACTGCCTTTGAAATTGTTCTTATTCGTAAGAGTGGGTTTGATCGTTAGAAGTTGCTCTGGCTATGGGAAAAAAATGTACTTGGTCATATATCGGGTGCACCTCACACCAAGTTATTTGTTCTTGCGACAGTCACACCAGGCCACAGCTTGGTATAATTCTCGCACAACATTTCATTGACCCTCAAATTTAGCCGCTACTTGAAGAGCACCTTTGTCTAAACAAGACAATGACGAAATTATCATATGTAACCAGCAGTGTCAAATGTGCCAAGTTAATTTATTACGAATGAGCCGATAGCGGGGCCTCCGAGTACTGTATAAGTCCTGTTCTGGACCAAGAGTGAACCTTGAACCGCAGTTGACTGTAACCATATTAATCCTAATTAGCCAGTCGAAATGAAAGTTAGATTGCTATGATACAATTTATAATTCTAACACTGACATCAAGATCATAAAGAATCTAATGTAAGACAATAATTTGCATACTCAATAGATAAAGTTACACTTCTAGATTATATTGACTCCCAGCAATAACAGAAACTCTTCGATTAGTTCACTCTAGAACCAATGATAGCCAGTAGTGAAACTTAGTGTTTGACTAAACAACGTCCAATAGTGCCAACAACCCATCCTCCTTGACAACCAGTGTTACATGTCACATCACGACTACAGGTAAACCCATATTTTCTAAAGCATTCCGACTTGCAGACAAAAGATTAGGGATATCTGGGAACGAATTCCACCATTTGATGAACCTGAAAATAATCTCTCCATCCGGTAGACCGTGGCCATTTTATTGTATACAGTCCTAAAGAGAGACTGCAATAGCTCTCATCCCACCAGGGATCATCGTTAGCTTAACGCCCACACCACACGAGACATTAAATGTGCTTGCACAGTTTTTGTGATACAACACGCCTACTCACAATTCACTTATTTTCCATGTCTTCAGGAAAAAGTTATAAATGCGAAGAAACGGGCGAATACAATTTTCACGATTACATATGCACCACATCATAGAACAAGAACAAACTTCCGAAATCTGAAACTTCGCAAGCTATTAAGCCAAACGCTTTTGGTTTTATTCCTTGACTGGTACGACTTCGAGTCCTCACAAACCCACTAGAGCGATAAGTGAGCCCTATTGGAAAATAACTCTCCAAAATAAACAACTGTATAGACATCTGTCACGTATGCTGACGATGTTTGTTTTAGTGGAGGCTGTTGGCTAAGGGCGATGGATCGGACATAATTAATGGACCACTATAAGACGCAATGTAGAAAGTAACTTCTATAAACAGCTGGCTTAGACGATGCAAATCCTTTTACATTCTACCTACAATCTAACATATCTCCCACTTTATTTGCTACTATCTACTACTTTCTGGCTTCTTATCGCATTTGAGTTTAATTGCTTGTGGCTACTGTGGTTGTATTCAGTTGTACCCACTTGGTCGTAGCTGTCGTATCTTAAAGGCGTTTACTTTCATGCTAGGAAGAGGCAGAACTAGTTATTTTTCATGTAATTATTCTTATTTTTGCTATTTTTTATTAATTGTATAATGGGCGGTAACCGGTACTGCCGTTTATTTTCTCCTCATTGACTTTGTATTTTTGTGGTTGGTTGTAGTGCTTTTTTAGTGTGCTAATTATTCTAATTGCCACAAGGTCGTTTTCGTAACTATATATACAGAGTTGGGACAGAATAGAATCGAATCTTCTCAGTGCTGTGTTCGTGTCTTCTTGATTTTGGCTCTGGGCGAGTAATTGGTTGTCGAGTTGTTGGTCAAAGTTGCAAGTATCTGTTCGCGTAGATAGCTCTGCGCGTTAAAGTTGAGGTTGGTGCTGCCGGGGTATAAGGTTTGCGTTGCGTCATATTAGTAGGCGACATATCATTGCATTAACAAATCTTAAGATGAGTTTAAAATTCTATGGTGTCTCTTTAACAGCTATTGACGATATTTACAATGAAGGTTCTAAATTATCCCGTTTTTTCTTTCTCATCAATAACTGTGGTTTTGATCATTAAAGAATTTTAAAACGACTTGAACTTCATAATTTCTGAGATAAAGTCAGCTTGTAGGAAGTTAACGTCAATAGTTTAGCTTGATTATTGATGTTAGACGACTACTAGACTAACTCCCGCTACGTTTAACAGGCGTGGTTTATATGCTCAAAATTGCAGTCAGACTACACTGTTCGATGACTCTGTACCTAACCTCAACCTAAACTTACTCCTTTAGTACGGCCGGCGAAAGTAATACTACCATCAGTCATGTACTTCTAGTCGCGAAAAGTGAAGGTAAAAATGAAATACGACCTGGAGGCTACATGCCTGGTAAAAGATAATGATTGATAAAGGATGATTACATTTTGTGAGTGGTCACAAATCACTCGATGTACCTGATTATCTTCAGTACGCAGGTCATGCTGAGAAAATCAATAGTTGTTTCAGATGTTGTGCCTTTCGTTGACCAGAATAAAGATTGATGATTTTTTTACAGTTGGTAACGAAACACTCTATTTTTATCAACACGGTAATCGATTTTGCATGACCAAATGTTACTGGGTCCTCTAAAATAATGGCCAGGCATCCTAGTGTCATGTCTGGAAGCAGACATATGGGTGGTCAATACCGCGTAACAAACAAGTTTGAGGTAAGTTACTAAAACTATATATATGTCGTGTATAATATTAGTCTATATCATTATAATGTGTATGAGCGTGTGACTAACCGGCTTCTTAATAAGTCAGTCGTATCTGTTTAACGTGTTAAGGCAAGGCTGGGATTAGCAGAGGACACTGTATTGCGGGTGAATCATAATCAATAGAATCAATCATCCCACCTAAGATATAGCACCTAATCCTTGTTGGTCTTTTTAAATGCTCCAACCGTCTAACACCCTTAATCAGACAATGTAATTGAACATCATAGGCAGTGCCAACAGTAAACGGTTTAAATGAACCCAATATGAAAATAAGGTAAATGAAGTATTTAATGGGCAAGCAACCATAATACATATATATATATCACTTATACTGATTAGCCCTTGATAACGATAGGGCTCAGTTATATCTCGCCAACATTATGTTTATCTGCTTTGTTCTTCAAATGCTAAGCCACTGGAAACAACTTAGGTGTAACCACACCTCTCATAGTGTCTTTTTAGACATCTTTGAACGACTACACTTCAGATGATGAGAAGGTAGATGACATCAATGGATGAGGGTCAAACTATGCTAGACCTCTGAGAGAATAGAAATTGATGCCTGACATCTACAGTATCTATTTAGAAGTGGAGTTGCTTTCCATGCCGCTTCGACTAATGATCTAATAGTGACGCGTGATCTAGTACCTACAGCTAGTAGTGTCCACTTAAACTGGCGTGATCGATGTGCGTAGGATGACCTATAAATGCTAATTCTTGCAGTAAAACCAATTAAAATTATTCCTGTACTAGATTTTCTTGAAATAATTTGCATTTCAATATCATTCAACATATATATTTATTGTTGACTTTCGAAGTTAGATCAAAGGCTTCAGCCAAATATAAACTAAAAATTCATACATTCGTTCCTTGATTTACCACAACAGGAAGACTACTTTTGTTCCTCATGAAGTAATTTTAAGTATAATTATATTTGAATGCATTCGAGTTTCAGTCTACAAAATCTATAAATTTTGTTATTTCTATCAGATATTTTGAACTACTGATGAAGACATAAGTAGCTTAACTAAAATGAGTTGTTAAAACAAACCACTTTTGGAAAATTAAATTTAGAATTATTGAAAGCTACGAAGTATCAATTAACAAAATAGACAACTAAATGAACACACTGGTAGCACTTAAAACCATAGGGAACTTTGCAGCCGTTTCATCCTAGCATGGGACTACTCAATAATTTGTACCCAAAATCTCACCAAGAGATCGGATCAAGGGCAATTCACGTCCTTCATCCGAACCCCTAACCATCAGCCGGGTAAGTGTTCGATGATAGGATTCCCATTTATATAAAGTTGTGATATACTGTAACGTCCAGCCAATCCCGATGATAGTAAGCGTTTCACAGCCGACATTTCTGAACTCCATCAGTCAAGACTTATCACCAGAACTTTAGGAACATCTTGAAGTTGTCTCATGTAAGCTGTCCATTATAGTTAATTTTATGCTATGAAGGAGAATGAAAGTATATTACTTAGGTAGTTTCCCAAAATACTATTCAGTTCATAGGAAAATTTTGATAAAAATCTGTTGTAGATTAGTTTGGGAATCTATTGTAGTGTATTCATTGTAACTGTACAAAGTCTTTATGGAGTGCTCAATAATAAGGAATTTCTTTCTTTAATGCAATAACTATTTAGTACTTGTTGGTTTACTTACAAGAACTGAACTACTAATAATATGCGTGTTATCCCCTGAAAAGATGAATTAGAAAGTTAATTTCTGTTCTTAAATCATGAAAAATCTCAATACAATATCTACATGATATTATGATATTAATAATGCACTCTTCATTGTTAATTGTACAAGGTTCATGAAATTTTAAGACTTACACTCATACGAAAATAAACTTTAATTCCTTTTAAATATTAGTACTTTTAGTTATACAAAAACATATTCACATAGCACGAGAAACATCAACTTGTAAATGCATTGGTTACCTCCCACACACAGACCCACAACATAATGATCCTTGTAATTAGGTTGCGTTCGTATCTTCCCGTTGATTTGTCATGGACTGAAATTGGTCAGCGTGAACATTAACACTGGGATTCAGGTACATCCAGCCGATAAATCCCAAATAGAACGAAACGCGGGTCATCAATTCCGCTTTCCGGTCACAATCCAACTTAAATAATGATCTTCGTGTTGCACATTTCTTTGTTGGTATGTGGACTATGTATTAGACTGTACTGCATTACTGAACTTTGGCACGTGGTGTGATCTGTAACGTTGCATTCTATCGAGTCATATATATATATATATATATATATATATATATATATATATATATATATATATATATATATATAATTGTCAAACCTAACGCGATTACGAATCCAGCAGCACAACCAGAACTCAAAAATCTAAAGGTCAACTAAGCACAACCCATTAATTGTTTACACGAAAGTTGCGCACAGAAATTTATCTAAATGAATAAATGAATGGCGCGAAATATAGTTCACGAAGAGTGTATCTTTAACAAATTAACTACAAATTTGATTAAATCCACAGAAATATAACCGCAATTTACTAGTATCACATTATTAAATACTCAGCTGGAGTTCAACTATCAAACAAACTATTACTTTCAACACATTTTCAATGATAAACATGCCAAAGACTAAGAGAGTGACTGGTTTTTGTTTACATTCCAAAAATAAACTAACTGAAGTAACGCGCTTAACGTTATTCCTAAAGCTCTTGACTTTTATTGTTGGTGGGCTCACAAATTCCTTCAGCTGAAAGGTCCAATGAGAAGAAACAACTGCCCGATTTCAGTGATTTCAATTCATAATCAACTAAAAATATTCCAGATTATCATTAACCAATTCGTGAATAGAAGTGAGAATTAACTATTCGATAAGGAGTGACATCAATACAAGTCAACTGACTAGTAAACAACACATCAGAAGTATTAAATGCTATTTGATCAATTTCAGATAGGGATATTAAATTAACGAATCATAGACACAATGAAACACCTATGATTAATCTACCTGCTAATCGCTGATTTAAAACTAGGTGATTTATTCAATACAATACTTATCTTATTTAATCTATATTTAATCATCATTATTTTGCATATATGTAGCAGAAATTTCACTTTTTGTCAATATCATATAAATCATCTAGATCCACCAATAAAATCTTGAAGTCTTCAGTACAATCCCGCTTCATTAAAAACCACCAGAACATTTTGAATAACAATGTCGAAGATTCAAAATAATCATCATCTCTAGTAAAACAGTACACAGACGTGAATTGATGTAAAAATTACCAATTGAATGTTAACAGAGTATACAGATCAGCCTGAAACGTTTTACTGTTCCTTGAGAAATCGGGGGAAATCACTCTGTCCGGTAGATTTTACATCAGTAGATTTCACATAATAATGCCATTAAAGTTATTTCTAAATTTTCCTCAATATCTACTGCACCTGTATCGAATTACGAATGGAGCTGAATTTGAGACTACACACTTATTCAAGGTACATAATATATTGATTGATCATAGGGTAGTGACCAACTGTATATCTGCCATGTTATATATAGTGATGATCCAAATCTACCGATCAAGTTACTATGTCCCAGCTAGTCGAAGTGACTCGAAATCAGTATCGTTATGTTAAGAATGGAGGCAGTTTCAAGGTGATAGCCAGATGAACTTAGGTTCCGTTCATTCGAGCACTCGGCAGTAAGGTGTACATGTAAGTTTAAGGGAATCGATGCACCATGGATTGTTAAACCCGTGTCACCAAATTGCAAACTCCGACCTCTCCCACTATACAATCGGACTGCTAGATAGTATCTGCAATAGTTGGATACGCCCTACCGACCAGTGCTTAATATCAACTTAGATCAAGGTCTCTCTTCCTACAACTCCAAAAACACTCCCCAGGGTTCCTAACCATCATATTATGTAAAGCATCCTGGTTTGGTTACTGGAGAATGATCAATAATGATCAATTCCAAACAAATCAAACAATCAAGACAAAAATACAAATTACATTTAAATATAAACAAACATGCCTTAAAGTTAATCAACGTTAAGATCCAGACATCGCAAATTCGTACTTTTGACTAGCAATGAAAAATGTCATCAATATTTTTGTTACCAATACGTGGAATATAAAAACAACGATAGCGAATAATTACGTCAGAAAACAAAATCCCTAATGGTGAAATACAGTGAATGTTTACAATAAATGATAAATGGAGCATTACGCAACATAGAAATAGGTCTAGTCTAAAATGATAAATGATGCGAATTGGAACAAAATTGAGACAGGATAAAAAAGAGAATGAACTAAAATTATTAAAGATTTGCCTTATCGATGATTTTAAGAGGTGTGTTTACAATATACAAGACGACAATTAGTTGAATGAGAAGCCGTTTCTTCCCGGTAAAGATCCACATAACATCTGGCCTCAGATAGTACGTGAACAGCGTCGAGATTGGAATTAAGCAAGCTTAGTAGAATGCAGATGAACTGAACACTACAATTAGAGTGAGATTATATAGTAATTACATAAAACAATTCCACAACACCCAGCCCATCTTAGTTTGTAATTTGAAGTAGTGATTACAATTCATAATAGATATCTAAAGTTAGTTGGTACTTGATTAATTAGGGCAAGAAGTTTATTTTCTGGAGAATTCAAAAATGGCCATACTATTTACATATTAGAGAATACTTACACATAGAACATCCACTAACACATCTCTCCCGAGTAAACCACACAAAATAACATTGTCGTAAATCAGGCTACAGATATGCTACTAACTGACTGTCTAAAGCACGGAAAGATAAAACCGTGGTACTCATAAAAGCAATCTGAAAACCGCCACATAGAGGATACAGGGCAAGCGATTTCAAGGAAACACAGCGCAGCTAGACAGAGCACAAACTGAACAGAATATCGTCGTCAATCATGTGTACATTAGTATTGTACCACTGAATTGTGCTCTACACAGTATTATAATGTTGACTCCTACTTGGGTGACTGTTCAAAAAGCCTTCCAGATAGTGACGTAAATCTACAGGAATAGGACAGGATTATGAACGAAATTAATCCACACACACACCCATCAAATAAAATTCCCAGTAACCTAAAAAGTAGAGTTGAAAGTGTGTCAAGAGAACATATAAAAAGCCGTTAAACAGACAAGAACGTGGATACTTACATGAAGATTGCTATCACTTATAAGCGGATTAAAATTCAATAATGCAGAATGTTGCACAACTAACAGTATGAATGAGAATTCACCGTAAATGCTGAATTGGGTTTCGACGAAGCCCTTAAGCACGGCTGTGATATGAGCTAACTTCAAGCACATCACAGTCGAACAAGGGTTGCGCCTGAAACCTGGTATGAAGACTAGCCAACGAAATTCGTCACCTAAGCAGGACTGTGATATTCTCTTAGAGAAACATGAAGTCCGAAAATCACAATCCGTGGATGACGAACTGGTCGCGGCGGCATCTTAGAAGTCAAGTGCCCAACACCGGGTATCAATATTGGCTGTGACAGGCAAACTTTTATCCTGCCACGAACTCAGCCAGAATCAACACCAGGTATCGTGCAGCATTACAAATTCACATCAGACGGTTAGGCCAGTGAGCCGGGAAAGACTTAGTATGAGGCGCCGAAGTGCAAACAGCAACGCTATAAGCGTCTCACTACTCAAGTCTTTCACAGCAAACGGACTAGACAGACCAGCAAGCATGACGCACATAAGTGGTCACGCCACCCTTCGCAATGACTATATACTAATTCGATCTAAAACTATCAACCAATCATAACTCACATTGCCAAGGTTTCTTAGGTCTATATGAGAATTAGTCAGGCTTTTGACTGTCACCCAAGTGCATGATTAGCCAATAATCACAGTGGTTTGTCAAGGTTGTACTTTCATCCCTTTCACCTTTTGTATACAATCCAACAAATTTGTTTGAATTCATGTGACCATTATTATTTGACCTATAATTGCTTTTCTCTGATTGGTTTACTAACAAAGTATTTGTCTGTTCACTGTATGCGCATTTATTCCTAAACATTAAAGAAAATATCCTACTTTAGCCAATAAATTTTTTAATTCATTTTGGCTACCATTTTAAAATTCATAGTTTGTGTACACAACTATTGTGTATTTTGGGTTGGTTGTAATCTCTTGTTTTTCATCAGATTTGTGATAACTTGATAACTGTCAATATCACATCTATTGTTATGTTGCTAGGCCATCTCGTTAAAATATTCTCCGTGTGTAGATAGCTCAACGTAGTCATTCAAATAGCCTGTATCATGCAATCATGAAAACTAGTCGAATCTGCCTACACCTACTAACGAATTAGTTCAGGCGGTTGTGGAATATGTTATATGATTGCAGATAAAGTCCCAACATCAAATAGAAATAGTTAGTGGTTGTATACAATAAATTTAGCCGTACAGTGCATTCACTTAATTTCACTTTCTCCAGTGTCTCTTAAATATTTGGCAGCTCTACACTCTTAGTATCTTTATGCAAATTTGCCTTCAGATTTATCGTCTGGGATGTTAATTTAATAATTACTTCCCATTAACCAAAATATTAACCTTCATAGAAAAGCTGCATATCAACCATCGTCTGATGACAAATTCAATTTATCCATATGGGGGGGATTTCCCTACATATAATTAATTTGAGTCCCACATAGCTCATAATTTGTCAAAGGCCTAGAATTAGCCTTGTAAAGTCAAATGAAAAAAATTCAAGTTCCCCGAGATTATTTTAGCGGAATCCGTATTATGTATGTTCGTTGTCGGTTTGAGTACTCACAATCGGGATAAACTCCGTATGGAATGATTCAGAATGTCCTGAAACTTGCGGCTATATTGGTTTTGGATATACATTTACATGGACTGCAAAATCTGCCTGTTACTCACAAGTCATATCTAAAATTTCCAACGAAACGACTCATCTGATTGTATTCGTATGAGTTATTTTTTTTTGTCTCAAGACGATGGTTAATATCGAATTCGTTTATATTACGACCTCACTATTGACTTTTCTACTTAGGATCGTATCATCTGCGATTATATTGAGTGATAATTTATACCGACCATGAACTCAGTTTCTCTAAGGATAGGAAGTTCATAGAATAGAAAGCCATTTGATTTCCATAGTTACTAAGTACTTGAATTAGTATTGAAGCGTTACTCGTATATAGTATTTTGAAATCTGGAGGAATGTGTGGTAAAGTAACTGATAAAATTGTTTTAGGTTATTCAAATTTCACTAAGGAAGCAGAATGCAAATGAATCGATTGCATAATTTGTTACTTTCTCTTTGACCATATACAAGCTAGTAAGTGTGGATAATCTTAAATAGATATTGTAATTCTGAGTAAGGCGGTATTACATTACTTATTGATGAACTTAGTGGCCCTTAATACGTTCACCTGAAAGACTTCTGTTTATAGTAAAGAAACATACTTGTTGGTCATCTTGAACATGTTATACTTATATTTCATTATCGCATATCATTTAACCTGATTTCAGATAATCAATAAAAAGTTATTACTCAATCGGCTAATTACCATCGGTGAATTGCATTCTTGAAATTTGACAAAATACTTATTGTTCATGATAGACTAAGCTAACTTGAATACAGCTAATAAAGTTATCCGTTTTCTATAATTAATCATGATAACAATCTATATAATTATTTTTATTTTATTAATAGCAATAGTAATCATCTACCCACTAATATCTGCTTCCTAAGACAAATACCCAAAGTTCTAATAAGTAACTTCGACCAGTCAAGCTTAAATATAAGGAGACTATGATGTAACCATACAAAAACTTGATAAATAATTGATGTGACATTGATGAATAAACAATAAATGGAACTTTATTAATTATCAAAAATAATATCTGAACATATTGACTTTTAAGTGTTTTTCTTCACATTGATTAATAGTCAACAGTTATCACACATGTAATACTTAAGTTGAATTGTGACTGGCAACTGGAATCCAGTCCTATTTAGGACTCATCGGCTGAATGTACCTGCATCCCAATATTGATGTTCACAAATACATAATTTAGTAGAAAATATTTGTGATTTTACACTGACTTATCAATCCAATGTTTCTTAACTCTTTATAGTCTGAATCGGATTCTATTGATCAAGTTATAATGTAACAATCAGACTAAGTTGATTAAATTTGTCACAGATTGATGTTGGTTAAGTATGAATTCAATCAATTAAAATTTAATACCAATCTCTATAAACCCGCCTCAATTCAATTACGGTAACTGACTTAATATTGTGTACATATAGCTGTAATAGGTAGTTGTAAGCTAACCTAATGAAATGAATGTTTACTGAGTAAATGTCATATTGGATTAACATAAAACATTCTATTTACTTTTTTCAATGAATGTAACATTAATACAAGAACTACTTAATAAATATTAAATGAGTTAAATATAGACAAATATCATATTGAATAAAGGTAGTCTTTTAGAGATATTAAGTTTAATCGTTTGCATTCATCGCTAACTAGAGAGAGAGAGAGAGAATTACTTCTCACGTCGTGTTGTGTCGTGATCTGGTAGTAATGCTTTACCAAGCGCCTTCAACTAGTCATGTCAACTAAAACAGGCATGGTTAGTACTAATGTCAACAGCCTATGCACTTATTTATGTAGGGGGATTATTTACAAGCTACAAGCTTTTGACTATCAGGATGTTATCGCTTGGTAGTGGAAAACTATTTTCAAAATCCAATTGTCTCTGTCATACCATCTCTGCCGAATGACTTGAAATAATGTACAGGTAATCAACCATAGAAACGGTTATAAAAATGTTCCTTTCGAGTTTAGTTAGTATTAAGGTCAGTGAGATAACATCTATATGCAAAAAATATGAACTTTTTTTCTAGGCATTATATGACGAGTAATGTACTTTTAATCCTTTAATAAATGAAATGAGTGGGGGGGGGGAAAGGGAAAGACTTAACAAAATGAATCCCTGTTACATTCTCGCCTACGCATTTTACAAAACAAAGAAACAATAAACTATGAAAAATAACATACATCACTGGAAAGAGATGATTAGAGAGAAGTATCACTGTCATTTTTTACCAGTATGAGTAATTCTAATAATAATGTATATAAAATTGGTTGAATGATGGTAATGGCTTTATGGTTTGAAATCTCCATCAGTCAACTTTATCTCAACAAAATAGTTACTAACCTGAATGTGAAGTTGATCGAGGCCAGTCTTAGAACTACGAAGAAACATTGATTGTGATTTTGTGTTACTGTTACTGCATGCAAACTAAAAACCACGGTTATAAGATGCCAATAATGACTCACTTCTTCCTATAATAGATAACTCAGAAGCATGAGGAAGCATAAGTTCCCACAATTTCGTATGTTACACGAGTGTCTGATAGCATGGAACCTAAGCCTAAGGCTTCATGTCAATAATCTAACATCAAAACACATCTCATATGATATTAAATCTCTCAGGTAAGTAGCCGAATGCATAAAACTCACTAAGTGCCAATGACACCCATAAAAGTAATTACCAGTCACTATTTCATAGTAAATAGTTCAGCGTCTAATATTACCATGGAAATGGGGATCGACTCCTGTTTTTTTTACTATGAAACTCTAGACTAACTTCTAGGCGTTCAAATGTATAATTAATGTGTACAGAATTCCGTGGGTCAGCTTACAAAAGAAGAGAATTACTTATTAAACATTGTAGTGTATTTCCATGTAGGTGGGTGGGGGATTATCTGTCACTACCAAACCATTAGCCTTGGCTCACATAAATATTCCTAACTTTTCTAGATCCAGTTTACCTTAACTAATGAGTTATAAACTGTTTTTATCATTACAGATGTGACCTTTAAATATTCTAGTAAATATGGACATAAAATCGGTTTGAATTATCAATGGTACCTAACAGAGATCAGTTTTTGACAAACACAAACAATATATATGTATATTAAGATGATTATTTTTGTGGAGATTCGTTATTTATTTGATTGAATATGTCACAGATTGATGTTGGCAGGGTACCATTGAAAACCAAGGATCACTAGGCAGATGGTTAGGCGTTCACCGTCAACCTGAAGCTCCTGGTAAGGAATCTGGGGTGCGCACTGCTGAGGAGTTCCACATTAGAACGAAACAGCTGTTCAGTGCTCCCTAGTTTACAATGGTACCCTACTAACATCAATCTGTGACATATTCAATCATATAAACATTCGTTTATTCTATGTATACACTTATTACTTGATGTTATTTGCTCTATCAACTGTAAATAAATACTTACTGTTGCTGCTCATAAGTGAATTTCTCTAATTTCACTGATAATTGTAACTTAACAATTTGTAGAGCATATTGATTACATAGAATTCTAGGCAATTTGTGCAGAAGTTTGACGCAGCAAGCTGAACATAAGATAGTTTCATATTGAGATTATATTTGATTGCATCGAAAAGAGAAGCTAATTAGCTCACATATGTTTTGATCAGTCAACAAAAGAATTTACTTAATAGAGTATATTCATGTTAATATCATGCTATTTGCATGTTATTTATGTATAAATAACTGGTGAATAGAATAAATCTCATAAGGAAATCATATTGTTTAGAGTTCATTTAGAAAACAGTACACAGATGTGAAGTGCACCCGATATATGACCAAGTTAAGTCTACGGTATTACCAGGGCAACTTCTAACGATTGAACCCACTCTTACGAATGAGAAGAAATCAGAAGGCAATTAAGGATGGAAAGGAAGTTATATTTGATTGTGAATAGAGCGGCAATGGAATAGCAACGTCTAGGCTGACAAACTAGAGAGAGAGTTGCTTTCCATGGTGAGGCGTGACGTGATGTGGTGGTGATGAGTGACCGAGCGCCTTCAACTAGTCGTGTCCGCTAAAACAAACATGGTCAGCATCAATGTCGAAACCTATGTAACTATTTATTTTGGGGATTATTTACCGCTACAGATGTGATATGACTTACACTTAGACCATTTTCCTGACAATCACTAAAGGGTAAATACAATCATAATATACGCATCATAGGATTGATTACAATCGCTATAAGTACAGTAAATTAATAGGGACTTGAAAAATAATAGTGAATAAGTTCTAGGTAAAAATTACAGTTTAGTGCTTGATTTTATCATGTGTAATACTGAAAACTAGCAGTATATGTGATATTAGTTAATGAGAAAAATGAATATGTCAAATATGACAATTCTAATAATTAAGTTATCCGTTATAATATAGTAGATTTCATGTAAAACAAAGACATAAGGCTATAGACATGCAATATAATACTTTTCCAGTTGGTAAATTAAGTAGCACAAAATATTGTATCATTGATCATGTGTCAAATGGATCATTAATAAAAGTGATTTGGTATTACAATCAGTAGGAATATTCTAGCTGGTACTTGTCTGCGAGAATTTTATACAACTTTAAGGAAATGAATGTTACCTTCAACTTCAATTCATTCTCTGTCTTTTTTTCTATATTGAAATATTTTTTATTATGTTCGCTACATTAGTGGATGGCTCCTCCCCACACACACACATTCAGTTGCTGATTTCTCAACTCCGGGATCAATTATAAATAACTGAAATTTTATGAATTAAACTATGTAAATTAGATGAATAGCTCATCTGCTTGTCATTGTATTTTCCAATTTCCACCGAGTTCGATGTAAGCACAATAAAGTGACATAAACGCATTCATTGTGTTTATTCAAATAATTCTAAGTTATGATAAATGATGGTAGGGGGGGGGAGACGATAAGTAGGATACAACGTTCTAATGCAATATGTATTTGTGAACAAATAAATAATAATAATTATGTTCATTGTTATATTTTAACTAATTGATTCCCTGGTGGGGTCTTGGATGTACACTGCTGAAGAGTTTCAAACTAGGATGAAACTACTATCCAGTGCTTACTGCTTTTCAATAGTTGTCTAACCGAGGTCGATTCGTTATATCAAATTCAACAATCTACGGAACATTTAGTTATAATTGATCTCACCTTGGGAGTTAGCAAGGAACTCATATTCGAATAAACTCCATAACTAGTTATGTATTAATGTAATCATTAACTATATACAATAATTCTTTGTATAGAATTTATAATTTCCTATTTATATACCTATTGATAGACATTACAAAAATGTCTAAGTAAATAAATACTTCATTTTAAACAATAAATTAACCTGTAGTTTTATTTATTAGAGAAAATAAAGAAATATGATCACGTTTCATTTTTACTTCAGTTGTCCCATCGTCAGCCTCATCATCATCATCAGCATCTTCAACCGTTCTGTTTAATCTACTATATGGACAGCGGTTTCACCAGAATGCCGACAACAATTCAGATTGTTTACTAGTGTTTCTTATATGCGCATGAATGTTATTTTGTTATAGACATAAACACACACACACACATTCTATCTGTCTCTGTCTAAAACTTGATAATGGATAGATGTCAGTAAATGAGGATGCCTTTGTGTTTCGTTTATTTTAAATTACCATTAACATGATTACAGGCTTTATTTTGATCTAAACGGATAAATGTAATTTTTATTCAGAAAATGAGACAATCTATTATTTATTACATAAGATAGATTGATTCATTGCTGTACTCACTGCAACCTTGAACTAATTTCATGGACAGATCAAATTGCTTTTCAATTTTTTTTTTTATCGAGAGTTAATTACTTAATATGGATTGTGGCTGGCAAGTGGAATCCAGGACGCATATTTCGGCCTATTTGGGACTCACTGGTTGGATGTACCTGCATTCCAATGTTGATGTTCACAGTGGGATTCAAAATCAATCCGTTTCATCCTAATATCAATGTACCCGTTGCACAAGTGTGACTCTCTGGACTCAGTAGTCTAGTGGTGAACGCGATAGCGTTTAACACGAAACGGACTGAGTTCTAATCCCACTGTGAATATCAACATTGGGATGCTGTTATATCCAGCCGATGAGTCCCAAATAGGACGAAACCTGTGTCCTGGATACTGCTTGTCAGTCACAATCCAACTAAAGTAATACTTGTCAATAACCACTATATCGTGGTAATCCGCTCAGGATGCCCTTATAGCAACAATGACTGACCAGCTTCAGTCTATACCAAATCAACGGCAATATATAAGTTCATTCTAATTTCGAGAATTAATGTAAAGCTGGCTTATAGTGGGCAATGGAATCGGTGTAATATTAGGTTCCTAAGTTGATTATATCTATACACATGTGTGTCTTCATCTTATGCGTCGAACCCAGCACCTATTTCTTTCAGCATTTACACATTGTCTCTTTAATGTAGACAGTCAGATAAAGATTTTCAAATAGAATGAAGTGTGTCCTGCATTCGACTGTTAGAAAAATTGATAGTCACTAAAATATGTGGTTAGATATGTAGGTAACCCGATCAATATGAAATCATGATAATATAAATTCATTAACTTCAGTCTTTAAAATTAGTTACTGGGGTATATTAACTAAGGCCAGTCTTATGGAAGTTGTACGAATAGAACTGACGTGGTTAGTTCAATAAATATAATTAATGTAAGTTTGCAGAAATTTAATATATATTGAGAAACAAATAACATTCAGCCTTTTTTCGTCTTCATTCATGGAAAATCTTCCATAATGATTAAACACGACTCCGAATTGTAGAGAACCTATCAACTACTGATATTGCATTTAAGGTCACAGATTAAATACCTTCAAACCATAAACCAAAATTAACATTACAGTTTACGTGATGCCTGTTTGAGCTTCTGATTTTAAACTACTACAAATTCTTAGTAGTATAGATTTAGCTAAGATGGTTAAGGATTGATCACTGTGACTAGTGTGATGCGTGTCTGGTCAATTATAGTACTGACTCATTTCTATCGACCTGGTTGTAATGTAGCTTTTTATCTAAGTGACTCAACAGTCAGAGATGGAAGGTAATTTGATCACACTAGAATTAATACAATAAAACTGATGTGGTTTGTGGAGATTGGAATTAAGTTTTAGTTTATTGAATTCGTCAAAGATTGATGTTGCTAGGGTACCATTGAAAACCAGGGAGCACTGGATAGCTGTTTAATACTGGTATATAACTCATTAGCAGTGTACACCCTAGATTCCGCTTCAGGTTGGCGAATTCTAAACCCTTTTGTACCACAGGTGAAATCACAAAATCAAAAACACATTCCAAATTAATTCAACTGAAGTAAAATGGATGTAGGTTCTAATCTTCTATAGTGTGTACCATAAACTCGAAAAGAGGGATAGTAGAAATATTTATTAGAATAAAAAAGTGACTTTCATCACTATTATTCTTATTTTTAGTCCTCCTCCTCCTCCTCCTCCTATTATTATTATTATTATTATTATTATTATTATTATTATTATTATTATTATTGTGCTAACCCTAACAAACCATTTTAAATTGAATAAATCTGTCTTTTAAAAAGTATGAAAGTATGATGTGAAACAAAGTAAAATTCTAATGTATCAATGACCTTTGACCTAAGTGTTATAAAATGAACTCTGCCTAAATTCACTCTATTGTCTAATTTTGATATAAGATGTATGCATGTAGGTGTGTGTGTGTGTGTGTGTGGTGTTGTGTGTTTGTGTTGTTGCGGAAACCATCTAAATATAAGGTAGTCATTAATATCTATTGGATGATTGTACACATTGTAACATAGGCTAATAATGTATGAAATGAACCTATGTAGGATTATTTTGTATGTTGGACTTCTTATTTTTGTTTTCCTAGCCCCTTTACACATAAATATGTGAATATTACATCTTAGACAATGATGATCTAAACTGGAAATTGATTTTTTTTTAATCCACTTATGAAGTACACACAGAGAGAGACAAACTTGACATTACTATACATATAATAATAATAATGATGACATTAACTATTCATTAAACTGCCTTTTAAATTCCAGACGAAACAAGATAGAATAGAAAATAAATTGTCATTTATGAATAATTAATGAGATCGTTTCAATAATTTATGTATTTGGACGATGATTATATTCAGACAGCAAGAGAATAGATCATAAAAATAGGTTCATAAATACTAAATGTGAGTTAGATGAATCGTCCTGCAATAACCATAGAGGAATTAGTTTGACTAATATGGTGTCTAGAAAACTAGCTTCTATAATTATCAGACGCTTAACTGCAACTCGTGATCTACAAATACGAGAAAATCAGGCTGGTTTCAGACCTGGTCGCGGTTGTATAGACCAGATATTCACCGTTCGTCAGATCTTAGAACACAGACATACTTTTCGGCGGCCGACAATAGTGGTTTTCCTTGACTTGAAAGCGGCATTTGACTCTGTATACCGTGAAGTTCTATGGCAGTGTCTTTCATTGAAAGGCGTATTCCAAAAGTACATAAAACTTGTTAAGGCTGTTTACTCAAACACTATTAGTCGTGTCAGAGCATATGGCGAACTGTCATCTGAACTTGTAACCTCAAGTGGTGTCCGTCAAGACTGCCCACTTTCCCCATTTTTGTTTAATTTCATAGTTGACATACTTTTGGAAATTACACTTTCATCTTCTAACTTTTCAGGAATTCATCTCCCACCAGGAGATCCACTCATTGACTTAGAATATGCTGACGATATAGTCCTGTTTGGCGGAGACGCTGATACGATGCAGAAGCTTTTAACAGCAATAAGCTCGAATGCAAGCATTTTCGGAATGCGTTTCTCCCCCTCTTAATGCAAACTATTGCTCCAGGACTGGTTTTCGTCAACACCTGAACTAAAGATAGGAAATGAAGTAGTTGAGCACGTCGACTACTTCACTTATCTTGGAAATCTGATTAGCCCTAATGGGTTAGTCTCTGATGAAATCTCAGTTCGAATTCAAAACGCTCGTTTGGCTTTTGCCAACTTACGTCACCTATGGCGTAGACGAGATATTCGTCTCAACGAAAAGGGGAGTGTACTGCGCAACAGTTCGCTCTGTCTTATTGTGTGGTTGTGAGACATGGCCATTAAGGGTGGATGACACTCGACGGTTGTTAGTTTTCGACCATCGATGTCTGCGAATCATCGCTCGCGTTAGCTGGGATCACCGATTAAGTAATAACGAGGTTAGACGACGGGTGTTAGGCAAATGTGGCCAATCGGTCGATGAGGTTGTTAATCTTCATTGACTGAGGTGGTTGGGACATGTGTTGCGTATGCCCAACCACCATCTTCCTCGACGCGCAATGCTGGCTGATATAGGAATAGGAAGGAAGAGAGTTAGAGGTGGTCAAACTAAAACATGGCATCAGTGCATGAAGTTACTGACGGCTGGTTTAAGTCGTGTCGGTAGCTGCAGACTACCCGGATGGGGTCCCCACGATTACCGTAACCAGTGGCTAGAAACACTGAGTGACATGGCCCAGAATCGGTCACAATGGCGCAGATGTATTCACTCATTGTCCTCCCTTGAATCATAAGCTTTAACTTTATCTTTCTTTCTACGCTTTCTGTACCATATTCTATATGTTCACACTCCTTGTTACTCTTATTATTTTATTTTATTGAAGTAACTTCTAGTAATGGTAGTGGTATTAATCTAGCGGTGCCATGGTTGTATGGCAACTTGAACCAATGTGCACATGTGCCAGGTTCTATGTTGATTGTACATACATACAATTGTATTGACTGCTGCGACTGCTGTGACGGAACTTTAAATAACCTAATTCAATAGGTGGCCTCAACCATCACTTGATCACTTAGTGATCAAAGGTAACAAATCAGTGATTATTAGTTTACAGTGGTTCAGACCGTTGCAAGTAGATACTAATGAAAGTTGTCCATAAAAATGACTTTTTGTTTACCTGTTTCATTGAACAGATCAAAGAGTGCAAAAGATCGCAAAATCAGAATAGCCTATTCGTCCTAATATTTTGTATTGAAGCTTAATTTACAGTTAAATTTTACTGTTTACTATATTACTAAATAGCTTCCTATATGAACTGATCTTAATTTGATGAACCATTGTAAATTAGTCAGTAGTCTATGTTGGATACGTCTTAGCTTGTAACTCAACATTAGTATGCACTGATAAAATCTCCAAGGCTATAGTTGTGAAACAACTCAAACTTAAATGATTAAACATGCACTACTTTGGTCAGTGTTCAGTAATGAATCCGTAAGTGTTGAACTAACATCGATTGAGAGCACAGCTTCACTGTGTGATCGGGACTGTGTAACTATCTAACATTTATATTTGTACACTGAAGTCACACCATTCGATGACTCTGTAACCTAGCCTGGCTCTTAAGCTAGGTGTTCAGTTTTTCCTGTTTCTTCAATAAATGCTATGTGAGAGATAATCTTACTAGGCTGGGACATGTTTCAGAAGTCAAGATGACTAGGACTTAGATAGTTCGTGACTCACGCTAACTCACGTGCTGACTCTGTTCAGTATGTTTAGTTATTTACGTGAACGATTGATGCTGGACTAACGCAGACTTTATAGCTTAAATTTTCTCGATTCAGCCGCGATAGTGTAGGTGTCTAGCTTACGTGGGCATACCTTAAAGCCACATCATCCGCTGAATCCGTGGCCTTTTCTAACCTAACTATGGTGACAAGTCTTTCTTGTTCATCTGTAGTATGTGGCATTAGAGTCAGTTTTAAGTTGCAAAGTACATTTAAGAAGAGTAAGACAATTTGTATAAATGGACAAC
Source organism: Schistosoma mekongi (assembly GCA_034768735.1). NCBI lineage: Eukaryota > Metazoa > Platyhelminthes > Trematoda > Strigeidida > Schistosomatidae > Schistosoma > Schistosoma mekongi. The sequence continues at coordinate 19,641,546 of CM068311.1, forward strand.
GAACACTCTGTATAAAAGATTAACCTCATCTCGTATATCGATCGTGTGCTTGAACAATGTTGATCTTGATGAGTTTGAATAATTGATTCAACGTCCAGTGACTATACGTAAAGTGTAACTTCGTTAGAGTTTAGTGATTTCGAAACAACCGTATAGCATTACAATATTAATCCCTTGCATCTATATTAAATATATTGCACTTAGAGGAGGCCAGTCGAATAGCTAGGAGGTAACGGTGGCAAACGCTGACGCTGGATGACTTTTACTAGCATCTCTCATGACGGGCAAATTTCCTCAAACTTCAGGTATATATTACTGATGAGTGCCAGCTAGCAGGAATATTAGGCCTGGAGTTTCCCTGTGTCTACTTTCAACCAACTAACATTTCAATACTGCACATGTAATGTCAAAGTATTTTGACCGGTAACCACATTATAACTTAATAGACATCATTTAATCAACAGTAAAGAGGTATACCAAACAATGGCCACTATTCAGTGAACGGCCAATTGTAAACTTTTGTGTCTTGTGTTGGACGTGTCACTTTTAAATTCCTAAATTACAATTCGATGATAATCATTTCTAAATCCAGTCGATTCGTGATGTAACATGGTTGGATTTCGTGAATACAAATTCAACCAATTTCTACAAGAAATTGATAATCTATTTTGTTTATAGTTATTTCTAAATATATCTTGAAACCAATTTGTAGCGGTAAATAATCCCCAAAATAAATAGTTCCATAGGTTTCGACATTGATGCTGACCATGTTTGTTTTAGCGGACACGACTAGTTGAAGGCGCTCGGTCACTCATCACCACCAGATCACGTCACGTCGCATCGTGGATAGCAACTCTCTCTCTAGTTTGCCAGCCTAGAAGTTGCTATCCCATTGCCGCTTCATTCACAATCAAATGTAATTTCCTTTCCATCCTTTATTGCCTTCTGATTTCTTCTCATTCGTAAGAGTGGGTTCAATCGTTAGAAGTTGCCCTGGTAAAACCGTCAACGTAACTTGGTCATATATCGGGTGCACTTCAAAGTTAACTGTATCTCTAGGATTATTTCTGAAATATTGAACTGGAGCAGCAACACTGCATCCTATAAAAAAATCGGTATCACAACATGTTATACGACGAGTGTGAATGTACTAAACCTTAACGAAATTACGCTGCACGTATTGGATATTGGACGTTGAATAAATCTTACTAACTCGTCAACGTTAATATCATTCACGCGTACAATTGAGATTCGAAGTGGACACAGCTTTTGGTACGGTGTGGTGGAAATCCATTTTATTCAACTTCCCTTCCATTTACTTAAATACATTCTTTCCTGGTAAGGATGACTATTATGTAGCAAGTATTGAAGGGATAGGAAAATTTTACCACCACAGTTAGGGTGAGCTAAGGACTTATTGGATGATGTAGCGGTAGTGTATGCCCACATAGACTGGATTCTACACAATCCCTATCGAAAAGCATTGAGTTGGGCTATTATTTGATGTCAGTCCAGCTTCTACAGTGTATTTAATAATCAATCCTGACAGACTGTATTGTAAATTATCCTGATGGATTGAGTGTATTGATAAACCATTTTGAAGTCTTTAGAATCGAGTATCGACATATTCAGATCACGAGTCATGAACAAGACGAAAGGCATTTCATTGAAACTTTTGCTAATGAACAATCTGAGTAAGTGAAATGAAAGTACTAGTAGTTCTGTAATTAATAAACATTATCTCATATTTTAAAGTCAACTGAATAATGCATCATCACAGATACATCATTACTTGAACCGAGTGTGAATTTCTGTTCTTTACATTAAATATACCTCACTTCAGTATATTGAATATAGAAATGAACTACCCATATGTACTAGTGCATTGTTGTTTGATTAAAAAAAATTCTAGTTACATATTCCATTATTCATAGGTATGTATAGAATAGTACAATAAGAAAAATACGTGAAACTATGTACTGAGTGAAGACAGTCTTTGTTGATGATTGTATAATTTATGCACAAGAATTAACATACATTCACTGTGTACTTGAGTGTATTCATTCTATGATGATTGTTTTGTTATTTCATACAACAAATGAATTGGTAAATTTTTGTTTGAAACGTCAGTTGTAGCTAAAAGTGCTGAAGTGTAATGTAATGTCAAATACTTAAATTATATAGTGGAATCGATGTTTCATTAATGTATCAATATAATTGTTAACTTATCATGTTGACTTATTCACCGTTAATGGTTTTAAAGTATGTCAGGTTTGGATTAAATATGTGATAGTAAATAATTTCCTAAAATAAATAGTGGTGTAGGCTCTCGTTATTGATTCTGACCTTCTTTGTTTTAATGGGCACAACTAGCTAATGGTGCTCAGTTGAGCATCACTACCAAATTTCGATACGATGCACCGTGGGAAACAACTCCCTCCATAGTTAACCAGAATAGATATTACAATTTCATTTATGTTCTACTTATGATCATATATGGCTTCCTCTCCATTCATCAGAACATTCTGATTTCTAACTTTCTGAACATGTGAGTTTAATCGTTGGCAGCTACTCTGGCCTTACAACAACAGTAACTTGATCGTATAAAAGGTACACTTGAAACACAATTAATGCCAAATGTGAACTTACAGAAATATGGAGTGCTTATTATTGATAGTCAAATTAGTGGTCGCTAATTAGGGACTTGAAGCTCATTGGTTTGATCTCTGATGATATAGTGCATGTAAATTGGTGAAAAGTTCCACGTCTCAGCGATACGACTGTCCAGCGTTACCTCTTACGTTAAATTCGATAATCTTAACAATTGCAACATATTAGAAACATAATTACAAGAATTAGGGGGGTTTGTGGAGATAGTTAACTGTCGATTTTGATATCATGAATTGATCTGAATCAGACAACCATTGATCACCTGGAAGCACTAGACAGCTGTTTCGTCCTAGCAAGGGGACCCATAAGTGGTGCAAATCCACGACCCCATCGGGGATCAAACCCAGGGCTCTCCAGCTCCTCGGAGAACGCTTTACCATTGGACCACTGAGTCGGATCCTAACGGTTGATGTTTCCAATTCAGTCAATTCGCGATGAATTGCGCGACCTCCTCTATACCACCGGTGTGTTACTGCCCCACACCCGACACGGTTGAACTCCACCGATCACGTCTTCACACTAGACCTCCAAGAATTACCTCAAGGAGCTAGTCACTAGTGAGCTGATATTAGTTACAATTAGGGGGGGGTATGTGGAAATAGTTAACTGTGAATTTTGATATCACCATACTAGGACGAAACAGCTGTTCAGTGCTTCCAGGTGACTAATGGTTGTCTGATTCAGATCAATTCGTGATATCGAAATTGACTGATAATTGCAACAATTAAGTTGCCATACAGTCATTAACATAAAACTCTCGATAATTCACTTTAATTCATATACATGCTAAATGGTTTGGAGTCAGTCAATAAAAAAATCACGGATTTAATACTTACTGACACTAATCAATAATAAATGAAAATATTATGAACTGAATAGTTCACTGATAAGAGGATTGATTGATTAAATGCATGACAGACATTCTACATCCATGGTGTGTATCGGTTTCTTCAGGTTAGTGCTAACAAGCTTGAATCCTGTTGCCTTGAATTACTCAACATTCAAGCATAAAACTCAACCCAACTTACTCGAAATATTACGTTAAGAAAATGAGTCTAATTTGTAACTGAAATATGTCAGAGAATAAGATCATATGGGGTGCTAATGGAAATCACGTTGGTTTGGACAACTATTTCATCGTAGCATGAAACTCACCGAGTAGTGGGTATTCACAAAACTTGGAATTCAGCGGTGAATGCCTTGAATTTAGAACATCTATACAAATAGAAAGCATTGCATACTCTCCATTAAATTGTAAAGCAATTACTTAAATGAAACTAACTTCAATGAATGATCGCATAATACAACTGAAGCATAAACATTGAATGTAACCATGGTTGCCTAGATTCATTGATTTAATGACTTTACACTGACCTTTGAAATAACACACTAAGGTCAATATCACAACACAATTGTGTGTTTGAATGATAACATTGAGGTTAACACAACAAAATTACAATAATACTAGTAGTGATAATAATAACAACAATGAAAGTAGGTCATATTCATAGTTAAACCAAATGAGATCATGTTTTCATTTCATTTGAAGTTGCACACGGTATATGACCAAGTTACGTTTGGATTATTACCAGAGCAACTTCTAATGATTGAACCCACTCTTACGAATGAGAAGAAATCAGAAGGCAATGAAGGATGGAAGAGAAGTTATATTTGATCGGGAATGGAGCGGCAATGGGTTAGCAACGTCTAGGCTGGCAAACTAGAGAGGGTTGCTTGTTTCGGTACGGCGTGGCGAGATCTGGTGGTGATGCGTGACCGGGCGCCTTCAACTTAGTAGTGTCCGCTAAAACAAACATGGTCAGCATCAATGTCGAAACCTATGTAACTATTTATTTTGGGGATTATTTACCGCTACAGCTCACTCCCCCCCTAATGGGTTCGTGAGGACCCTATGACGTACCAGCCAAAGGATAAAACCCAATGCGTTAAACATTGGTAAACGTTCCTTTGATAGCTTGGATGTTGTGCAGCTTCTGGCCGTCAGTGCCTATGCTAGGGTGTCGTTACATAAAAAAAAAATGTACAAAATGTTATCGTTCTCTTCCGTTTTCTTCTGGTCGTTTCCAGGCGTCCTGGAAAACCAAAAGAAAAAAAAATTTAAATATATGCATTTCATTAATATATATATATATGTATATATATTTAAAAGCAATTTGGCGGCTAAATACAGCTACAAAAACGCATAAAATGTCGGCAACGCTAACATGAATAAATAAAAAAGGTTTTTTTTTGATATATTTTTTTAAAACATACGAAAATGTGTAAACAAAAATGCATACCATAAAGTAAAAACAAAATAATTTTATTCAATTTTTTTTTTATTTTGTATATATAGATATTCACAATACACATAGTGGAAAATTAGAAAAGAAAATTAATAGACGTAATATTCATTTAAGTGTTCTGGAAATCGTACATTTCTACCAGAACGTGTAGCTCTCGGCGTTATGGAGCTCTTCTGAATTTCCACTTGCTCGTTGGTTGCTGCTTGAGGCATGGCGACTTTGCTCATGTCGAGTTTCGGCGGTGTTGTGGCGAGTTGGACATCGAAGGGTTTACCTTCTAGGTAAGCTGCTTTGAGGCGGTCAATGCTGACGTTCTCTTCGTGTCCATTCTTATCGATCGTATAGTACTTTATTTCACGTTTCAAAACCTTGTATGGTCCTTCGTAAGTCGCATCAAGAGGTCGGCGTAGAGCGTCACGACGTACAAAAACGTGTGTACTATATTTTAAGGCGGGTTGGATGAAAGCGTCTGTCGATTGTCGTCGAGTTTGAACTGGCTTAACTGAACGCATAGCATTTGTAAGCCGGTTCACGTAAGAATTTATATCCAAGTTTGTCGAGGTGGAAGCGGTTTCCACAAACTCACCTGGTAATCGAAGAGTCGTTCCGTAAACTAGTTCAGACACGCTGCACCCGACATCTTCTTTTACCATGCTTCGGATACCGAGTAAGACTAGTGGCAAAGCCTCTGTCCACTGCGGCATGTTTGTAGCTGAAAGTGATGCTTTCAGCTGTCGATGAAATCTTTCTACCAAACCGTTAGATTGTGGATGGTAGGCTGTTGTTCGGAAGCGCGTCGCTCCAAGAAGTTTTGTCAGAGAGTGGAACAATCCAGATTCAAACTGACGTCCACGGTCTGTCGTAATTGTAGATGGACAACCAAAGTTCGCTATCCATCGTTCGACGAAAGCACGAGCAATCGTTTCAGTAGTGATGTCTTTTAAGGGAATCGCTTCTGGCCAGCGTGTAAAACGGTCCACGCATGTCAAAAGATAAGAAAATCCATTTGATTCAGGTAAGGGTCCTACCAAATCAAGGTGGACGTGGTTGAATCGAGCGTCGGGAGTTGGAAAAGTGCCTAGAGGACATTTATTGTGCTGAATTACTTTGCTCTTTTGACATGCCACACAGGAGCGTGCCCATTCTTTGATGTCTTTATTCATCCTTGGCCAGCAGAATCTCTGAGCAATTAGTTTAGACGTAGCACGAACTCCAGGATGAGAGAGGTTGTGCAATGTGTCGAAGATGATTCGTCGATAACTCTTGGGAACGATTGGACGGGCTGTACCTGTAGAATAATCACAAATTAAAGTGTTCTTACCTTTTCCAATCGTCTTTGTTTGGAGTTTAAGCGTTGTTGTGGATAACTCGTGATGAAGATCATTGTCTTCATTTTGAAGTCGAGCTAGTTCAACAAGGTCGATTCCTTGGATACGATTCAAGGCATGTATTCGTGATAAGGCGTCGGCAACTACATTGTTAGCCCCAGATATATGTCGTATATCAGTAGAGAACTGGGAAATGTAGTCTAGATGACGCGACTCTCGCGGAGAGTACTTATCTGAAGATGAATTCATAGAAAACGTCAGTGGTTTATGGTCGGTGAATATTGTAAATTCCCGGCCTTCGATGGAATGTTGAAAATGTCGCACAGCACAGTACATGGCTAGCAGTTCACGACCAAAAGTGCTGTATCGTGATTCGGTATCGTTTAGTCGTCTTGAGAAAAATGCTAATGGTTGCCAAGCTTTGTCAGCCCATTGTTGCAGAACTGCGCCAATCGCTGAGTCAGATGCGTCAACCGCGATGCTGACAGGGGCTTCGGTATTGTGATGTGCCAGCATAGTCACATTGGCTATTGCTTCTTTAGTCGCAGTAAAGGCTTTCTTTGAGTCTGCATCCATTGTGACCATTTTTTTATTTCCACGAAGCTGATCCGTTAGTGGTTTTATGACAGATGCACAGTTCGGTATAAACCGTCTGTAGAAACTTACCAATCCATTGAAAGCTCGCAACTGCTTGATGGTGGTTGGTTCCGGGTATTCCAGAATAGCCGCCACCTTGTGTTTTTGGGGTTGTATACCATTCGCATCAATAGTATGTCCCAGGAAGTCCAACGAGGTTGTTCCGATTTGGCATTTCTGTATGTTTATGGTTACTCCATATTGTTGCAGTCTACTAAAGACTGTGTCCAAGTGTTTCATATGTGTTACCTCGTCTGGACTTGCTATCAGGCAGTCGTCGACGTATGCATGGACATAGTCAAGCCCGCGGAACACGTCATCAATGAAACGTTGGAATGTTTGTGCCGCATTCCTCAACCCAAAAGGCATTCGGAGGAATTCGTAAAGGCCAAATGGAGTTACGATAGCGGTTTTCGGAATATCATTTTCAGACATCGGTATTTGGTTGTACGCCTTTACCAAGTCGAGTTTTGAAAATATTGTCATTCCCTTCAGAGTGGCCGTTAAATCGTGGATATGCGGTAAAGGGTAACGATCAGGCGTAGTTTGGGCGTTAAGACGTCGGTAATCACCGGTGGGACGCCAGTCATTGCTATCTTTCTTCGGGACCATATGTAATGGAGATGACCATTGACTACTGGAAGGTCGAATTATTCCCAAGTCAATCATATGATCGAATTCGTTTTTCGCAATCCTTAGTTTTTCAGGCGCGAGTCGGCGTGCTTTGGAGAATACAGGTTGACCTGTAGTCGTGATGTGATGTGTAACATTGCTGGTTACACATGATAATTTCGATGACGTCTTATTCAGATCTGGATACTTGTCGAGTATCGGCTGAAAATAACGGTTAATTAAATGTTTAAAACGAAGAGGACATAAGCTACAACCTGTAGCCACGGTTCCACGAACGTATAGATTTGTGTTACTATCCACTAATCTCCTTTTACTAGGGTCCACAAGCAAGTTGTGGTGGCTAAGTAAATCCATGCCTATGATGGGTATTTTCACATCGGCGATGGTGAAAATCCAGTGTATGGGTTTTCGTAAACCCACGTTTAAGTAGACGTAACGTTTGCCATACGTAGCTATGTGTTTTCCATCGGCTGCCTGTAAATCGAACGCAGCTTCATGGTGGCGATCAGATGGAGCTGCAGGAAGAACGCTAACTTCTGCGCCAGTATCGACGAGGTAGCGAACCTTCGTTATCACATCAGTGATAAATAACAGGCGGCTGCTTCCACCGGCTACGGTTGCCGCTAACGCGTGCCGGCGGGGTAGTTTCCCGATGCGTCAACAATCGGTTTATGTCTAGGGAAACAACAGGGGTCTCTACACTTCTTGGAATTTTTTCCATAGGTGTTGTGGTACCAACACCAATGTGAATTTTCGTTTCGTCGAGGTCGAGACGACGACCTTCTCCGTGACGTACTTCGTCGACGAGAATCGTCCGGTCGGTGTCTTTCCTTCAGGTCAAGAAAACGCGAAAGAGCATTACACAATTTCGTTACTTCGTTTTCGGTAGCCTGAGGTTTTTCGGTAATGGAATAAACCTGATTGTCGCGAGTTCTGGTGATCTCCAGAATTCGATCAGCAGATGAGGCTAGTTCATCTACTGGGTTGTTATTAAACGTTACCAGAACTGCTTGCACTTGTTGTGGCAGTTTTGATAAGAAGAGTTGACGGAAAAGACCTTCGTCGAAGGTGCGTTGGCCAATTACCTCTCGCATGCGCGTCAACATTTCCGTTGCTGAACCACTACCTAGCTCGATGGTGTGGAACAACTCATCAAGCCGTTGTCTATCGGACAAGTCTCCGCGTTTGAGAATCGATCTTTTGAGTTGGTCATAAGGTTCTAGGCAGTCAGGGCTGAAAAAGGAAGGGGTGACGTACCTGTTCAATTCACGCGGAAGTGACCTTACGACGGCAAGGAATTGAACACGTGGATCTGTCACGGCGTGGTCTCGAAACTCGGCTTCTGCGTAGCAGAACCAAGCTTCTATGTTTTCTGTCCAGAAAGGAATGAGCTGGAAGTTCGGGGGTGTGGGAGTTTTAATCTTAATGAACTTAGGTGTCTGATCAGTCATGCTATAAATGCAATATATAAAAATATAAAAATAAATGCGGTTAAAACGTGCCAAAAAAATGATAATCACACCAAAAATACTGTTAAAAACGACAAACAGGAACGAACTCACAGTTTTGAACGTGTTCAGGTCACGTCGGGCTCACCAATGAAGTTGCACACGGTATATGACCAAGTTACGTTTGGATTATTACCAGAGCAACTTCTAATGATTGAACCCACTCTTACGAATGAGAAGAAATCAGAAGGCAATGAAGGATGGAAGAGAAGTTATATTTGATCGGGAATGGAGCGGCAATGGGTTAGCAACGTCTAGGCTGGCAAACTAGAGAGGGTTGCTTGTTTCGGTACGGCGTGGCGAGATCTGGTGGTGATGCGTGACCGGGCGCCTTCAACTTAGTAGTGTCCGCTAAAACAAACATGGTCAGCATCAATGTCGAAACCTATGTAACTATTTATTTTGGGGATTATTTACCGCTACACATTCATCTTAGTGATTGAATGTCAATATTGTGATACGAATAAGTCTACTTAAACCAATGGTTTATAGTATTTATTTTATAAAAAAGGATTCATGCTTGTCACCTATAAATAATGATATTAACGTTGCATGCAATTAGTAGGAAAATAAACCAAAGTGAAGCTATCCGATGTAAGCTAAAATGTCAAATTAAGCAAAGATTATCATTTTATACAAATGATTAATTAATTTATTCTGTAGCGGTAAATAATCCCTAAAATAAATAGTCGAATAAGCTGTCGACATTGATGCTGACCATGTTTGTTTTAGCGGACACGACTAGTTGAAGACGCTCGGTAACGTATCATCACCATATCATGTCACGACGCACCATGGAAAGCATCTCTCTCTGTAGTTTCACGAGCCTAGATCTTGCTATCCCATCGACGCTCTATTTAAGGTCAAATATAACTTCTCTTGAAACCTTCATTACCTTCTGATTTATTCTCATTCGTATGAGGGAGTTTAATCGTTAGAAGTTATTGTGGTAATACGACAAACGTAAGTTAATCATATACCGGGTACACTTCACATCTATATGATTAAGGTGTTTCTGTTCTGGATAATGTATCAAGAGAGTGTTTTTGTATTACCAAGTGACATTTCATCTAAAATTCTATGCTGTGATTGGATTTTACTCAGATTGAATATTTAGAACTAAATGAATATCTTTCGGATTGTGTTAGCATGTTACTCCAATTAAAGTCCTAGTTTCTGAGAAATGATCATTAATCCTTAGGTTATAATAACCGACGTTGAAGAATGTTAAGGACTGATTTAGAAACATGAGGATGCATTACACACACACACACCATGCATCATATATATTCTAATAATTACTTAATTAGCCGAAATACAATTAAGATATTAAACGTCAATTAATATACCTGACATCTTGTAGTGCACATTTCAATAATAAAGATTAACATTTGACAAAAGACTACATGAAGTCTAATGAAATGATAATGTGTTGTGAGCGAATATAAATTCAAAAGTAATCTAAAAGGATAGTGACTTGAATATGATTTGAGTTGGATTGTGGCTGGCGAATGGAATCCAGAACGCGCGTTCAGTCCATATCATACTGATGTGAATCGTTTAGTGTGTGTTATGATTATCTCTAACTAGTTGGAATGAAGACGTAAAAAAGTGAAATTCCGTAATATGTGAATCCGTTAGTTAATTATACCAATGAGTGAGGTGCCTCAATATATCGCATATTAACTGTAGTTAGATGTATCAACCGTTGAACAGCAGCTCAGTAGTCTAACATTTAAGAATTTTCTGTGGAAACTCAAGTTCCTGGTTTCAATCCTCAGTAAGGTTGTGTATGTGCACTTTGTGAAGTACTATTTAGGAACGAAACAACTAACCAGTGACTCCTGGTTTTCAATGATTACCTAATCAACATCTTATCATGATATCAAGCTTCGTTTTAAGCAATTCTGAGCTGCTTAACAACGTTTTCAATCTATTTAACATTCAATCATTACTGCTGGCTGTTGTTGCCGGCATAATTAATTTTATAGTAAAGTAAGAGTGAAGAGAAAAATTATTTCACTATTATTTGAGTTTTTAGTAATGCTATGATTCTGATGTGAAGACTCACTGGGAATACCACAATGTACAGGACATATATTTTGTATATTAAGTTACCTTCCGTAGTCAGCATATACAGTTAAACTCATGAACTTCAGGTCCTGCTATGTATGCAGTCATCATAAGTTTCTCAACGAGATTTGAACGGTATAATGTAATGAGGACTCTACTAACTCCATAACCCCACATAATCTTCATTTTGCATTGCTGTATGACACTTAAATACTCAAACACTGCTAATCCAACTTCTACCGATCAAAACCTGACTTCGAAAGTTATACTACACTTTATTTCATAGAACTATCGAAACTTGAGTGAACAATCAAACCACTCAGAACCGTACGATTCGAAGTAATAAGAAGTCTTTCAAATATTCTATTCACAAACAAATAAACTAAGAAATATATATTTCAGTTGAGATGGTTATGTCACAGATTGATGTTAGCAGAGTACCATTGAAAACTAATAGCTTCCGGTTGGCTAATGATACAAATTGAAGTGCCTTCAATTTACCTTGAAAGTTATTCACTGTGTTACAGTTTCACAAATTACTTGTTTGACTTCGTTATCAATTAAATTCTCAAAGAAATTCATTTAAATATTTTGCGGTGTAGCGGTAAGTAATCCCCAAAATAAATAGTTACATAGGTTTCGACATTGATGCTGGCCATGTTTGTTTTAGCTGACACTACTAAGTTGAAGGCGCTCGGTCACGCATCACCACCACATCACGTCACGCCGTACCGTAAAAAGCAACTCTCTTTAGTTTGCCAGCCAAGACGTTGCTATCCCATTGCCGCTCCATTCACGATCAAATATAACTTCTCTTCCATTCTTCATTGACTTCTGATTTCTTCTCATTCGTAAGAGTGGGTTCAATCATTAGAAGTTGCTCTGGTAATAATCCAAACGTAACTTGGTCATATACCGGGTGCAACTTCAGCGGGAAAACAAAGAAAACTAGAACACTTACATGATGGTTGTTGTTGTAATCCCTACAAATTATATCAAATGACTTACTTTAAAGAAATGATATTAAAATGTTGAATTAAACAACAATTAATAATCTATTTATTACATTATATTGTCTAGTTTGCAGTACACATTTTTAAACATTTTGTATACGGCGCCAACTACAATTTTCACTCTTGATAAACAATGACATTTAAATTTCTTTGCGATACAATTTAAATTGTATTCTCTTCTTTCTGTCAGTCATTTTGTTCTCGTTTACATGAAAATTTTTCTAAATTTGAAAATATTATTCAGTTCTCTTACAAAAATAATTTGAAAAACTTTCATTTGAAACAAATAACTTTAATTGATTGGTATCGAATTAGGCTTAATTATTTTTATTCGTGACAGATTGATGTAGGTTAGGTACCACCAAATTGATGTCGTTTGAGTACCGTAAAAAACCAACAAATACTCTATAGCTGTTTTTCTGGAGTGTGGAATTCTTCAGCAGTGCTCATCTTTGATTTTATCAGAAGATAGAACCCTGTGACTTCAAGTTTTGTGGCGATCGCTTAACTGTCTAGACGACTTGATTATTCGATGTCCAATGGTAGACCCCTTCACTTCCATTAAGTTGTAATATAGAACGATGATTATCTATTATTACTAGTGACAACCGTCTCACTCTTGACAAGTCCAAAATTCATGATTCACGATTTCTCACTGGATGCCCACTGGCTTAGTCGTACAGATAGTTAAGCGATCACTGTGAGATATGAAGTTTATAGGTATGACTTCCTTGTGAAATAGTGTGAGCACTACTGAGCAATTCCACACTATGGCGAAACAGTTGTATTTTGGTTTCCGACAGTACCCAACCGACATCAGTTTATGACAAAAACAAACTAAACTTAATACCTATCTCTAAAAAACCACCTTAAATTAATACTGAATTAGTTTGAGTTTTGTTTCATTAGGTTGAATAACCAGAAGATATTTGTTATTTTGATCGGTGATGAACTGTACTTAGAACAAACTTGCTATACATAAATATACGCATCCATCCCTTACGTCAAGGGATTCTTGACCTTAATGCTGAGGAGTAAACATTCTTAGTTAGTTAATAAGTCAATATTTATAGTTGTTATTTCCTTCAAATAAGCTCGTCTTAAATAATCATAGAATAATATTACTACAAATTGTACCTTAAGAGGGTGGAATTTAACGCAGTGTTATATCACAACTTATAAATTTTTGGGCACAACTTAATGATAACAGTATTCATAAGTTATAGAAAGATTAGATTACATGATGTTATAAATATCGTGTGATCTGGAAATTTTACCATCTCATACTGTTGTATGGGTAACAGTAAACATTAATGTGCAGTGCTTTATGCAATTCTCTCCAACATGGGCATAGAAATTACTACTGGTCTGCTTAGTGGTTATTTCAACGCTACTAAAATTGCATTTCCTCTTGACTAGATTATCAATATTCTTCGAGACATAATCGGTATATCTAAATGGCAGTTGCTAATAGTTAGTCGTTCATAAAATCGGTATTGTTTACATAAAACATGACAGATGACGTAAGAAGTAAGAAGATTGTAACGCTATAAAGGAATAACAATGGTACATAAAACAAAGTTATTAGTGATTAGTACTCTCAAATATGGTGACTCCCACTCTCGTTAAACGTATGGAACGATGATTTACAGTGTGATAAATTTTCCCATCTTCGCGTGGATGCAGCGACAATCTGAATCGTATGCGTATGAGTTCAGCGACGAATATTGTAAGGTACTTAAGTAACCGTAAATGATTTACAACTTGTCAGTTCTCAGTTGTCAAGTTAACTTTCTGATCCTATAAATTTGCCTGCTTTAAGGACCAACAATCATACTTTTGCATCTAGTAAAGATTGGAACTATCTATGGTTGAAAAATATGTATTGTTTACCCTACTGACGTTCCTCAAGCTTCAAAGTGAAGAAATCTTCAAATACAGAATCCAAGATACCCAGATTCTCCAAGAAGCTTCCAAACTGATAATAATTAGCTCTACTAACAGAGTTTAGAATTGATCATCAACATACTAAGTAAGTGAATTAACTGAAATAAAGATTTACTGAAAACGCAAAAACGCGGTATGTTCGGCTACTTTAGGTAAGCAACAGTCTCATTTCAAAAATACCAAATAAATCCACTTAAATTACACGTTTCTAATTAGACCCCTGAAGACAACTGACATTAACATTGATCTCTTCTAACGTTGGTAACTGTAGTATTTCACATTTTTAATGTCATTTTTCTTTTGTTAAACTGAACTGAAATTATTAAATAATTTTCACTATTGTACCTACTTCATACTGTGTGATTACGTAATGACTTACTCTTAAAATACACACCATCTACCATTAAATGTACATTGTCTGCTCAGCATAATTATCATTTGAATTTTAAAGTTTACTTAAATTTGGCTTCTTAAGTATCCACTTATTATTATGACATAGTAACATGTAAAAAGTGTTAATTTATAGTATTCTACTTAGTAATTAAATTTTATAGATGCTTTTTCAATAGGGATGGTTATTTTTGTGGAGATTGGTTATTTATTTGATTGCATATGTCACAGATTGATGTTGGTAGGGTAGCATTGTAAACCAGGGAGGACTGAAGAGCTGTGTCGTTCTAATGTGGAACTCCTCAGCAGTGTACACCCCAGATTCCGTACCAGGGGCTTCAGGTTGATGGCGAACGCCTAACCATCTGCACCACTAGGTCAGCATCCAATGGTAGAATTCCCACTTCCATCAATTTGTGATATATAGTGCGACGAACATTCATTGCCATTGGTGATAACTGTTTCACACCAGACAAGTCTGAATTCTACCAGTCATGACTTCTCACTAGAGCTTCAGGAACATCCTGGAGTTAGTTTCTAAAGAGCTCATTATTATAGTTCAATTGGGATGGTTATTTTTGTGGAGATCGGTTATTTATTTGATTGAATAATCGATGTCTGCCACTGGCTTTCAATGTTAAACGATTCCAATTAGTTGAGGTGTTACAATCAGTATTTTTTATTCGTTCATGTATTGATTAATCTAATTCAATTGGTTCTCGTTACTTCAAAAGATAGATTAAGAAGAACTGTAATGTCTACTTCCGTGTTTTTTCACTTTTTAACATCGTAAAAGTTTATAAGCATTCCATAGAAGCTCATGAGTGCACAATATGGTTATCGTTCGCGATTAGTCGGTTAGAGATAATGGTATATTCAAATATTTACACAGTCTGAAAATAAGTAACTGAAAAGTTTGAAGTGGTTTTCTGGCATAGATTGTGTTATTTGTTAGACATGGTCTTACCCTCTATCTAACTGCTTCGCAGGTCACAATTTCTTAAGGCATTTTACTTCTTTAGCTTCTTTAGTCTGGTTAGCGTTTTTTTTTAGAAAGCTCGTGTTTTATGGGATAGGAATGCTAGCCCCATGACCAACCCTCCTCCTTTACCCTGGCTTGGGACCGACAGTAACCCTAGAAGATCTACTGGCGGAGTTATAAGACATTTTGGGAAAATTTAATTTAAAAGCTAAACATCTGTGGGCTTAAGATTAATGTTATGTTACGTCACATGGATGTGTGAAGATTTCGTGTAAACGCATAATTAATTTAATCATAAATAACGTCACATTACTTTTGGTCTTATTTTTAGTCCCTTCAGTATGGAACACCTCCGATGCTTATACATAACGGAATCATACACTTTCACATTCCTTTAATCCATCGTTTATTTCTAACATAGTCAGCACCTATGAGATAAATTCTTGATGAATACTAAATTATGTTTTGTAAAACTTGGCATGTTTGTAACGAGTAACATAAAATCAATTAATCAATCAATGCCTATTACCCCATGTGGCGTATAGGCCACCCACTAGCATTTACCAATCAACTCTGTCCTGGGCTCTCCTTTCCAGCTCTTCCAAAGTGCTCTTCATTATCTTCATGTCTATCTCCAATTCCCGACGCAATGTGTTCCTGTGTCTTCCTCTTTTCCTTTGGCCTTTAGGATTCAAAGTTAGTGATTATTACGTGACTCAGTTTGATGGTTTCCTCAATGTATGTCTAATCCACCTCCAGAGTCTTTTCCTAATTTCTTCCTCGGCTGGAAGTTGATTAGTTCTCTACCACAATAGGTTGTTGTTGATAATATCTGGCCAAAGAATCAGAAGTATCCTATACAGACAGTTGTTTATAAATACTTATATCTTTTGAAGGATGCTTTTCGTAGTTCTCCAAGTTTCGGCCCCATATAACAGAACTGTCTTCACATTTGTATTTAAAATTTTGACTTTAATGTTGACTGACAGTTGGTTTGAGTTTCAGATGTTTTTCAGTTGTAGAAATGCTGCCCTTGCCTTACGAATCCGCGCTTTCACATCCGCATCAGACCCTCCTTGTTTGTCGATGATTCTGCCCAAGTATGTAAAGGTTTATACATTTTCCAGAATTTCTTCGTTAAGTGTAATTGGGTTAGTGTTTATTATTTTATATGGAAGGGTCTTGCTTTTCTCTTTGTGTATGTTGAAGCCTACTACTGCAGACACTGCTGCCATATTGTTCGTCTTCATCTTCATTTGATACTGTGTGTGGGATAGTAGAGCTAGTTCTGTCATCTGCAAAGTCCAAGTCATCTAGTTGTGTGGATGTTGTCCATTGTATTTCAAGAGTATCTTGAGATGTTACAGTCTTCATAATCCAGTCGATGACCAGTGAGAAGAGGAAGGGCGAGAGTAAGGAGCCTTGTCTGACACTGGTCTTCACTTCGAATGAATCTGTGAGCTGGCCTTGATGCACGATTTTACAATGTAGTCCTTTGTAAGAATTCCGTATGATCTTTAAGGTTTTCTGTTAATAAATTTATTGTCAAATTCTTCTTCACAACAGTAGAACTCAATAGTCAAATTCATTGTTAAATAATAATGAATAGTTACGATGACACTATTCTTGAATGTGAAATACTAAGTCGTAAATGTGTACATGATAGCAAAAAATAGTTGTATAACATCTACCTTATGTATACAATTCAAATGATGAATAAGTAATTTATTATGTAGTATGAATGATACATATGAAATTCGATAATACTCCCAATATCATCATTAAAAATTGTGCCCATAACAGTGGCCGACTGCGAAAGGTAGTTCTGGAGCTAGACTGAAAAGACGTGACTAGAGTAATTCAGTCATTTCAATGTGTTTTGGTTACTCACTAGTGTCAATGGTTGAAACGTAAACTACTGATATCCAGTGTAGCGGTCGTAAATGTGAGCTATCGCCGTAATAGCCTGAAAAGTGTCGGTTCGATTCCTGTTGAAGATATCGATATCTATACTAGGACGAATTAACTGCTCATTACTTCTTAATTTTACAATTTAAGTTAGTTCTTCACGTGAAACTTCGAGTAAACAATCCTCCAAATCATCAGACAGAATCCTAAATGTATTAAACCGTTGTCACTGATAAATGATAAAATTTCACCACGGATTCAGATAGCTTCTTCATCTGTTTCACAGAAATATCATGTATCATCAAATAACTAAGTAAGCATTATAGATGCTTGATAAAGAATATTAAGTTAGGAAGACAAGTAAGTTGTTTGAAATGTGATTCTTTACTAACAGAGATGTCTATGATTTTTCTTATAATCATGTAGCACCTACTGCAATCAGCTGGAATAAAAATGGGTTAGGAGAAACCTAGGGAAGTTCAACATTAGACATAATATCAATACATGAAATTACTCACTTTCATCCTTAGTTAGGTGTGATTATTATTTGGATATCATAAGATGACATGACTCAGATTTGAATTCCATGGTTATCCATTGTATGGATTCATCAACATTGATTATTATTTAAAGGATACCTGTGCAAAAACTTCTGCTGTTCATTTGCGACAACAAAAGACATGAAAAAAGTGAAAACCCTAGAACACAAACTACAGAATGTTGAAGACTATATTAATCAGTCACATAACCAGTGATCGACGAAACATCGATTGTTAACATATGAATGGACATTCGATGAACGCTCTCGTAGATTTTGAGGACGTTTCTTGTCGTAAACTAATTCTTAAAGTGATTAGTACAACTTCTTCATTGTAGTTTAGAGTTTTATAGTGATCTCGAGTGCTGTTAGAGGTATGAGGGTGGTTATCACTTCCCAGTTGCCCACACCGTGGAAGGTTCATCCTTGAGGAACCTGAAAGATAAAGTGGATTATGGGAGATCTTGATAACCTGAGAGTGTGACCGCAGTTCCCAGGTGACAGCTGTTTGAGGTCGGTCACCTACATTAATTGTTGCTCCGGTTGTCAGAAGGGGCATCGGCCTCATAGCTTCCGAAGGAACTCAGCTTTCATCATGAGGCGTCATATAAAGCCTTCCAACCCCCAGGGCAGAATTAAAATAGTTATAGAGGTTTTTACTGGTTAGCGTTTTTAGCAAGGTTGTTGTTTTACAGGATGGGGTTGATAGCCCAATGCCCAACCCTCCTCCTTTATCTGGGGTTGGGACAGGCAGTGATCCTAGGAGGCTCCAGACGGAGTTAGAGTTCTATAAAAATAAAGACGAACAACCTCACTCGAGACCGTGTCAACACAACATTCAGCCATTCATGATAGGAGGATACCATTTATTCATTAACAGTTTCTACCTTATTCAACTCATGATGTAGTATAACTATCACCTTTTGGTGTTAGGTTGACGAAGATGTGCACTGCTGAGAAATCCCATACTACAACGAAACAACTATCCAGTTCTCTCTAATTTTCGGTGGTACCCACCCAAAGTGAATCTGCAACGAACTCGAACTATTAAACTTAATACTTATCTTTACCAAACCACCTCCCACTCATTCAATTACATTTACATATTTTATTTATTTTGACATACATTTAAATCTAACCTACAAACTAGACGGAATGTAATAATTTTTTAAATTAAATTAATACTGGTTTAAGGAAACAGTTAATCACTAATCGACTTATTAAAATAACACTAATGTAGAATTTTATATTACTTACACAGTAGTATATATGTAAGTATATTAGGGGAGAAATAATTTACCTATAAATTATCACTATATACAGTATACAGATAGGTCATTATATTAATCAGACATTTAAAAGTACAGTTTCTTTATAAGTAGTCTGACCTTATAAACAATTTACTATAAAAAAAAGGTCTTAGACAGTCGGTCACTTGAAAATTATGTCTATTTGGGCTGTATTTTCCAATGTGGGTTAAAAGCAGACTTTGTTACTGATTGTAACGTGTATGAACAAAAAATATTTTATTTGTATAGATTAATTTTTATTTTGTTAGTTTAATAATCGTTCAAAACGTGTTTATTTATAATCTAAACCAAAATGTACATTAAACCTACTAGTAATTTCCTAGCCATAGTTTGATAATTGATATTGTTATGATAATGCCTACTTTTACAATACAATGTTAACTCTTGATATTGATCTATTTATATAGTTACTTATCACTTCTATGTGATTTGTAACTAATTATACCTATCTTTTCTGGCATAGATTTATAACTTCTTAGGGCAAATTTGATTGTAGATTAAGTCAATCATTCAGTCAGTTACAACGTAAAACTTGGTATATGTGTACATCAGTTCAAGTTGTTATGCCTCAATTAGCAGATAGAGATTAAATTGTCGAATCAAATCCCAGAGTAGGGGAAATAGTAACAGAGTTAGTATTAATAGAAAGGAATAGAGATCGGAGATAAGATTTAATAAAATATGATTCTGTAAAGAGAAAATTATGACAAATTCAGAAACTTAGAATTTGGAGGAAGACAACGATTTTGAGCTAAATCACATAAAGACTCTAACCATTTGTGACGATCATCACGCGGACCCCAACCAAGTAGTCTGCATCTATTAACATGGCTCAGCCCAACTGTCAATGACTTCATGGACTGGTGCCATGTTTACGTTTGACCGCCCCTAGCTTTTTTCCATTCTACCACCACACCAAACAGCATTGCTCGTCGAGGTAGGCGGTAGTCAGGCCTACGTAACACATGTCCTAACCACCTCAGCTGATGAAGATTTACTACTTCATCAATAGACTTACCGCATTTACCTAGTACTCTATTCCTAACCTAATTATTGCTTAATCGGTGGTCCCAGAAAACACGAGCAATGCTTCGAAGACATTTGTGGTCGACTACTAGGAGCCTACGAATATCGTCTATCCTTAGTGGCCATTTTTCACATCCATAAAGTAAGACGGATCGAACTACTGCGCAGTAAACACATCCTTTGGTCAGTAGTCGGATGTCTCGCCTACGCTACAACTGACGAAAATTCTCAAAAGCTAATCGGGCCTTATGTATACGCGCAGAGACTTCAGCAGACACCAGACCATCAAAACTGATGAGCCTCTCAAGATAAGTGAAGCTGTTAAGACTTATGGGAGACTGTACATATCAGTGCAGAATCCGGTATACAGGTGTTTTATGGTAGCTTCATAGACCTAGATGCTTTCCTAAGGAAAATTTTTATTCTTTTGTATTCGACATCCAGAATGCTCCATTCAAACAGATGGTTCATATTTAATTAAAGATACAGACACCATTGACAATATCAAAATAATAAGTAGACATTTGATAGAAAGATATTCTTATCTCTGCGAGAAGCGATCGAAGTGTTTAGGTCTGTTATCATAATGTTGTCTTAGAATGGGAAGTGATCTTATGTTATAACTGTGTAACTGGATACTGTGCCTGAATACTTTTCATTGTTTTCGTCACAAGAAGTTATAAAATTAAGAACTGAATAAACTGTGGTTGGAATATCACTTTTTCAACCACGTGAAGTAAACATGTGGCATAAGTCTCATCGGGGAACACTTTTAAGAACGACATAAATCTTCACAGGGTAGCAGTGAATAGACTAACATCAATCAAATGACCTACCCTCCCTAATATTAAATAAAATTAACTGGAGGGTGATTAAATTCATCCCACATGAATGTGAATTTCTCACTAAAACTAGAGCACTTGGGCTAACAAGATTTTGACAGCCCACCAACCTCTCTATTTTCTCATACTTCAGTAATGTGTTTAGATACTGTAGATAATGTACAATTTAACGTGTAGCGCTAAATAACCCCCAAAATGAATAGTTTCATAAGCTCTCGACATTGAAGCTGACCATGTTTATTTTGGCAGACACGACTAGTTGAAAGCGCTCGGTCACGCATCACCACTCGATCACGTCACGACTCACCGCGGAAAGCATCTCTCTCTAGTTTGCCAGCGTAGATGTTACTATCCCATCGACGCTCTATTTACGATCTAATATAACTTCTCTTGAATCCTTCATTGCCTTCTGATTTATTCACATTCTTAAGAGTGAGTTTAATCCATAGAAGTTTCTTTGATTATATGACAAATATAACTAGGTAGTTTACTGGGTGCACTTCAAACGTATTACCGTAATAAAAGAAAGTAAATTCCAACAATATATAGAGGTAATACAATCATAAATAACAGACACCAGTAACTGATATTTATTAATGACTTCAACGAAGAAGTCAAGAGAGATCATTGAATCTTTGAGGCATCAGCATCTAAAAGTTATCTCGTCAGGCTTCGATTACTGATGTGGGGGGGGGGAGGAGGGAAACTTAAATCTAGACTGATAGAGAGTCTACTAAAAGATTATGAACCGTGGTAAGGGACGGAAGGAAAACGGATGTGGGAGGCAGTGGCGATAGTCATAACTAGACAATACAGATTTAGAAAAGAAAATGAAATTAAAAGGTGTTAGAGAGACAGTCTCCAAAAAGATGAAAATGTTGTCTTCCATCAACCTAGATGCTATGTGCACCACTTCAGAGAGTAGTTCATCTGATCTCCAGCCAACCTCCACTATTAAATAATGCTGTTCGGAAATCAACATAGACCCCCCCTCCCCACAACCGAAGTTCAAAAGAGATAGCTAATCTGGAGCAAGGAAGATTAATCACGCTTGGGTACCGCTAAATATCAGGGTACATTATATGGTTGTTTCGTCTCAGTATGGGACTCCTCAGCCAGTCACACTTCTGATACAATAAGGGATCTGACCCATAATCTCCAGGTCTCGTCAATAGTTAGGCGTATATCGTGAGGTCTGGGGATTCTGGGTTCAATTCCTGTTTTCATCGTGCGCATGCTCAACTAAGGAGTCCTGTACTAGGATGAAGCAGCTGTTCAAGATTGTTTTATGCTGTTACTTTTGAAGCTTGATGTTTTTTGTATTTATACCACGTTTCCAATAAGATTATCCGTCTAATGAGAATTAATTATTGACAATGAAGCGATAAGGTAATAGGTAATTATGGCAAGACTGAAGTTATGTAATCGAAATATGATCATAGCGGATATAGTTATGAATACAGAAGTAAAATCTAATCAGTATGACAAATAGAAAGGGGACTATTATAAGTACATCACTGAAAATTAGTAATGAGAACAGTGTTGTTGATAATGACTGATGATAATTATGCATTAGATAAGAATGAAAGGGATCGAAAAAACAGATAAGAAATCATAAATTAAGATTTTGTACAAACTTCATTAAGAGATGACCGATTACTTTCATATTGGTTTTCATGTCTAGTGTCCCATTTACTGAACTGAAATGTGTAAAAAGATACATTAATCAATCACTGAGCAATCACAGATTTCATGTTTGCCAAAGTGTCACTGGAAACCAGTGAGTTTAAGGAGAGTTTTTTATTTTGGCTTGAAATTCTTAATGCGTTTGAAGTTGCACCCAGGTATATGACCAAGTTACGTTTGGATTATTACCAGAGCAACTTCTAACGATTGAACCCACTCTTACGAATGAGAAGAAATCAGAAGGCAATGAAGGATGGAAGAGAAGTTATATTTGATCGTGAATGGAACGACAATGGGTTAGCAACGTCTAGGCTGGCAAACTAGAGAGGGTTGCTTGTTTCGGTACGGCGTGACGAGATCTGGTGATGATGCGTGACCGAGCGCCTTCAACTTAGTAGTGTCCGCTAAAACAAACATGGTCAGCATCAATGTCGAAACCTATGTAACTATTTATTTTGGGGATTATTTACCGCTACACGTTTACATGTCTGTGACGAAACTACAGACATACTGTAGGATTTGGAAATCAGCAAGTTGATATCCGACTTTGCATTTCTTGTCCTTTAATTCAGTACTTACAAGGTTATATTTCATTCTGTTCACATGGTTCAACGCTTCTGTAATTCATTCAGAGGCTAGTCATAACTAGCCTCATACTTTTAAATCATTGAGTAGAGGATCAAATAATGCTAGGACCTTGAGACATGTATTAGGTCGATGTTATATTGTCCATATATCATATCTCTCAAATCGATGGTGTTATTGTTCAACAATAGATCAATGTCGTTAGTTCGCTATCAGTATGCATGGGATGTTGTTTTTATGCCTTCTTTCCAGACGTCTAAGTTACAAGTGATTTCTAGTAGTTTATTATATAGGCTAAATTCGGCTTTTAGCACCTGAAATGCTGTTGTTTTTTCCTCTAAAATATCGGTACAATATAAGATAATAATACAATAATCTTTTTGAACTGTTAACAAATCAGTATCTAGTTTTAGTTTATAAGTGTCAAGTGCTTAAGACTTAAGTTTCGCACCACACGGTACTTATTATAAACGGCTTCGGAAATATCGAGTTAAGTAATATCTCTCTTAAGGTTCACACTAGTTCACTGATAAGTTCAAAATCAATGTACATGATACAGTATGTGATGGCCCTACATCAAGTAGATCAGAAGCATATTCACTAAGTGGTGGTATATGTGATTGTATCGAAGATGGTGTATATTCGGATCTCCAGGTGGACATCTGTTTTTATGAAGGTTGAAGAAGCGTCTAATAGAAGGGTCCTAATTAACACTAATATCAATTTCAAGTATTACTAATGTTCAATTGTGATTGGCAAGTGGAATCCAGGATGAGTGTTTCGTCCTGTTTGGGAATTATCGGCTGGATGTACCTGCATCCCAATGTTGATGTTCAGAGTGGGATCCCACTGGATTCCACTTGTCAGTCACAATCAAACTTAAATAGAATTACATTGTCTATATTCGGATGAAGATTAAAGTCTACTTCTGATTCCATGTAAAAATTCAGATACTATGCCATACGAAACTGCAAACAAAAGAATTGATGATCATATTACTCATAATAACTTAAGTTGGATTGTAGCTATCAAGTTGAATCCAGGACGCGCGTTTCGTCCTATTTGGGACTCATCCGCTCAGGATGCATGAAGTGCACCCGATATACGACCAAGTTAAGTCTACGGTATTACCAGGGCAACTTCTAACGATTGAACCCACTCTTACGAATGAGAAGAAATCAGAAGGCAATTAAGGATGGAAAGGAAGTTATATTTGATTGTGAATAGAGCGGCAATGGAATAGCAACGTCTAGGCTGACAAACTAGAGAGAGAGTTGCTTTCCATGGTGAGGCGTGACGTGATGTGGTGGTGATGCGTGATCGAGCGCCTTCAACTAGCCGTGTCCGCTAAAACAAACATGGTCAGCATCAATGTCGAGG
This sequence comes from Schistosoma mekongi, assembly GCA_034768735.1. Taxonomy (NCBI): domain Eukaryota; kingdom Metazoa; phylum Platyhelminthes; class Trematoda; order Strigeidida; family Schistosomatidae; genus Schistosoma; species Schistosoma mekongi. Next base: position 19,666,307 of record CM068311.1, read on the forward strand.
ACCTATGTAACTATTTATTTTGGGGATTATTTACCCCTACATGCACATATAGCAACAAGGACTGACCAGCTTCAGTCTATAATAAATTAACGGAAATATACAACTTCATCCTATAATCACTTAATAATAATTTCAATGTGGATATAATTCAAATGTTTCTAAATTCAACAGGTGTATTGTTTACACAAGAATGAACATTGAAAAATTTATCATTCAATATTCTATTGTATTTTTGAATTATTCTATTGAATTATTGAATTTTCAATAAACACTTATGAATATTTGATTGAATATATCACACATTGATGTTAGCAGGGTACCACTGACAACAAGGGAGCACTGGACAGCTGTTTCGTTCTAGTGTGGAACTCCTCTGTGATATATTCAATCAAATAAAATGACCAATCTCCACAAAAATAACCATCCCAATTGAACTATAATAATGAGCTCATCAGTAACTAACTCCAGGATGTTCCTGAAGCTCTAGTGAGAAGTCGTGACTGGTGGAGTTCAGACTTGTCGGGAGTGAGACAGTTATCACCAATGACAATCGATGATCATCGCGCTATAATATATATCACAAATGAATAGAAGTGGGAATTCTACCATTCGATGCCGACCCAGTGGTGCAGATGGTTAGGCGTTCGCCATCAACCTGAAGCCCCTGGTACGGAATCTGGGGTGCGCACTGCTTAGGAGTTCCACACTAGAACGAAACAGCTGTCCAGTGCTCCCTTGTTGTCAATGGTACCCTACCAACATCAATCTGTGATATATTCAATCAAATAAATAACCAATCGCCATAAAAGTAACCATCCCAATTGAACTTATGAATATCATGTTTACCAGACAATAGACAAATGATAATTTATTAAATGTATATGAATGATTATTGCAGAAAATTACTTTTACTGATCAAATAAATGAGTTGAGATAAACAAATTTTCTTTGATCAATGAATGCATATTATTGAATGACTATAGTATCACTATTATCCTATTTAAGTTGGATCAAATAATGTTTAGTGACAGTTTAATTATATAGAAAAGTAGTTAATTATATTAATTATTAGATAGCCTAAGGCATTACTGTTTAGAATACAATGGTTAGTTATAAAATTTGTGAACAGCTGGGATTTATATTAATGATAGTAACACAATGCGACTCTATGACATCACTCTCACCTAATAAGAGTATTTAGCTTAACGACTCCAATCTATAAAATAAATAGTTTACAGGGAGTGCAGATACTATAAAATACTTTTCATCAACCTCCTCACATCTGATACTACTGTAGTAATAAATAATTCCCAAAAATGAATACTTATGACGTCATTCATCATTGATACTAACTATATTTATCTTAGTGGATACTACTAGCTAAAGGCTCTGAGTTACGCACCACCACCGGATCACGATAGAGCATGATGTGGTCACTGACTCCTGCTCTGGATATCCAGCATAAATGCTGAAAATCATTTTTCACCCAGTTCATTGCTGTTTTCTGCATTCTTGCTATTTATGTGTTTATTCGTTAGAAGTGATCTAGAAAATAAAATTCTGGACTTGGTTGTATCAAATTTATTATAGTTTTGTCTAGATAAATCTAAGTTATCGCATGTTAAGTACACATGATGTACTTGTGCTTGTAAATGACAATGCTTAAAGATGTCCAGATGTAAATTCAAAGTGACCCGGCAAGCAAAACTAGATATAGACTGATAAATGTTTTAAATACGTCACACAGCTCATTTACTGAGAATAAACTCCAATACAATGATTATAAAGATAGATCTAGACATTCTAAGTGAGTTGTAAAGTTTAGCCATGTCAACGTTAGAACAGTTGTTATCTATGGCATTTAATGAGCATCAGTACATAATACAACTGCACTGAATCTGGAGATGGTTAGGTGTACCCAAGCGTAATAATACAAATTGTACGAGGTAATTTTATACTACTTAGTAGCAGGTAGATGAGTGGTTTTATTTGCATTTGGAGCATTGAGAAGGATGATGTCAGCTGATATAATACTATACAGGTTGATTCAAAATTATCACTGATCATTTATAGTTTTTCAACACAAATAATCAGTAGTAAATAAGGACCAACTTTTTTAATATAACAAAATTCTCAATACTTTATAACTTCAGCGAAATATGAAAATTGCTTAGAAATAGTTTTGCCTACTAATAAGTAGCATAAAATACATTTAAAATTTGTTGTGTTTTATACAGCTATATCACGGTAACAAACTGGTAGATTATTTGTGTAAATGCAAACGCAGTTAGTAGGACTCCAAAAAGCTCTGGTTTCATGGGGAATATCGATTTCTCAAAAGTATACTTACTAAAAAAATAAGTGTGAGATTCTGTATTGACTTATTTTGTTAGTTTGATTTGTTCAACTGTCTTTACATCCCAATTAATTCACACTGAGTTCTCAATCAATCAATCAATCAATCAATCAATCAATCAATCAATCAATCAATCAATCAATCAATCAATCAATCAATCAATCAATCAATCAATCAATCAATCAATCAATCAATCAGTCAATCAATCAATCAATCAATTAATTAATCAATCAATCAACTAACAACTATTTCATCCATTGAAGTACTATTATACTCTGTTAATACTTAATAATGGAATACAATTAATACTTTACTAGTTCATTGCATATTCTCTGCAAATCCTATTATAATCTCTCCTTGATACTTCAGGTAAGGTCTTTCCAAGTGTTGATGATTTCTGGCCTAACTGATTAAACTATGTATATCTGTCTGTAAACTCATTGAGAGGTGCGACAAGGGATATAACTAACTTGGAGTGATGTAAAGTAGCAAAGCACGTAGTTATCTCGAGACCTTTTTCTGTGTACAGATCAAATATTATCAGCTAGATTGAATCATATAAGTTAGGGTCTAACAGTTGGACGTAATTTTACCTAAGTGATTTACCTAAGTGTTTCATACAGTAAGGAAGAACTCAAATCTTATGGTAACTTCAAATGAGGTGGTGTGACTGATATATAGATGTTTCGATCTGAACTCCCTTAACCATGTGATGGTATGCTTGGTGTCACGAATAGTGAATAAAAGAAAATCAGACTGATTTCATCTAATGCTAATGATCGACTGGTGAAATTTTTACCAAACGTCAATTTTCTAGGGGTGGGCATTCATACAAACATTCATCTGCAGACGTAATTCATGACAAACAGTTGACATTAAACTAGGTTTGGTATCAGTCACTGATTTATTTATGGACTCTTACCACTAAAGATAATATAATTCGTTTTAGTGAAAACAATAAAGATAAGTAAATTCTTTTCCACTCTTACATTATAATACCAAGATTTTTGGAATTCATTTCCACCCTTCATCTTTGAAGTCTATGAATGTTAGCCTGGGTTGTAAATGAAACTGTAAACTTTCTCGTTATGGTATGCAAGTCTACCGATATCCATAGTCAAAGATAATAAGTGACACAGCTCACAGTCAGTCGTGCTAACGTAGTCAAGCTTGCTTTGCATACCTTAAATGGCATTAATTAATAAAAAATATGAAGTGCACCCGGTATATGACCAAATTAGGTTTGACGTATTACCACAGCAACTTCTAACGACTAAACCCACTCTTACGAATGTGAATAAATCAGAAGGAAGTGAAGGATGGAAGAAAAGTTCTATTTGGTTGTAAATAGAGCGTTGATGGGATAGTAACATCTTGGCTGGTAAACTAGAGAGAGAGATGCTTTCCACAGTGCGTCGTGAAGTGATCTGGTGATGATGCGTGACCGAACGTCTTTAATTAGTCATGTCCGCTAAAACAAACATGGTCAGAATCAATGTTGAGAACCTATGCAACTATTTATTTCGGGAATTATTTTCAGGTACAAATATACTACCAATGTTTAATTCTTCCATACTGTCCGTTATATTGTCCTTTACTACATTTCAGTGTATCATAATTGTCCGTTCTTTAAAACCAAACATCACTTTTAAACTGATGAGCCTATTATTTGTAATAAGAATACTGAATCGTGAAAATAACCGGTCACAATGTTAATGAGCTTTAGTTCGACAATATATAAAGTGGAAAATTCGGAAATAAAAGACATTTGCTAACTTGATATGATCAGACTATTATTTAACAATGTTATTATTATTACTGTTAAAATCATTTCCTTAATTGAGAAAAAGGACAATACTCGGTTACATAACTGAACAGGACAGGAATCAAGTGATGTAAGGAGCAAGGTATCATAATACCTCTCGATAGGTTACAATCCAGTAATCACGATTACCATCATTTTATTTTTTCCTAAATGTAATTCATGAGTCAAGTACAGATTCATGTACTCGAATTCAAGACACAGATTAAGTGTGTGTGTGTGTGTGTATGTATACGCATGTGATGCTTCATAATATTATCTGGCCAACTAAATAAAAGAGGTAGGTTGGGATTCAAGTATACAAATCGATTATTTGACAGTCAGATGCTTTAATCTCTACATCATTACTTCACGTAACCGATGCTCATTTAGATACACTTCAGGATTTTGGCACCATCAAATTGTTTCATTGTCAATTAGAAAAGAATTGTGTATATTCTGTGTAATGTACAAATAGGCCAAACTTATATATCAACACTGAAGGAAGTAAATAACATTCTTTACACATTGAAATAGCCTTGCCTTTTGTTGTCGGCTACATCATATAATCCAAAGAAGAGATAGATTCACTTAACATTTTATATCATAGAATTGAATCAACAATAAAACATCTATTGAAGATCAACTAGAATTTACAAGTGAACAAATCAACCATAATTTCAATCAAATTTTGCTGGTTCATATGAAAGTGTAACATTGTTGTTGATGAACTATCTGCCTACCTATAAAATAGTTATATGTTACTACAAAGTAAAGTAACAAGTTTCAATTAAGTAATACTAAAACTAACAATAAGAATAACCATTAAAATTATTTTTGTCAATGAGAGTGATTCCACAAATTGACTAAATTCTGCAACGCCTAACTGAATAACATTTAATGAGAGTTGAGAAATGTAAGGCCTGTGAATGAATGGATAAGTTGAAAAACGTGAGGAATAAGAGGAAAGATGAGGTGTGGCAAGTCGTTGAGTTTATTTAAATGAAGTAACTGGAATACTACAAGCATGAATAGGTAGAATAAGGTTATTACTTCGGAATCACTTGTTACAACAGTCTATGTACTTCACATCCATCTATTATTTGAGAATTGATTAGCAAGTGTTGTAAAACTGATGTACGGAATAAGACTAGAACTATTGTTATGCCACAATCTGAGTTTTGACGGATTCGTTGATGAATTTACTTAGTTCTACTCCACCCATACATTACATCAATAAGAATTTCCATTAATATTGATGGCTAAGCATTCACTGAATGCGTAGTCATATTTAGTGACATTCCTTGTATTCATCCATTTATTGGAATTCTATGCGCACAAATGTGCAATTAATCTGATTATTTCTGTCATCAATGATTTCAGTGTGAAATGATTCCTCAATTGTTTACGCATAACTTGAGAGATTCAATAACTAGTGTGATGCGATGTTTTGATATTTTTATCGACCACAAAATCTCTGTCGTCAATTGTCATCTCTTCTAGGTTGACCGGTTGATTCAGTTCCTAGCTTTGATACGGCCACCAGTCTAAAACTACACGTCAACGTGAAGACAAGAGGGAAGGCAGGAGATACGGTAAAAATAACACTTAACTGCAAGGTTCAATAATGCACAGAAAACTAGGTTGTTTAGGATATCATAAATGTCCTTTGGACATCTGGATATTACTGTATACAACTTAAAACAATAGTAGTAAGATAATTGTCCAATCAGACATATCACTCGACTTTTCATTTTCCAGAAGATTCTGATAAAACACTATTTGCATGCTGACTGCACAAAATGTTTCTTATTGACTTTTACATCATTTTGAGCTTGTTTCAAGCTCTAACACTGAAACCATGAAGAATGTTATTCATACAAAAGTGAATAATTTACAAATTGTTGCTTTCCACGATTCATTTGTGAAGTTTATAATGTCTCCATGTACACTACAAACGTTGTCTACTAAATGTATTGGAGAGCTTTCCGGATATTTAATTGCAAGTGCGACGAAATTTGTGCTCAAGATATGGATTATGGACGGATTCTTTCTATGCGATCTTTCTTTAGACAACGAGAATAAATATGTTTCCCATTTGAACATTACTGAATAAATATTGATTGTGTTCGATTACCCACCTTGTTATTGCATACGAACAAGAATCATGGATTCATATCCATGACCAAATTCTCATTCATATTATTAAATACAAGATATTTCGCTAATGTAACCTCTGTGACGACGACGATGTTGTAGGTCACTGTCTATGTGCTTTCACCCCATCCACATATTTACTCTACGACAGCTCATCACGGATAACGGAATAACGAGTTCAATTTCCATAAACCATCAACTGTTTAAAAAAATATTTCGTTTGGAATTCGATGTTGATAAGCACCCGATTTCAACCTTAGCAGCATTACCAGACTTGGTGTTCCAGTAAAACATATAAGGTGACATGGAAATATTGCATTTACGAGAAGGCTGTGATCCCACCATTTCACAAAGACGGAATTAGGTTCACAATCAATCCCTTGTAATTATGTTTTACACTGATAGTAATGGGAGAGGGACGGAGGGTAGATGAAGGGTGTAAATCGGACAAATTTCACACTCTTAAAAATTTGATTTATATACATTGCGTGATACTCTTGAAGATGCGGCTCACATCAAGTTGCGAAACGTCAGGAATTTAAATTCCCCATCATTGGAATACTATACGCACTAATTATTCCTACTAACAACCTACGAAACGCTCAATTTATGTGGAATTATCAAATCTAATCTTGATGGTTATGTCTATGTAAGTGAGAGGAAGGAATTCGTGGAAGTGGATTGAGCTGCGATGATTTGTAGGGAGGCTTACTTGTAAACAAGGCATGAGTAATATTCATGCAGTTAGATTAGCAACATGACATTCTTGAAAATATGGTAAGTTGCAGACATCTTTTTATCCTCGGTAATAATAAAATGTGTTATTATTTATACAGGTGCTAATCCAAGATCTACGTAGATCCTTCATCAGTCAGATGACAGTAAAACCATCCATGATAAGTCCAGTATGCGCCAGATTGTTCTACGTGGTTATGAATCAATCTAATCACTTATTCAGGCTAACGATATGCATTCTGTTAGTGATTAGTGCATAACTGGATTTACAGAAAATGTGTAAAGTTGATAAACTGACCATTTACATGTCACCTGATTGTGTACACCTTTGAACTGACAAACGATACCTACTAATCCAATGATTTATTTCTTTCACAAGAAGTTGACTGTACGGTAATCTTATGTTAGATACTTTGTAATAATGTGATTATGAGTGAGCAACTACACACTGAAGTGTGAGCAGTTTTATTGTTGCAATATTTTAGTTTCTATTGTGTTAAATGTTATTCAAGATAACATTATTCAATTTGTTTCTTGTTTTAATTAAATCTAAAGAAATTATGCTGACATGCTGATATTTCATCTTTGTTGGAGAAAACGTTAAATGATATGTGAGGTTTACTTCACTACCACTGAGTGATCAATTTCAAAGTTAACGTCATGAAGTGATCTGAATTAGGCATCTACTGAAAACCATGAAGAACTGTGAAGCTATTTCGTTCTAGTTTGCGGCTCATCGAGAGTGCTCATTTACCACTACTCCCGACTGGAACGTCTATTTGATAGGCTACTGAGCCGGCATTTATAGAATGATACTTTTTAATTTAATCAATTCTCATCGCTTACTATTAATGGATCACATCAACACGCTCAACATAATCAAACTCCACTGATCACGTCTCCCCAAATATTGTCATTGTTTTTCAAAGTTCATCACTACTGAGCTCTGCCCCATCTGTCAGTGGACTCGTAAATGTTCGCATAGGAAGAATTCTACTCTAAGACGAAATAACTGTGTGATGCTGCCTAGTAAATGTCTGTACGTTGTATGTTCAATTCAAAATGAATGCTATTGCATTTCTATAACCTGAAAAGTCTTCATTCTTGAGAAAAAATAACATTTATTTCTCTAATCAAACTTATAAACATTGCCAACAATTGTTGTCTCAGTAATTATGGCTGGTCATGTGATACAAAGTTTTCAAAAAGCACAAAATTAAGTCCATTTTAAGAGTCAGTCATTTGTCTCCATTGATTCTGTAATGATGAGGAGTAAAATATGTGGCATTAAGTAAAAGAATCAGTATGTCATGCAAATTATTTACACAAGAAGAAAGTTGAAGTATGTGTTTGCAATGTAATCCACTGATTATTAGAAATGATTTTATAAGAATAACAATAGAATGAGTTGTTCTGCGATATGATTGACTGTTCAGTTGAATTAGGTTAGTCATTCTAACTGATTATAATGACACAATGTATGATCTATGCAAGAAAGTGAAGTGTTTTGAATAAGATTATCACATTCATGTGAATGTGTGTTTAGGGATTTGTCTGTACCAATGTTGTCTTCTAAAGTATTTGAAAACAAACTGACAAAGCAACAATGAATAATCATCGTTTACAATTGTGGATTCGATGCAACATCCTCAACTTTTGTGAATGAACTTGTTCGACATGATTTTTTTTAGGGAAGTTGGCTATTTATACATAAAGCATTATATACATAACTATACTACATGGTTTATGCTTTACTATACTATACTATACTACTATACTATACTATACTATACTATACTATACTATACTATACTATACTATACTATACTATACTATACTATACTATACTATACTATACTATACTATACTATACTATACTATACTATACTATACTATACTATACTATACTATACTATACTATACTATACTATACTATACTATACTATACTATACTATACTATACTATACTATACTATACTATACTATACTATACTATACTATACTATACTATACTATACTATACTATACTATACTATACTATACTATACTATACTATACTATACTATACTATACTATACTATACTATACTATACTATACTATACTATACTATACTATACTATACTATACTATACTATACTATACTATACTATACTATACTATACTATACTATACTATACTATACTATACTATACTATACTATACTATACTATACTATACTATACTATACTATACTATACTATACTATACTATACTATACTATACTATACTATACTATACTATACTATACTATACTATACTATACTATACTATACTATACTATACTATACTATACTATACTATACTATACTATACTATACTATACTATACTATACTATACTATACTATACTATACTATACTATACTATACTATACTATACTATACTATACTATACTATACTATACTATACTATACTATACTATACTATACTATACTATACTATACTATACTATACTATACTATACTATACTATACTATACTATACTATACTATACTATACTATACTATACTATACTATACTATACTATACTATACTATACTATACTATACTATACTATACTATACTATACTATACTATACTATACTATACTATACTATACTATACTATACTATACTATACTATACTATACTATACTATACTATACTATACTATACTATACTATACTATACTATACTATACTATACTATACTATACTATACTATACTATACTATACTATACTATACTATACTATCTATCTAAGCCTTTTAGATGAGTAGTTGTTTGTCATTATATACAAGAGATTTAAATAGATAATACAATATTTGAAGTGGATTTTTATCGCCACTTATTTTAAGTAGTCGTCAACAGAATAACATCATCTGTTGGATGATGCTGAATTTCTCAAATACCTAGCATGACTAGTAAAATGTTTATTGATGGTAAGATTATACAGTTAAATCACGCTTATTTTAATACAACATATTGACTGTAGATGATTGGGCAAAGAATCAAAGTTAAGAGAGTAGACAGAAAGCTAGAGTTACGGAAATCAACAAACCTGGATGGGAAGTAGTTATGACAAATGTTTTCTCAACATGAAGTTAACGGTTCCTATTAATGGGTAACCTCGACACGCCCAACTTAATCAAACTCCACTGATCACGTCTACTCAAATAGGAAACTGTTTTTGCAATGTTCATCACTACAGAGTAAATGCCTCACTTTCTCAACAATACTGAGTTCAATTTACATGAGTACTATATTAGACTATGCTATTGTTGTTTGAATGCTCTCAGTTCAACAAAATTAACACCATAAGAATATTTCGACAAAATGATTATTCTAACTTCTGCATACAAAATCAAATTTATATCAGTTTACTTTACCTATAAATCACAATCTAGAATAGAAAGAAGTAGTGAAGATACGGTTGAATGAACGGATTATTGTTGAGTAGATAATGACAAAGAGAATTCACTTCTGAGAATTAACCTCACTAACCAACGTTAAAACACACTTAGTTGAAAATAATTAGAAGATGAATATGTTTATGTTGGCTTACAGTAATTACAGTCTGAAAGTATAAAATTGAATGTTGATTTGTGATGAACTAATTGATGAAAAATATTGCGTAATATTAATGCGAATGTAATCGGCTTATTAATTGAGAGCAGTTTAACATCAGTGTGAACTACATGAGAGTATAGAAAGAATGTCGTGATAAAGATCCATTTTGTGCATTAAATCCATTCGAATCATCTTACCTGTATCAGCTGAGATTAGATGACAAAGAAGTAGTTTAATGATTATTATTGTTTTGAATAAAATAATAATTTGTTAATCTTTAAAAAGTTGACTTTCGAAGTGGTTTCTCTTCCAACAGAAACATTAGGATCAATCGTACTCATGGAAGTGTAATCACTGAATATGTTGCCAATAATGATAAGTAGTAAAATGCAAATCGTGTTTAGAAATTAAGCAAGATGTTCTTCAAAATAAAAGTTGAATAAGACATCCAATCTACAGTGAAATGAAATATCGTTTTCAAATATTAAATGATTTCACATTAGTAATTAGGATAAGTTTGTATTTTCCCGTTGATTTGTAATGGACTGAAACTGGTCATTCTCTGTTGCCATATGTGCATCCTGAGCGGATTGCCTCGATATAGAGTTATTACACAGGTTATATATTTAAGTTGGATTGTGACTGACAAGCGGAATCCAAGATTTCACATTAGTTTAGAAGAAGCGGATTAGTGGGCAACATAAAAACCTAAACGTGTTTGAAATGAAGCAGTGATAATTTAGAGAAACTGGTGGTCATCAGGCTATATTGATGATTGTCAGGAATAGTGTTGATAGGCAAGAAGTAGTTAGAAGTCACACAATAGTAAGAAACAGTCATCCAATTCTCCATAGATTCCAACGCCTATCTGGCTAAACTTTGTTCTCAACGTGATAAGAATTTTTATTGTGTATTAAATACATTTGAATCATCTTACCTGAAATAGCTGAGATTAGATGACAAAGAAGTAGTTTAATAATTGTTATTGTTTTAAATAAAATAATACTTTTTTAATCGATTGAATATATCACAGATTGATGTTAGCAGGGTACCACTGAAAACCAGGGAGCACAGGACAGCTGTTTCGTTCTAGTGTGGAAACGAAACAATTGTCCAGTGCTCCCTGGTTTTCAATGGTACCCGGTCAACATCAATCTGTGATATATTCAATCAAATGAAATAACCAATCTCCACAGAAATAACCAACCCCATTGAAATTTTTTAATCTTTAAAAAGTTGACTTCAAAAGTGGTTTCTCTTGCAACGGAAGCATTACGACCAACTATACTCATGGAAGTGTAATCACTGAATATGTTGTCATAGTTGTGATTCACTAGTGAAAATGTTGGAAATACCATCTTAATCATATTTCAAGTTGAAATATGCGTTTGTGATTGAGTTTCTATAGGAGCTTTGTAAGTTCTGCATTAAACTGCTGACTGAACGATTTAGTGAAGTTTAATATTCATTTAAAATGTAATAAATTGTATGATAACCCCTTTAGGTAACGCAAAGTAATAAACAGTAATGAATAGTTTAACACAAAAACTTACATTGTCTTTCACAACCTGATATGGATAAGTGTTTAGATTTAAAATATTAATAAATTTCCATATTGTAATTTATTCGGAGTAAACAAGCAATTACGTAACCATTTAAGTGACTGTGAGTAGAAACAGTTTGTAAGTAGTGCCAAGTGAAGTAAAATTCAATAATGTCACATCTATTAGAAGTTATACCTCAAAATCATATTCACTTACAGATGTTGCAGTCTGAAATAGAAAGTGTAGATTTCAAATGTATGTTCTAATGAGTGAGCACATATACATGATTATATTATTTTAAACAAGATATGCAGTTTTCATCATGATCACATATTATATTCTCTTGAAAATAACTAGATCATAACCCCTCACTGCTACTAAACTGATTTTATTAAATGTATCCTTAAATATTGTCATGAATTTTATGTATTTAAAATCAATGAAATGTAGCCCCAATACCAGGCAACTGAAAGTTATCAAGTCTGCTGATTCACTGTGTTTACAAACTCAACATACTTTACATGAAATCACCATCGATCAATCCATTGACTAAGCTAATTATTGAGCAATTCATTGATACTTAAATATGAAGAGTGTAAAATTAATTATTTATGAAATAAATCCAATTGGAACTACTCCTTAAACTATTTTATCTGGGTTACATGATTCAGAATCAGATTCACTGGAATTCACTTACAGGTATTACATGGAGCTGTAAAGTAATTGTTACATTTCAATAGAAATATCGATTAAAATCCATAAGAGTATTTGATTAAGAAAAACTTATGCAGATTTCAATTGTCTTCATGTTTATTATTATTTACAAAGATTAAGTGAAAATCAATGTTCTCCATCAATTATACAGGATTTGATGTGACGCATTCGACAATCTCTTCAACTTAACTGATGGATACAATTAAGAACAATGAAATGTTTACATGTGAATTGATATAACCATACTGAGTTTACAATTTACGTCTGTAACATTTAAGCATTGACTTTAGAGATTGAAAATGTTTTTTATTTTTAATGTAAATCACTTGTTTATAGTTTCAATAGGAAGACTGAATCACTGAGTATTAATATCGATAATGTTTATTGTAATTTATTATAGAGTAAAGTAGTTCAGCGGCGTTCACTTCATTACGAAAAACCATCATCCTAATTAAGTAAAGATAAATGTTGTCAGGAACATTCAACAAAATATACTTTACATACTTGCAACTTGCACTGGAGATAAAAATGAATACAATTTGTAATAATCTAGGCATATACAATAATGTTAATTATGAAACCAACGAAAAGTCAACCTCCTAAATACTTTCTTCAATGGATTGATAATTACTGTAATTCCTATTGAGGTGAAAGCAAACTATGAATGTCATTGTTGCTGTGACTGTTGACTATCTTCATTCATTGAGAAAGCCGTCGTAGATGATGTTGTAAATTAGACTGTAAATAATTGTAATTCGTTATAGAGTAAAGTATTTGTGTGTTCACTTCATTAGAAAATGACTGTCTTAATGAAATAACGATAAATATGTTTCTAAGGAAAATGAAAAATAGATAGTTGTTCACTTACCGCCATTATTTACTGGTAAAAATAACACATTTTATTTAGTAATCTACGAAAAGCTGACTTCTTAGTTGCTATCTACAGTGAATTAAACATGAATACAATTTATGTCGAGACGAAAGTAAATTGCGAATATTTTCATTAGTACGACTGTTGACAACCTTTATTTGTTTAGAAATTAACTGACACTAATGTTTCAAAATTGGCTGTAACTGATTGTAAGGGGTTGTAGAGTAAAGTAATTTGATATACACTTCACTGGAAGACGAATGTAGAAATGAAATATCGATCATTGTATCCAGAAACATTCGATAAAGTATAGTTTACACTTACCTTCGTTGAAGACTGAAGATGAAAATTGATACAATATGTGCATTCACAGTAACACTAATTTTAAATACACTATTATGTGGGTTTGTGTAGATAGTTAACTGTCAATTTTGATATCACGAATTGATCTGAATCAGACAACCATTGATCACCTGGAAGCACTAGACAGCTGTTTCGTCCTAGTATGGTACCTCTCAGTAGTGCGCATCCACGACCCTATTGAGGATCAAACCCAGGACCCTCTGGCTCCACGGCGAACTCTTTACCATTAGACCACTGAGTCGGCTACTAACGGTTGATGTTTCCAATTCAGTCAATTCGCGATACGTTGCGCGACCCACTCCATGCAGTCGGTGAGTTACTGCTCCACACCCGACACGGTTGAACTCCACCGATCACGTCTTCACACTAGAACTCTAGGAATTATCTGATATTAGTTACAATTAGGGTGTTTTGTGGAAATAGTTAACTGTGAATTCCGATATCACCATACTAGGACGAAACAGCTGTTCAGTGCCTCTAGGTGATCAATGGTTGTCTGATTGAGATCAATTCGTGATATTAAAATTGACTAATTTTAAATTCAACGAAAGTCAACTTCCCAAATACTTTCTATAAAGGATTGAAGTATTTTACAATTCATATTGGAACAGAAGTCAACTTTCAATGTATTCATTGTTGTACTAACTGATTTCATTCATCTGTTTAAATAATTACTGACAGTAATATTGGAAATTCGATTGTGATTGACTGCAAGTGGTTATAAAGTAAAACAATTTGATGTGGACTTCACTGGGAAACCACTGTTGACATGAAATGTATTGAAAAAGACATCTAGAGAAATTTCGAGAAAAATAGATCACTTACGATCAGTATAATCTGACGATGGAAATGAATACAAACTTTGAATGATTGATTGTCGTAACTGTTGATTAGCAATTGATTAATCTAACAAATATTTGGTGAATAAAATGTTATCGCCTTCCCATTTAATGATGTTCTTTCCATTGAACTAATTTCCTCATAAAGGAACGTTCGATCAGTTGAATCTCATTTTTTCAGAGTAGAGATAAGGTTGTTGTAGTAGATGGATTTTTATACGAATAGTGATGGAGTCGATGTATATATATACATTTATATCTAGAAATATTTGTAAAATGCGATATTTACGGATTCCGAAGTAAAACACTTCAGCCGAACGTTCTCCGTTTACTTGAATGACTGTAAGGCGACAAACACTTCGAGGTGAAATTAGTGATGAATTAATAATCAGAGACATGTTCGAGGTCTTATTTATATTTCGCTGAAGTGAAACACTCAGTCATTACTCCTATAATATGTTGCTAATTACAATCATATTTGGGAATATTTCTTCCTGAACAATTATAAACACATACTCATGGATGAGAAAGTTATCGTTTGAACAGTTTAATACAAAACGGATAAACAATACTAAAACTGAGATGGATGGAAAATGGAATGTAGGATGCGCGTCTTGTCCTTCTTGCTACTCGTCAGTCGGGTGTACTTCAGAGACTGATCATTTCAGTACATAACAACTCGACGGGAAGATACACACTACAGATACTGAAAATGCTGATTGGAAAAATGATTGTAAGCATTTTAGATATTTTGTCTGAATTCCTTTCAGTTAGTAATCATGCTAATGAAAATTGGTGATGATTTTATAAAATCGATATCCTGATGATTAATTAGTTAATGGTCATTCAAATTCAATTATAGAAACATACATTTTTGGCAGCCTGAAATAAAATTGAATGTAGATTTCAGTGTAGATACCGATTAACATTATTGGCATTATTTATTTAATGAAAACTATAAAAGAAAATGACCTTCCGACCCACCTCACCGCATTCCCAGATCTTCTATTTGTTAAAGATAATTTGATAAGATACTCCACTCTACATAACTGTTCACATTTTCATCAAATTTGTTTTAATGGTTTAAACAATTATCATTGAAATGCATCAAAATAGAATGAATAAACAATCTTAAATTGACTGACTGTCCTGTCAGAATTCTTGTACGAGTCTAGACACTTCAAACATTTTACATGAAATCTTAGTTTGATTTATCATTATTGATAGTAAAATGCTGTATAACTTAATTGGTGTTCGATTGCAAAACTTATCGTAAGTGATAATCATCATGATAATGATAAACTTCAGCAAAAAAGTAAGAACACGTTGAATGTATCTACGAGAAATGAATATTAACTTACATTGTAAACATTCTTTAATAAAATAGAACAACAACAGTTGAAATTAACATAGTGATATCTGAATGAGATTATTTAATGAATAAGACTTCAGTGTTTATTTAAAGGTTATTTCTAAGGCTATTTGTAACCATGAATTAAGAGACAGTGCATATAATCAAGACTATTTTAGAATATTGACTGTGAAATATCATCAGATTATTTAACGGTCGAATATATGAAAATAGGTTTCTACAATACTGAGCTCTTTAACTTTCTGGTTAATATTCCAGTGTACAATGTAGACATTTTAATAGTTCCACATGAATTTGTTTCTTATATTCCTATTAGTGAGAATAAATTTATAGAGACATGTGTTAGTACTGCATTAGAACCGGTTTAATAATAAGGTAAATCGAAATGAATGTTATCACAGATCATATTCAAAGTTCTATTTTCATGAATAAATGTGAACTAATCAAACAAATATCACATGGATTCACATACTGTCATTGCAACCTGTCAAGAAAAGTTTGCAGAAATTTGAAAATAAAGCGTTGATCAGTATCCACAATATTATTAAGTCGAAAGAAACAAGTAGTTTTAACATGAACTATTACCAAAATCCTGAACAGCTGTATTTATTGAATGTGCATTTTATCATAATTATAGGTGTATATTCTCTGTTGGTTGGAGAATGCTGATAAGTGGCGTATGCTCCACATGGGGTAACAGGCATTGATTGATTGATTGATAGGTGTATGTTCTAAAATTGTGTCATCAATTATCTCTACATTTTCTAATGAATGGTATTCTGATTATTGGAATGTTATAAAGAAAAATAAATAAGCATCATTCAATTTACTGATTCACTAGAGACATTGATACAAATTTAATGTATCTAGAAAAGGAATATGTGATTGTCCCATTTAATGAAACTAAACATCATTGATATTCGCACTTTTTGATTGTTGACTTCAAACTGAACGGGCACTCAATTTAATTAAATGATATGACCTGAAGCGCAAAAACATTAAATGACTCTTCGTAGGACGAAGCATATTGTCAAATACATCAACAAATAGGTGACTTGTTCATCTACGTTAATTGTAGATGTGATTGCTACACAAGAGTGCATTTTACAAACACGTCAATGTTTACAGTTTATGAAAGTGATTTCCAAATGTTTGCGTAGAATGACAATTCTTAGCATAGAAAATACTACTTTTATTTATTGGCATGCGTCAGTACAATTCTAGGTACATTTGACAGACAAGTAATAAACATCAAGACGGCTTAGCTCATAATTTCAGGTCGACTACCCATAAAAAAATCTCAATCTTGACTAAATGCCTGCTCTATTAAGTTAATAAGACTAGTAGCCATAAAGGAAATTGAATGATAGAAATAGAGTAGCAATGTAAATGACTAGGTGAACGTAGGATTTATCAAAAATAAGTAATCAATTATGGGAGAACAAAGTCCCGTATAGATATAATTATCATAGTGCATATAAACTAGAATGAATACACGTTGTATGAATTGAATATAAACATAGAAATTTACAAATGTCCCAGTCTAAGCATTCACATGAAGAGAATACATTGAATTGGAAGCTAATTATGTTTGACAAGAAGTCACTTTTCAAAGTGAATCATCAATCTAAATGCGACATTTCGATAACTAATTCTATTCAAATGAAGTCAACGTTCTATTGAATTCACTTACCACTAGTGTCACCTGAATATTATCAATAATAATTAGTATTATTCTTCTTTATTCATTTAACATTATCAGTGGTGTTTTCTTTAATGATTTTCAATTGTTTTACCAAAAATGATGCGTCGTGTATGGAGTCAGTTGAATTGTTTTATAAGGCATAAATTTATTTTCTGCATGAAATTTATATGATGCCTATTGTTATCTTGGATGTATCTGAGTATTCTAGTTGGCTTATCTTCTTTTAACTAATCCACTCACTCACTCACTCACTCACTCACTCACTCACTCACTCACTCACTCACTCACTCCCACTCACATCACTCACTCACTCACTCACTCACTCACTCACTCACTCACTCACTCACTCACTCACTCACTCACTCACTCACTCACTCACTCACTCACTCACTCACTCACTCACTCACTCACCTCACTCACTCACTCACTCACTCACTCACTCACTCGCACTCACTCACTCACTCACTCACCATCACTCACTCACTCACTCACTCACTCACATCACTCACTCACTCCTCACTCACTCACTCACTCACTCACTCACTCACTCACGCACTCACTCACTCCTCACTCACTCACTTCACTCACTCACTTCACTCACTCACTCACATCACTCACTCACTCAACTCACTCACTCACTTCACTCACTCACTTCACTCACTCACTTCACTCACTCACTCCACTCACTCACTCACTTCACTCACTCACTCACTTCACTCACTCACTTCACTCACTCACTCCTCACTCACTCACTTCACTCACTCACTCAACTCACTCACTCACATCACTCACTCACTCACCTCACTCACTCACATCACTCACTCACTCACTTCACTCACTCACTCCTCACTCACTCACTTCACTCACTCACTTCACTCACTCACTTCACTCACTCACTTCACTCACTCACTCAACTCACTCACTCACTCACATCACTCACTCACTCACTCACATCACTCACTCACTCCTCACTCACTCACATCACTCACTCACTCACATCACTCACTCACTCAACTCACTCACTCACTTCACTCACTCACTCACATCACTCACTCACTCACATCACTCACTCACTCACATCACTCACTCACTCCTCACTCACTCACATCACTCACTCACTCACTCACTTCACTCACTCACTCACTCACTCACCACTCACTCACTCACATCACTCACTCACTCACGTCACTCACTCACTCAACTCACTCACTCAACTCACTCACTCACATCACTCACTCACTCACATCACTCACTCACTCACTCACTCACATCACTCACTCACTCACTCACTCACATCACTCACTCACTTCACTCACTCACTCACATCACTCACTCACTCACATCACTCACTCACTTCACTCACTCACTTCACTCACTCACTTCACTCACTCACTTCACTCACTCACTCACATCACTCACTCACTCACTCAACTCACTCACTCACATCACTCACTCACTCACTCACATCACTCACTCACTTCACTCACTCACTTCACTCACTCACTTCACTCACTCACTCACATCACTCACTCACTCACTCCACTCACTCACTCACATCACTCACTCACTCACTTCACTCACTCACTTCACTCACTCACTCACATCACTCACTCACTCACTCCTCACTCACTCACATCACTCACTCACTCACATCACTCACTCACTCACATCACTCACTCACTCACTCACCTCACTCACTCACATCACTCACTCACTCCTCACTCACTCACATCACTCACTCACTCACTTCACTCACTCACTCAACTCACTCACTCACTCACTCACTCACTCACTCACTCACTCACTCACTCACTCACTCACTCACTCACTCACTCACTCACTCACTCACTCACTCACTCACTCACTCACTCACTCACTCACTCACTCACTCACTCACTCACTCACTCACTCACTCACTCACTCACTCACTCACTCACTCACTCACTCACTCACTCACTCACTCACTCACTCACTCACTCACTCACTCACTCACTCACTCACTCACTCACTCACTCACTCACTCACTCACTCACTCACTCACTCACTCACTCACTCACTCACTCACTCACTCACTCACTCACTCACTCACTCACTCACTCACTCACTCACTCACTCACTCACTCACTCACTCACTCACTCACTCACTCACTCACTCACTCACTCACTCACTCACTCACTCACTCACTCACTCACTCACTCACTCACTCACTCACTCACTCACTCACTCACTCACTCACTCACTCACTCACTCACTCACTCACTCACTCACTCACTCACTCACTCACTCACTCACTCACTCACTCACTCACTCACTCACTCACTCACTCACTCACTCACTCACTCACTCACTCACTCACTCACTCACTCACTCACTCACTCACTCACTCACTCACTCACTCACTCACTCACTCACTCACTCACTCACTCACTCACTCACTCACTCACTCACTCACTCACTCACTCACTCACTCACTCACTCACTCACTCACTCACTCACTCACTCACTCACTCACTCACTCACTCACTCACTCACTCACTCACTCACTCACTCACTCACTCACTCACTCACTCACTCACTCACTCACTCACTCACTCACTCACTCACTCACTCACTCACTCACTCACTCACTCACTCACTCACTCACTCACTCACTCACTCACTCACTCACTCACTCACTCACTCACTCACTCACTCACTCACTCACTCACTCACTCACTCACTCACTCACTCACTCACTCACTCACTCACTCACTCACTCACTCACTCACTCACTCACTCACTCACTCACTCACTCACTCACTCACTCACTCACTCACTCACTCACTCACTCACTCACTCACTCACTCACTCACTCACTCACTCACTCACTCACTCACTCACTCACTCACTCACTCACTCACTCACTCACTCACTCACTCACTCACTCACTCACTCACTCACTCACTCACTCACTCACTCACTCACTCACTCACTCACTCACTCACTCACTCACTCACTCACTCACTCACTCACTCACTCACTCACTCACTCACTCACTCACTCACTCACTCACTCACTCACTCACTCACTCACTCACTCACTCACTCACTCACTCACTCACTCACTCACTCACTCACTCACTCACTCACTCACTCACTCACTCACTCACTCACTCACTCACTCACTCACTCACTCACTCACTCACTCACTCACTCACTCACTCACTCACTCACTCACTCACTCACTCACTCACTCACTCACTCACTCACTCACTCACTCACTCACTCACTCACTCACTCACTCACTCACTCACTCACTCACTCACTCACTCACTCACTCACTCAAGCCCTCCAAATGATAGAGACAGAAGAACACACCAGAGAATAAAGTGACATTCATTGAGTAAGAACAGCTAATTATTTAAAATCCGAAAACAGACAAATTCGTAAGGGTAGACATTGGACACACTGTAGACTAAACGAGAGGGAAAATGAGTTGAGAAAATGAAATAGTAGGTTTATAGCAACGTTACAATAACATGGGATCGTAAAAATATATGACGGATAGTGAACGTATGAAAATTTCACAATTTAAGCAGTAAGAATCTGATGTTTGCTAAATGTTTGGTGAATACAATCTAGCAACACAAATCCTCATTTAACAATATATAGACTCCCGAAATTATGATTTCATGTAACATGTCAATTACAAAAGAATTGTGTATATGCTGTGTAATGTACAAATAGGCCAAACTTATATATCAACACTGAAGGAAGTAAATAACATTCTTTACACATTGAAATAGCCTTTTCATTTTGTTGTCGGCTACATCATATAATCCAAAGAAGAGATAGATTCACTTAGCATTTTATATCATAGAATTGAATCAACAATAAAACATCTATTGAAGATCAACTAGAATTTACAAGTGAACAAATCAACCATAATTTCAATCAAATTTTGCTGGTTCATATGAAAGTGTAACATTGTTGTTGATGAACTATCTGCCTACCTATAAAATAGTTATATGTTACTACAAAGTAAAGTAACAAGTTTCAATTAGGTAATACTAATACTAACAATAAGAATACCAATGTTTATTGTTAATAGGTTTCTCAAGTATATCTAGTGTTGTTAAATTATCCCAATGTTGTATACAATATTGAAAAGTTAAATGTAATTAGCATGAATTATCATCAGAGACTGTTTGTTCAAATATGTCAACAGGAAGAGTGTATGTGTGTATAAGTGTGACATCACTGAGTAGACTTATGTTTCAATTGTTTACACTCACTCACTCACTCACTCACTCACTCACTCACTCACTCACTCACTCACTCACTCACTCACTCACTCACTCACTCACTCACTCACTCACTCACTCACTCACTCACTCACTCACTCACTCACTCACTCACTCACTCACTCACTCACTCACTCACTCACTCACTCACTCACTCACTCACTCACTCACTCACTCACTCACTCACTCACTCACTCACTCACTCACTCACTCACTCACTCACTCACTCACTCACTCACTCACTCACTCACTCACTCACTCACTCACTCACTCACTCACTCACTCACTCACTCACTCACTCACTCACTCACTCACTCACTCACTCACTCACTCACTCACTCACTCACTCACTCACTCACTCACTCACTCACTCACTCACTCACTCACTCACTCACTCACTCACTCACTCACTCACTCACTCACTCACTCACTCACTCACTCACTCACTCACTCACTCACTCACTCACTCACTCACTCACTCACTCACTCACTCACTCACTCACTCACTCACTCACTCACTCACTCACTCACTCACTCACTCACTCACTCACTCACTCACTCACTCACTCACTCACTCACTCACTCACTCACTCACTCACTCACTCACTCACTCACTCACTCACTCACTCACTCACTCACTCACTCACTCACTCACTCACTCACTCACTCACTCACTCACTCACTCACTCACTCACTCACTCACTCACTCACTCACTCACTCACTCACTCACTCACTCACTCACTCACTCACTCACTCACTCACTCACTCACTCACTCACTCACTCACTCACTCACTCACTCACTCACTCACTCACTCACTCACTCACTCACTCACTCACTCACTCACTCACTCACTCACTCACTCACTCACTCACTCACTCACTCACTCACTCACTCACTCACTCACTCACTCACTCACTCACTCACTCACTCACTCACTCACTCACTCACTCACTCACTCACTCACTCACTCACTCACTCACTCACTCACTCACTCACTCACTCACTCACTCACTCACTCACTCACTCACTCACTCACTCACTCACTCACTCACTTGTAATCATTCAACTTTAAGATGACTAATCTACAGTAAACATTTATACATGTGAAATGTTCTTAGTTTGAATGGTGTTGGTTATATTGATAACTGATCTACAATGTGCAATATAGACAATACCATTAATCTTCTAGAAATGACTATATTTATGTATTGAAAATGCTTAATAGCTATTCTGATACATTTTTCATTAAGCAAATATATAAAGTCGTAAGCATAAAATTTGCAGTTACCTGAAATGACAAGTGTCAGATGTAGGATTACGACATGTCTACCAGGCATCATCTTTGCTTTGTGTTGTTGAAGTTAATAGTATAATAGTCTTACCAATATGTTTATATATACTTGTTTGGTTGACCTTGTATCGGAAATAGCCAATGACATTTGAGACAATAAACCGACCAGAATAAGTGACCAGTGATTGGTTACTGAGGTGAATGGCTAAACAAAGCCCTCCAAATGATAGAGACAGAAGAACACACCAGAGAATAAAGTGACATTCATTGAGTAAGAACAGCTAATTATTTAAAATCCGAAAACAGACAAATTCGTAAGGGTAGACATTGGACACACTGTAGACTAAACGAGAGGGAAAATGAGTTGAGAAAATGAAATAGTAGGTTTATAGCAACGTTACAATAACATGGGATCGTAAAAATATATGACGGATAGTGAACGTATGAAAATTTCACAATTTAAGCAGTAAGAATCTGATGTTTGCTAAATGTTTGGTGAATACAATCTAGCAACACAAACTCATTTAAACAATATATAGACTCCCGAAATTATGATTTCATGTACATGTCAATTACAAAAGAATGTGTATATGCTGTGTAATGTACAAATAGGCCAAACTTAATATCAACACTGAAGGAAGTAAATAACATTCTTTACACATTGAAATAGCCTTTTCATTTTGTTGTCGGCTACATCATCTCATCCAAAAGAAGAGATAGATTCACTTAGCATTTTATATCATAGAATTGAATCAACAATAAAACATCTATTGAAGATCAACTAGAATTTACAAGGTGAACAAATCAACCATAATTTCAATCAAATTTTGCTGGTTCATATGAAAGTGTAACATTGTTGTTGATGAACTATCTGCCTACCTATAAAATAGTTATATGTTACTACAAAGTAAAGTAACAAGTTTCAATTAGGTAATACTAATACTAACAATAAGAATACCAATGTTTATTGTTAATAGGTTTCTCAAGTATATCTAGTGTTGTTAAATTATCCCAATGTTGTATACAATATTGAAAAGTTAAATGTAATTAGCATGAATTATCATCAGAGACTGTTTGTTCAAATATGTCAACAGGAAGAGTGTATGTGTGTATAAGTGTGACATCACTGAGTAGACTTATGTTTCAATTGTTTACATGCTATCCCACTACGATAAACTTAATAAATGAAAAAAATGTTAAGGAGCTATCACCATGGCGCACACTCTCATAACACAGTAGTGACAGGTATGGATAGTTAATGAAAGGAAATGCTTACTGAGAACATTAAGTCAGTTGCAAAATGATAACCAATGATGTTCTTCAAGAAAAACTGAATAAGACATCCAATCTGTAGTTAAATGAGATATCCTTTTCAAATATTAAATGATTTCATATAAGTTTACATGAACGAGATTTGTGGACAACATAAAAACCTAAACATGTTTGAAATGAAGGAGTCATAACTAATAGGAATGGATGGTCATAAGGTTATACTGATCATTGTTAGGCATAGAGGTGATTGGCCAGTACCAATGAGATGTCACACAATAGTAAGAAACAGCCATCCGATTCACATTAGTTCCTAAATGCCCATCTAGCTAAACTTTGACCTCAACGTGAGATTCACAAATTGTCATCAAACGATGGTGTTGGTTACTTATGAACTAAATAGATAATAACCCTATGATTGATTTTTTTCACAAAAGGTTTGAAACTTAACAAGAATTGTGACTACAGATTTGAAGTATTTAGTTCTACCGAGAATTATTCTAATCAATTTGATGACGAGAGAATACTCCCAAAAATCTTTGTGGTTTATCACTAGGTACTTATGAGTAGTAACACATAGTTAACATTAAAAAGGCTTATTATATCAGATTTATTGTGAATGAGTGTAAATACGAGTCACGTGAGAGGATTGTATGCATAAAACTAGTTAGTTCATTCAGTGTTGTTTTAGTGAATAAACACATACTGAGTAAGGAATATAGATATATTAGTATGCGGATAAGCATCAAATTACTTTATGTGAATGAGAGAGATTGCACAAATTCACTACATTCTGCTACGCCTAATTGAATAACATTTAATGAGAGTTGAGAAATGTAAGGCCTGCGAATGAATGGATAAGTTGGAAAACGTGAGGAATAAGAGGAATGATGAGGTGTGGCAAGTCGTTGAGTTTATTTAAATGAAGTAACTGGAATACTACAAGCATGAATGGGTAGAATAAGGTTATTACTTCGGAATCACTTGTTACAACAGTCTATGTACTTCACATCCATCTATTATTTGAGAATTGATTAGCAAGTGTTGTAAAACTGATGTACGGAATAAGACTAGAACTATTGATATGTCACAATCTGAGTATCGACAGATTCGTTGACGAATCTACTTAGTTCTACTCCACCCATACATTACATCAATAAGAATTTCCATTAATATTGATGGCTAAGCATTCACTGAATGCGTAGTCATATTTAATGACATTCCTTGTATTCATCCATTTATTGGAATTCTATGCGCACAAATGTGCAATTAATCTGATTATTTCTGTCATCAATGATTTCAGTGTGAAATGAATCCTCAATTGTTTACGCATAACTTGAGAGTTTCAATAACTATTGTGATGCGATGTTTTGATATTTTTATCGACCACGAAATCTCTGTCGTCAATTGTCATCTCTTCTAGGTTGACCGGTTGATTCAGTTCCTAGCTTTGATACGGCCACCAGTCTAAAAGTACACGTCAACGTGAAGACAAGTGGGAAGGCAGGAGATACGGTAAAAATAACACTTAACTGCAAGGTTCAATAATGCACAGAAAACTAGGTTGTTTAGGATATCAGAATTATCCTTTGGACATCTGGATATTACTGTATACTATGAAATACAGTAGTAGTAAGATAATTGTCCAATCAGACATATCACTCGACTTTTCATTTTCCAGAAAATTCTGATAAAACACTATTTGCATGCTGACTGCACAAAATGTTTCTTATTGACTTTTACATCATTTTGAGCTTGTTTCAAGCTCTAACACTGAAACCATGAAGAATGTTATTCATACAAAAGTGAATAATTTACAAATTGTTGCTTTCCACGATTCATTTGTGAAGTTTATAATGTCTCCATGTACACTACAAACGTTGTCTACTAAATGTATTGGAGAGCTTTCCGGATATTTTATTGCAAGTGCAACGAAATTTGTGCTCAAGATATGGATTATGGACGGATTCTTTCTATGCGATCTTTCTTTAGACAACGAGAATAAATATGTTTCCCATTTGAACATTACTGAATAAATATTGATTGTGTTCGATTACCCACCTTGTTATTGCATACGAACAAGAATCATGGATTCATATCCATGACCAAATTCTCATTCATATTATTAAATACAAGATATTTCGCTAATGTAACCTCTGTGACGACGACGATGTTGTAGGTCGCTGTCTATGTGCTTTCACCCCATCCACATATTTACTCTACGACTGCTCATCACGGATAATGGAATAACGAGTTCAATTTCCATAAACCATCAACTGTTTAAAAAAATATTTCGTTTGGAATTCGATGTTGATAAGCACCCGATTTCAACCTTAGCAGCATTACCAGACTTGGTGTTCCAGTAAAACATATAAGGTGACATGGAAATATTGCATTTGCGAGAAGGCTGTGATCCCACCATTTCACAAAGACGGAATTAGGTTCACAATCAATCCCTTGTAATTATGTTTTACACTGATAGTAATGGGAGAGGGACGGAGGGTAGATGAAGGGTGTAAATCGGACAAATTTCACACTCTTAAAAATTTGATTTATATACATTGCGTGATACTCTTGAAGAAGCGGCTCACATCAAGTTGCGAAACGTCAGGAATTTAAATTCCCAATCATTGGAATACTATACGCACTAATTATTCCTACTAACAACCCACGAAACGCTCAATTTATGTGGAATTATCAAATCTAATCTTGATGGTTATGTCTATGTAAGTGAGAGGAAGGAATTCGTGGAAGTGGATTGAGCTGCGATGGTTTGTAGGGAGGCGCCAGATTGTTCTACGTGGTTATGAATCAATCTAATCACTTATTCAGGCTAACGATATGCATTCTGTTAGTGATTAGTGCATAACTGGATATACAGAAAATTTGTAAAGTTGATAAACTGACCATTTACATATCACCTGATTGTGTACACCTTTGAACTGACAAACGATGCCTACTAATCCAATGATTTATTTCTTTCACAAGAAGTTGACTGTTCGGTAATCTTATGTTAGATACTTTGTAATAATGTGATTATGAGTGAGCAACTACACACTGAAGTGTGAGCAGTTTTATTGTTGCAATATTTTAGTTTCTATTGTGTTAAATGTTATTCAAGATAACATTATTCAATTTGTTTCTTGTTTTAATTAAATCTAAAGAAATTATGCTGACATGCTGATATTTCATCTTTGTTGGAGAAAACGTTAAATGATATGTGAGGTTTTCTTCACTACCACTGAGTGATCAATTTCAAAGTTAACGTCATGAAGTGATCTGAATTAGGCATCTACTGAAAACCATGAAGAACTGTGAAGCTATTTCGTTCTAGTTTGCGGCTCATCGAGAGTGCTCATTTACCACTACACCCGACTGGAACGTCTATTTGATAGGCTACTGAGCCGGCATTTATAGAATGATACTTTTTAATTTAATCAATTCTCATCGCTTACTATTAATGGATCACTTCAACACGCTCAACAAAATCAAACTCCACTGATCACGTCTCCTCAAATATTTTCATTGTTTTTGCAAGTCCATCACTACTGAGCAATGCCCAATCTGTCAGTGGACTCGTGAATGTTTGCATAAGAAGAATTCTTCTCTAAGACGAAATAACTGTGTGATGCTGCCTAGTAAATGTCTGTACGTTGTATGTTCAATTCAAAATGAATGCTATTGCATTTCTATAACCTGAAAAGTCTTCATTCTTGAGAAAAAATAACATTTATTTCTCTAATCAAACTTATAAACATTGCCAACAATTGTTGTCTCAGTAATTATGGCTGGTCATGTGATACAAAGTTTTCAAAAAGCACAAAATTAAGTCCATTTTAAGAGTCAGTCATTTGTCTCCATTGATTCTGTAATGATGAGGAGTAAAATATGTGGCATTAAGTAAAAGAATCAGTATGTCATGCAAATTATTTACACAAGAAGAAAGTTGAAGTATGTGTTTGCAATGTAATCCACTGATTATTAGAAATGATTTTATAAGAATAACAATAGAATGAGTTGTTCTGCGATATGATTGACTGTTCAGTTGAATTAGGTTAGTCATTCTAACTGATTATAATGACACAATGTATGATCTATGCAAGAAAGTGACTATGCTATTGTTGTTTGAATGCTCTCAGTTCAACAAAATTAACACCATAAGAATATTTCGACAAAATGATTATTTTAACTTCTGTATACAAAATCAAATTTATATCAGTTTACTTTACCTATAAATCACAATCTAGAATAGAAAGAAGTAGTGAAGATACGGTTGAATGAACGGATTATTGTTGAGTAGATAATGACAATATTGAAGTGGATTTTTATCGCCACTTATTTTAAGTAGTCGTCAACAGAATAACATCATCTGTTGGATGATGCTGAATTTCTCAAATACCTAGCATGACTAGTAAAATGTTTATTGTGGATTAAATTCATTTGAATCATCTTACCTGTATCAGCTGAGATTAGATGACAAAGAAGTAGTTTAATGATTATTATTGTTTTGAATAAAATAATAATTTGTTAATCTTTAAAAAGTTGACTTTCGAAGTGGTTTCTCTTCCAACAGAAACATTAGGACCAATCGTACTCATGGAAGTGTAATCACTGAATATGTTGCCAATAATGATAAGTAGTAAAATGCAAATCGTGTTTAGAAATTAAGCAAGATGTTCTTCAAAATAAAAGTTGAATAAGACATCCAATCTACAGTGAAATGAAATATCGTTTTCAAATATTAAATGATTTCACATTAGTTTAGAAGAAGCGGATTAGTAGGCAACATAAAAACATAAACGTGTTTGAAATGAAGCAGTGATAATTTAGAGAAACTGGTGATCATCAGGCTATATTGATGATTGTCAGGAATAGTGTTGATAGGCAAGAAGTAGTTAGAAGTCACACAATAGTAAGAAACAGTCATCCAATTCTCCATAGATTCCAACGCCTATCTGGCTAAACTTTGTCCTCAACATGATAAAAATCTTTATTGTGGATTAAATTCATTTGAATCATCTTACCTGTATCAGCTGAGATTAGATGACAAAGAAGTAGTTTAATGATTATTATTGTTTTGAATAAAATAATAATTTGTTAATCTTTAAACAAAATCAAATTATATCAGTTTACTTTACCTATAAATCACAATCTAGAATAGAAAGAAGTAGTGAAGATACGGTTGAATGAACGGATTATTGTTGAGTAGATAATGACAAAGAGAATTCACTTCTGAGAATTAACCTCACTAACCAACGTTAAAACACACTTAGTTGAAAATAATTAGAAGATGAATATGTTTATGTTGGCTTACAGTAATTACAGTCTGAAAGTATAAAATTGAATGTTGATTTGTGATGAACTAATTGATGAAAAATATTGCGTAATATTAATGCGAATGTAATCGGCTTATTAATTGAGAGCAGTTTAACATCAGTGTGAACTACATGAGAGTATAGAAAGAATGTCGTGATAAAGATCCATTTTGTGCATTAAATCCATTCGAATCATCTTACCTGTATCAGCTGAGATTAGATGACAAAGAAGTAGTTTAATGATTATTATTGTTTTGAATAAAATAATAATTTGTTAATCTTTAAAAAGTTGACTTTCGAAGTGGTTTCTCTTCCAACAGAAACATTAGGACCAATCGTACTCATGGAAGTGTAATCACTGAATATGTTGCCAATAATGATAAGTAGTAAAATGCAAATCGTGTTTAGAAATTAAGCAAGATGTTCTTCAAAATAAAAGTTGAATAAGACATCCAATCTACAGTGAAATGAAATATCGTTTTCAAATATTAAATGATTTCACATTAGTAATTAGGATAAGTTTGTACTTTCCCGTTGATTTGTAATGGACTGAAACTGGTCATTCTCTGTTGCCATATGTGCATCCTGAGCGGATTGCCTCGATATAGAGTTATTACACAGGTTATATATTTAAGTTGGATTGTGACTGACAAGCGGAATCCAAGATTTCACATTAGTTTAGAAGAAGCGGATTAGTAGGCAACATAAAAACATAAACGTGTTTGAAATGAAGCAGTGATAATTTAGAGAAACTGGTGATCATCAGGCTATATTGATGATTGTCAGGAATAGTGTTGATAGGCAAGAAGTAGTTAGAAGTCACACAATAGTAAGAAACAGTCATCCAATTCTCCATAGATTCCAACGCCTATCTGGCTAAACTTTGTCCTCAACATGATAAAAATCTTTATTGTGGATTAAATTCATTTGAATCATCTTACTTGAATTAGCTGAGATTAGATGACAAAGAAGTAGTTTAATAATTGTTATTGTTTTAAATAAAATAATACTTTTTAATCGATTGAATATATCACAGATTGATGTTAGCAGGGTACCACTGAAAACCAGGGAGCACAGGACAGCTGTTTCGTTCTAGTGTGGAAACGAAACAATTGTCCAGTGCTCCCTGGTTTTCAATGGTACCCGGTCAACATCAATCTGTGATATATTCAATCAAATAAAATAACCAATCTCCACAGAAATAACCAACCCCATTGAAATTTTTTAATCTTTAAAAAGTTGACTTCAAAAGTGGTTTCTCTTGCAACGGAAGCATTACGACCAACTATACTCATGGAAGTGTAATCACTGAATATGTTGTCATAGTTGTGATTCACTAGTGAAAATGTTGGAAATACCATCTTAATCATATTTCAAGTTGAAATATGCGTTTGTGATTGAGTTTCTATAGGAGCTTTGTAAGTTCTGCATTAAACTGCTGACTGAACGATTTAGTGAAGTTTAATATTCATTTAAAATGTAATAAATTGTATGATAACCCCTTTAGGTAACGCAAAGTAATAAACAGTAATGAATAGTTTAACACAAAAACTTACATTGTCTTTCACAACCTGATATGGATAAGTGTTTAGATTTAAAATATTAATAAATTTCCATATTGTAATTTATTCGGAGTAAACAAGCAATTACGTAACCATTTAAGTGACTGTGAGTAGAAACAGTTTGTAAGTAGTGCCAAGTGAAGTAAAATTCAATAATGTCACATCTATTAGAAGTTATACCTCAAAATCATATTCACTTACAGATGTTGCAGTCTGAAATAGAAAGTGTAGATTTCAAATGTATGTTCTAATGAGTGAGCACATATACATGATTATATTATTTTAAACAAGATATGCAGTTTTCATCATGATCACATCTTATATTCTCTTGAAAATAACTAGATCATAACCCCTCACTGCTACTAAACTGATTTTATTAAATGTATCCTTAAATATTGTCATGAATTTTATGTATTTAAAATCAATGAAATGTAGCCCCAATACCAGGCAACTGAAAGTTATCAAGTCTGCTGATTCACTGTGTTTACAAACTCTACATGCTTTCCATGTAATCACCATCGATCAATCCATTGACTAAGCTAATTATTGAGCAATTCATTGATACTTAAATATGAAGAGTGTAAAATTAATTATTTATGAAATAAATCCAATTGGAACTACTTCTTAAACTATTTTATTTTTGAAGAGAATTAGAAACCTTACATAGTTATTTAACATCAACATCATCTTTTAGAATACGGGATAATCAATTTACGACATATGATTTCATTCAATTGACATTGTATCATTGGAATACGTTTAAGATTTTTAAGCATACGACAGATAACTAAATCATGTAAGTGATTACATCTAATCGGATAATGTGCAGTATATTTGACTAAACTGCTTGCATTCTATACATATGACGAAATGTATTATGTTACTTATAATCTTATTTAAATGTGATGTTCATTAATGTACTACGAATTGAGAGTAGATGCATATGCATACAGTAAACGAAAGGGGAGTAGGTTAACGTGATCTATGTAAAGTGTAAGCAACAAATTATTACACAATCGTTGGAGAAAATGATAGATGATCACGTAATTAATTACTCGGTGAATTTGGAACGACAATGAAATTGATTTCTGAACATCTGGATGACTGAGTGAGAGAAAATAATTAGTAATTCGCAGTTAGTTCAAGCTGAAGATGTTTAATAACGACTGTCTGCGAGAAGTACTAATAATTGTATTGCCTGGTTGTTGATAATTTTGAATGTATGTGTATGTATTTAGATTAGGTCGATTGTTAATCAGGTGTTGGCAGATTGGATTTCTGGAGACTTTACTACCTTCAGACATTGGTTCATAGGAATGTGCTCAGATAACCTGCGAGAAACACTCCTCCTAGTCCTTTCTATATACTTGTTACCACAAATACATTTGAATTCATAGACACAGTTATATGTGACATCTGAAGCGCATTGATCCATTTCTCAGTGGTCTAACGAGCATATACAATGGAACCAGTTGAGCTGCAGGAATGGTTTTTCTCACAGCCGTCCTCGTTCTCTCACAAATTCTTATTCAGGCATCATCTCATTTGAATGCAAAATGTAGTAAGACTGGCTATCTTATCACAGTTTAATGTTAATGGTTCTGCAGATGCTTATGTCATACATCTTAATGAATATTTTAAGTATTATCTACTATATGTATATTTGTAAAGTGATCAAATATTATTATGACTGAAGTCAACTAAACCTACCAATTCACAGATGAGATGATTATTTCAATTTCAAACAAATTTATGAATCACAATGTTGGCATGTTGGTGATAGCTTGAACAATGTAAACCTATCTCTAACACTGAAACCATGAAGAATGTTATTCATACAAAAGTGATTAATTTACAAATTGTTGCTTTCCACGATTCATTTGTGAAGTTTATAATGTCTCCATGTACACTACAAACGTTGTCTACTAAATGTATTGGAGAGCTTTCCGGATATTTTATTGCAAGTGCGACGAAATTTGTGCTCAAGATATGGATTATGGACGGATTCTTTCTATGCGATCTTTCTTTAGACAACGAGAATAAATATGTTTCCCATTTGAACATTACTGAATAAATATTGATTGTGTTCGATTACCCACCTTGTTATTGCATACGAACAAGAATCATGGATTCATATCCATGACCAAATTCTCATTCATATTATTAAATACAAGATGTTTCGCTAATGTAACCTGTGTGGCGATGACGATGTTGTAGGTCGCTGTCTATGTGCTTTCACCCCATCCACATATTTACTCTACGACTGCTCATCACGGATAATGGAATAACGAGTTCAATTTCCATAAACCATCAACTGTTTAAAAAAATATTTCGTTTGGAATTCGATGTTGATAAGCACCCGATTTCAACCTTAGCAGCATTACCAGACTTGGTGTTCCAGTAAAACATATAAGGTGACATGGAAATATTGCATTTACGAGAAGGCTGTGATCCCACCATTTCACAAAGACGGAATTAGGTTCACAATCAATCCCTTATAATTAAGTTTTCCACTGATAGTAATGGGAGAGGGACGAGGGTAGATGAAGGGTGTAAATCGGACAAATTTCACACTCTTAAAAATTTGATTTATATACATTGCGTGATACTCTTGAAGATGCGGCTCACATCAAGTTACGAAACGTCAGGAATTTAAATTCCCCATCATTGGAATACTATACGCACTAATTATTCCTACTAACAACCTACGAAACGCTCAATTTATGTGGAATTATCAAATCTAATCTTGATGGTTATGTCTTTGTAAGTGGGAGGAATTCGTGGAAGTGGATTGAGCTGCGATGATTTGTAGGGAGGCTTACTTGTAAAGAAGGCATGAAGTTAGTGTCAAGTAATCAGAAATGGGGATCAACGACCATCGTTTAATTAAGAATTTTTATTTATACATCAATGAAATTACAGTGACTGTGAGTTAAAGGAAATCATCAACATTGAATAAACTTAAAAATAGTCAACATGAGCGACTACAATGAGTACCAATTAAATACCATAACATTAAGAACTGAAGTAACCTTTAGACTTACTTAAGGATAACAACTCATACTGAATTATGTGGAATGTAATATAAGTTTAACAAATCATGCATGCTAAATAAGTCAATACAAATTTTTATGTTTGATGTCTGAATAATTGTATTCATGGGGAATTGAACCCCCAACATTGGTAATTGTACTAATAAAATGCTGAGTTATTTTTAAAAAAAAACTAGTAAACATACAATAAACAGGAAAATAGTAAGTAGACAGAATTTCCGACAATAGGATTAATAAATAGTTGTTCTATTTGATTGAATATATCACAGATTGATGTTGGCAGGGTACCACTGAAAACCAGGGAGCACTGGATAGCTGTTATAGTTATTCGTTTATTACAGATTTTCGTCAGCTTATGTTCTACGGATCGTATAACTGATTGCTTTTTAAATGGGTAAACACTAAGTAGTGACCAGATGTGACTTTCGTTCGACGTAAATAAGTGAGTGATCAGGTTAAAATGTGACTGCTGGTTTTCAGAATGAAGATTTGTATCTCAGATAGATGATTTTGGCAATGATGAGTTCAATAAAATGAATAATTTGATTGAGAAGCCTTTATTATCGCTCTGGACATCATAAGCGTCTATTTCATTAGAGAACTATGCTTTTCACCTAGTCAGCGAGTATTAAGTCGATCGTTTTTACGCCAATGTCTCCGATTGAGCGCCTTCACGTGTTCAACACTGGAACAATAGGTAAGTCTTTAACTTGCGTATGCGTGAAAATAGGATAGCAGTCAGATAGGAATTATATATTGTAACTTACATCGATGCATGAAAACAAATACGGACACCAATTTAAATGAAAGAGTCAGAATTCCGAATCAGGGAGATTCCAATAATGTTAGAGAATCCCTATAGGTATGGCACTCAGATCAATCAGCAAGCAATAGGAATATCAACTTCATCTACCAACACACATCGAAATGATTAATCAACTGCATGGACAAAAGTCATATGAAGGCTAGACGAAAACAAAGGATATGTATAGATAATCAGACCTAGACATGATTGTTTTAATACATGTAGAATTAATGGAAGTGGGAATTCTACCATTGGATGCCGACCCAGTGGTGCAGATGGTTAGGCGTTCGCGTCAACCTGAAGCCCTTGGTGCGGAATCTGGGCTGCGCACTGCTAAGGAGTTCCACACTAGAACGAAACAGCTGTCCAGTGCTCCCTTGTTGTCAATGGTATCCTGCCAACATCAATCTGTGATATATTCAATCAAACAAAATAACAAATCTCCACAAAAATAACCATCCCAACTGAACATGTAGAGTAGTCAAATATGTGCACATCTACTCGAAGAGCAGAGGACGTTGTCCAGTATGACGATGAAAGCTTCTTAAATCAAACCATGTAACTCAGAAAATATAACACTACAACCTTCGCCTACTGCTAACTAGGATCTTTATAACTGGTGATTCGCCAGCACGTAAATAGATTTACGTTAACGAAATATAGAACAGGGACAAGTGAACCAACGGTAACAGATCCCACCTAGAGGACTGAAGACAAGAATTTGGTACATCAAAAAACTCAATTTTACATTGCCATAACATTGTAACCATGTAACAAGTGACTGACTGAACAGATGAATAAATTAGCAAACCAAACATGGTAGCAGCCAATCACACCACAGCAAGGTTAGTGTGAAAATACGAACAGAGATTCAACAAAATGCTAATTTAAGGAAGGATTCTACATTAGATTAGTCAATAATTGATCGATGTGGTTTTAACCAGTGACAGAATTTGATTCACGGTAACTTTTCGTATTTTCACATTTGCCTACTTATAAGCAGTCTACATTTACCAGTAAAATATTAGCTTCCAGATAAACGCCTGAAATAATCGTTAATTGTTCCTTAACAAATAAAAAGAATAACCCATTACATATTAATGTATATTTATAAACTAAAATAAACTAAATACTAGGTATTTGATAAAAGTATACAAATTCAATCGAGAGAGAGAAGAAATAGGAGAGTATACAATTTCAATATATAGGGACGTGGGGGGGGGGTTAAAAAGAAATAAACTGAAGTTATGAAATAAATTGAAGGCGTACTAACAAGCACCATAAAAGAGAAGATGAAATGAAAGAAGACTTAGTATTTGCCAATGTAATAAAACAATCACTTGTTGATTAATATAAGCCATAAATATGACAGTTTGAGTTAGCTTCTTTAAAAGAACACAATTAGTAAATTGGATGCGATTTAAATGGATTAAATGATCAAAATTCAGAACAATACTAGTAAAAATTGAAAATGATACCAAGTATTTCTCAGTCTAATGCTAAAAAGTTATTGACGCTTGCCAATCAACAAAGGGGTAATTTGAAGAAGTCACCTAAACCTGACTTTGCATAACTTATCGAAAAACAAATAAAATATACAAAATTAAATGAAAGAACAAACGATCAACCAAATAGGATATAAAATTGAAAACAGTAGCAATGATTACAGGAGCTAATTCATATATGTATATATTTAATGAGTATATACTATGATTAGATTAACAGTAAGAATTTAAAAAAAATGTTTAACTACAGAAAGTAGTAAACATTTACCGGTTAGTCAGAGAGTGTTATACAAAATTGTTAGTATTATAATAAAACCAATAATACAAACTATAATTGTGAAAATAAACATAACAAAGCTAACTAAAACTTTATGAGAAAAAACATTACTATTTCATTGTTGTTATTATCCCTACCAATAAATCTCCTGCTAGGCGGAGAGAGATATATACAGACAGATATGTAAGTAGAAGGTAGAGATAATCCAATGAAAATGGGTGGGCGAGAGAAACGGGGTGGAAAATATCATCCACATACACATGATGAATTGGGAATAATAGAAATAATAAAACTGAACAGTTATTTTTGTCTTCAATGCTTCATTTTCGCTACTTCATTATTTTTTATTAACCAACTTAATAATAATAATGATGATAATAATAATTACAAATCAATCAAAGAGAATTTCGTTGAATATGAAGAGAAAAAAAAAACCAACAAGTGTACCACTACAATTTACTTTTGTCACTTGTTAACATAGAATATAGTACAAGTAATGAAATCAGAAATGAAACAAGATAATAGAAATAAAGCTGATTAAAATAAAAAAAAAAAGCAGAAAATACTGAGAAAGGTTATCTTTTGTCAGGCACATGAGCATAAATATGTACGTGTACGTGTGCGTTTGTGTTCAGATTGTAACTAAAACAGAAATAGCAGAAATGTGAAACGAAAAGACAGTGTCTATAGATGAAACAGGAACAAAATATAAACTGAATGATAAAAGTATCATGATAACGAAATAACAATGAATCAACTTTACTGTTTACTTACACATACAAGTATATATATATATATATATATATATATATATATATATATATACTGTTCAGAAATTATATTATGCACAGCTATAGATAACTATTGTAAGGTTGTCTTCTGGGTCGATCTATAAGGCAAAATAAGAAAACAAAAATAGTTTAAATGATTCCATTGTTGAGATAAACTTAAATGTGAAGAGAAAAAGAGGCTTTCATAAATGTGTAAAAACTTCTTAGCATTCATTCCCTCATCAATGATTCAGAACAAAACTTTCAGATCATCCAGTTAGAATCCAATAGTTGACGTCTACAGTTTCAATCAATTCATGTTATAGCACGACCCTTATTTATTATCACTAGTGTGACAATTTCCTCACTCATAACACAGTTAAGTTCGAAACACGTTACAATCCTGAAACCAGTTTATTGACAATAAAACATTGGATACTCATGGGCTCCAATTTGTAGTGTACCCTATCTATTACTCTAGTGAAATCATGTATACAGGGCATGCACGAGACGTTTTTAACACAGAATTGATGAATTAACTAAGTTAGAGATACGTCCACACAAAATAATGCAGAGATGAAAACTCGAAGAATGTTGAACAATGAGACAACACAATTCGAACTTGAAGTAATACGCGATTTAATTAGACTACTTCAACAAAAGAGTAACAATACAGATATTACAGTTAGTAGGCATTAGTGGCAAACAAGGAAAACCGAAAACAAAATACTAGTATGAGCTACAGCATTACACAGACAAAATATAAAAAATGGCCAATTATA
The DNA here is from genome assembly GCA_034768735.1 of Schistosoma mekongi. Taxonomy (NCBI): domain Eukaryota; kingdom Metazoa; phylum Platyhelminthes; class Trematoda; order Strigeidida; family Schistosomatidae; genus Schistosoma; species Schistosoma mekongi. The sequence goes on from CM068311.1 coordinate 19,705,265, forward strand.
AATGATGTTAGCAAAGCATGATGTATATGAATTAAGTCATATACACAGCGACAGGGAAGATGAAAAGCTTAGCATAGAGAATAAAAAAACATTTGAAACGGAACACTTATCAGAGTGAATCAACCAACCTGTGTGTTTGACCTACAGGAATTGAAAGCATTAAGGAAAAAGTATAATAAACAAATATGAAAATGTAATTAATCGATTCCTAAAGTAAATACTACGAAATATTTACAAGACATATGTGTTAGTGAATGCTAATAATCCTCGCGAAGAAAACGATGATAACAGCGGAAGAATGAGAGAAAAGAGAAAGAAACCAAAACAAAAACGAAATATTACCTCCGTGTTCTGTAAAAATGTTAACAGTTTTTTGGATTTCGATAATCGGGATGTTGCTAGGCTACTCAAATGTATCAAGTCGAGTGTTTGAATCCTAGTTTGAGTAAATTATAATTATGGTTAAATTATTTGATCATATGATGAATATCTAAAGCCGTTTTTTCACTTAATTATGTATGTTTGTGATAGGTTTGAGGCATATATTCATTCCGAATGGATTACATTATTCTATGCATGTAATTTCGTATTTTTGGATGTATGAACTGTTATAGAATGATAATCGCTATGACCAGTACTATCATACTTTACTTATGATAGCTTTCTAATTCATGGTTTATTGAATTATTTCGAGGAGGATTTAGAATGAGCTAATGAAGTGATAGATAGAGCGGATGTTTACAATTTAATTGGTTTACTGGTCCATCGCTTCAATGATCTATCGACTTATCTGATTATTAACTTATTGATTATCGATATAATGGTTTAGGGACTCACCGATTTATCTAGATGTGATGAATAGAAGAGAAACATAGGATTACACAATATAATACAATAATATTGCGAGGAATTACTACATATTGACAATGTTGGTTAGGATTTTGAATAATCACAACTTACGTGGTTCACCAGTATTGGGATCATTTAAAATCGGACGAACTATGGTTATACCAGGACTAGCTGAAGAAGCTCGATAGTTATTATGATTACAATTAGAAGATAATGCGGCTATTGTACGTTGTGGAGGTTGTGGACGACCATTTGATGGTTGACTTTGAGCAGCAATGATTTTTAATGATCCTTGATTATTTCCTTGCCGCGTCATGGACAAAACCTTGATAAAATAAATTAAAATTAAATGAAAGAAATTTGTAATGAGACAACCAATATGTTAGTGTTACACTGGGAAAGTAAATGTGTCATTAGAAAAAAAGCTGTTGAATACCCCAGGAACAGAGGTATCTGGAGAACTACTTTTCTGAAAGGTGGTAGCGGTCAAAGCGACCAAGAGTAGAGGAGCAGTAGATGCACAAAAGTTAAGGAAATTGTTTATCATTCAGGCTATGATACTTAAGCACAATACCCTCACTTCAATACAACTCAGTACCTAATCGAGTATAGATTCATGCAATCGCTTTCGAGCAAAGTAATTTACTGTCTATCAGCGGCCCAAGTTAAGTAGAGTTTAAATATGTGAACTAATGGCTAAAAGTTACATACTCCCACTACAAAGTCAATATATTTAATTTAGAGCACTACAATTTCAGTATCTACTAAATAATAATGAGGATTGGTAAAATAAAGCGAAGAGGAGGAAGTAACTAAGATAAATGATTCTTATTCAATACCTCCACTTAATCTACACGTGGACTAATACATATACATAAAAAAAACTTTGCTTGATTATAATTGATAGTCGTGATCAATTAAAAGAACCATCGAAAATCAAGTAGAAAAATATACATGGTTCATTCTATTCTCAAAGTTTATAGTAGTCTAGCAGAAGTAACTCATATACAAAGTGTAGCGGATGGTAACATGAGAACTTAGTACCAAGGCATACAAAATGTGTTTATAACAATAGAACCATTTATGAATTTACTAATGAATACTTTTGAATTGGGAACGCACATACTGACTGTTGGCAGCATTCATGTTTTATTTCCATTATTGTAATTGGAGGATTGTGTCTAATACGTCAGAAATATCTAAAAACGATTTCTTTATAAGTAAATATGACGCAAAAACAAATTCACTGATTTGTCAAATAGTAGTAAACAGTGTTACTCTTATCTAATCTTTGGAGCTGATCGAATCCTAATGTGACCTCCAGTCAATGTAGATTAAACGGTAGTTAGAAGCGAAAAATCAACAGGACTAAGATAGCTAAATGGTAACATATCTGACGGAAATGTTGAGTGATATTGGTTAAAATATCACAGAGAGTATCAGCTTCATTAATACTTCAGATAAATCTTAGTGATAAGTGATATCATAAGCACGAAATCTAGGTACAGAGTATCCTAACAACTCCAATCATTTAATATAAGCACATTAAAAAACTCTCAACATTGCAAGATAAACGCTACTTACCTGTTGATAAGAAGGAGGAGAAGGTCTTTCTTGAACTTGTTGTTGTGACAACTGACATACTGTTGAGGCTTTATTTCGCTCAGATGGTCTAGACTGCAGATTATTATTATTACCATTGTGGGTATTAGCTGCTGGAAGTGATGTGTTTGTAGTTAGTGTTGGTGTTGAAAAAGTAGGATTTGGAGGAATTTGTTGCTTGGTATTAAACAACTGTTTGTTTAATTTTGGAGTTTGAACTTGTGTATAACCCTGTGCCATTGAAACATGACCAACTTAATATAGAATGGAGAAACAGACAAAATGTCAAGAATGTAACAAAAGGGTTCATGATGAACAGCTAAAGAAGGATACAATTACAACAATATAAACAGAATTCTAATCGCGCTGTAATTAAATCTAGAGCAAATAACATTTCATTAAAGAACTTCATCTGCCAGTATTTCAGAATGATGTGATGCCCATAGAATAGAGAGAGCCCTAACAGATGTATGTTATGACAAACAGATAATGTATAGAGGAGGAAGTATAAACTATAAAATAACAATAATAAGTAAGCTAATGTAGCACGAAATAAATGCATGGTTGCCACTCAAGTCACAATCATATAGAGTAAGTTTCAAAATCTCATCAAAGACGTCTATCAGGGAACAAATGAAAGTAATCCTATAGAGTTAGTGACAGCAATAATACGTATGTACAGAGGAACTTCGGATGTGCCTAACTTAATGCGGCTAGTTCTTTTCCAAGAGTAAAGGAGAGCTGTACTCATTCAAATTATACGACTGAAAATACTCCATCTACTCACATGAGTAGTGGAAAAACATATCATCATAATAATGAGTAAGTAACCCGAATACAACAAAGAGATTTAAGCATCAAATGATCATTATGCCCGTTTGGGACTGAGTGCATATGTGAGAATTGTTAGAAATTTTTCTCACAGGAAAGCAAAATGTTCAAGTAATAAACAGGGTTGTATACACCAAGCTTTTAAGAAAAAAATGAATACAGTGACTACGCATAGAGTGGGACAGACTGATTGATCTTACAATACTGAAACCTAAAGAAAACTAGAGTTTATAGAAGAATATAATGTTGATTAACTCCTGTTCGTATCCTTGTAAGAGGTATGCTGTTGCATTTGCTAAGCTGGAAGCTAATTAGAATATATCTATTTAGTTGGACTTCAGCTACCTAAAATAGCTGATTGATTTAAGTGTCCCTGAAACATTTAAACCGTGTTCAAATAATTGTAAGCTACACAAAAAGCTGTGTAACGGTTAGGAATGTGACCATGGATGAGCTGAATATATCCTAGGTATCTCAAACAATATAGGTACGCAACCTCATTGAATAATTTGTTGCAATTACCCGATATTCTATCTCTAACCTAATAATGTTTCACTTATAAGTTACATCGTGTATGATGAACATAAAGGAAGTAACTACAGAAAGTGAGTACATAGTGAGCTTATTTCCCAAGGCGTGGTAGCAATACAACAAACCAGGATTTCAGTTAGATGTCTTGTTGACAATAAAAACAATTTAATTTATTAAATATTCACTAAATTCCTAAGGTTAGAATTAATTCATAGGTAAACATACTAACCAAATTAGTGAAACGATTAATATTATTATAAAGAACTTCGTTATTTCCAATAAAAAGAACTTTGCCACATATTTATGCATACATCAAGTATAAAGTTAATATTTTAAATAGCAAACAAAAATAACATAATTGACAATACTATATTTGTACAAAATGATCAAAAATAATGATGATTCATAGTGACAAATTTTACCTGGTCCTTGTTTACATCCAGGTGATAAATTAGTTGATGTACGATTATTATTATTGTTCGTAACAATGTTAGTATTTTCATTTCGTGTATTCACCAAGTCATTTTTCAATGATTGATGTACTCTCTGTAGATTGGCATTTTGAGGATATTTTAAAGCTAAGGCTATTTCATATGGTGGTGGACGAGTAGGCTTGGAATTTAAATCTATGAAATTGAGAAAAGAGAGTTGAAAAGATGAGATAATAGGGACAATAAAAGAGTACATATTCAGTAGGAAATATGTGAACTTGATATTGAAATTACTTAAAATGATACTTTATAGACATTGCTCTTTGAGTCATTCATCAAAGACATTTACCTAATTTAGTTTCCATAGCTGGGTAGCGTTAATGACGCTTCACACATGCATATATAGTGTAGTTTACCAAATCGAGATATTTTAACTTCATTGATTGATTAAATTACGCATGCACCATAGAGCAAACAATTCTTACTAGTCTAGGAGCTTTAACCATTACTATGAAGTATGTACCGAAACCAAGCATTCTGGTATGTTATAGAACAATTGGATAATAAAACAAAATAATAATTACTAGTGTACTTTAAAATAAAGCATACCAACATTTTTAGTAATAAAACAATCAGTAATAAAGTTAATTGTTTAATACAGGATGAAATGGAATTGTAACTAGTATCTGTAAGATCAACAAAAACGGTTTAATTATACAAAGAGGAATTTTTTAAGTTAGATTTCAATACTACTACTACTACTAATAATAATAATATAGTGCGTCGAATTAAAGTTTGTAGTTATAGTAATACGATCTAACCAGCTTAACACAAACTAATGCATATACATGATAATTACACCGTTTATGTTACTTCTATTATGTTCATTGCAAAAACCTATATTATCTAATATAAAGATCAATTAACTAAGTATGCATATGGAACAAAATCTCATCAACTGAAACATTACTATCCAGACGACCGTGACGATTTATTTTTAAACGTGATGTTTATTATTACAAGTTGAATTTATACGTTACAAAATCATAACTAGAAACTGTGAACTTACAACAAACACCGTAAAGAGGTTAGAAAAAACAGTGTCATTAGGTACTCTATAAAATTTGAGACTGAAATATTTCAAATTTAATAACTAGTCTAGTCACTACATAATGAAAGTAACCAAGACAGTTTTTACCTTCCACACAAAGAAGTAAACAAAATAAGGATTTTTGGTTGATTTTCATTCTCCGAGATGAATATTTTAATTGAGAAGCTTTCATCAGAACAAACTTCCTTACTATCTCGAAATAAATAGACTGACTAAATCTAAGGTGGCGTATAGTGATAACCGGTGATTTATTCAATGGAAAGTATATACAAAACAAAATGCTTTCTGAATGAATCCGAAAATGTAGTTAAACAAAACATTACAAACATACGCTGTGGAATTATTCTTTGTATAGTAGACTGTCGATAGTGACGAGGCATAGACAACATTAAGCCACCGAGAGGATGTGTATTTGCAGTAGGATATAAATAGTTCTCATCGGAATTAAACGGAGCAGAATGCTGTCCCTGTTGCTGCCGCTGCTGTAATGACGGTTGATCTTTGAAACGAGTTGGATGTACTGACTCCTGTTGTTGATTTGTAGGATAAGTTCCACCTCCAGATGAATTAACATGCCAATATGGGAAAGATGCCTGCTGCTGTGGAGAAATACCTCGACAAGCTGGATGTAACATTGGAACAGCATTAGGATCTAGTGTTGGATGAGGTCCAATATAATTAGATCTACACTGAAGGTTCTGTTGTTGCTGATGATGTAAAAAATATGCGATAATAAATCAGTATATACGTATTTAACATAAAATAAGTAGTCTGTCCAACGAATACACGAAGTGGTATCATAAAAGACTTATTTTGCATTACTCGCGACACGTCGATGTTGTTCCTGTAGATGTACTTCTCGTTTGTGACAAAAAACCGGCCGAATTTCTTTTCGCATTATTCAGAGCACTTCTACAAGTTCTTCGGAGTTAAGCACTTCGAATATCACAACGATTCACTATTGCCCTGCGATTTCAGTAACACGTTGTAATAATAGAACCATAATTCGGTTCATATCACATTTCGGTCAGGTGTCGGAAAGCTTTCACACTTAGGTACGAAATTTTTCCAACTTTAAATGTGTTATTATAATCTTGTGCATAGACAATTTTTTGATTTCAACTATTATACAGATAATGAATAGCCAAACGGAAAGCACAAAAAGACCACATATCTTCGATGTTTTAATCAATATAACTGATCCGTAGTTAGCTTAGTTCGAGTATTTGTTGGGCGAAGAATGCACAACATGCCAGTTATACATGACTTCTTGAGTTGAAGTATTTTTTAATATGTTTTGTATCTCAACTGGACTTTAAGTTTGGGTGTTGCAAGCAGGATTCTCAAGGTTATTAGAAAGGAGTTTGAACACGAGATTTCTTAGTACTTATATCACCTAATATCAACACTCCATCGGTGATTAGATGAATGGCGTAAGCACATCCTAAATGGTGGTGTATAATGCAATGTAGTGATCACTGATCGTAACTAACTAGAGTTCATGGAACGTAAGAATTATATATTTTTTAAAACGTTTTGATTATAGACTTCACGGCATACAACCACCATTACTTATGATTTTCAAATTTCTCGAACATGAGATAATTACTTTTGCGAGATTAATTTTACCTACAGAAACGTCAGTAGTACATTTTTACACTCAATGTTATCGACATCACATTTAAGGTTTAGGTCAGAAAACCATAAGCAGGTTATAAAATTTCAGGTTGTCTTATTACTTTTTACCTTAAGCTTCAAAAACTACTACTACTAAATGGCAAACTTTAAAATGGATTTGCTGAAGCTTAAGAGACTTGTAAAGTTAACCATGACAGGAGTGCTCAAATTACATCTCAACATCAATGACATTTAATGAAAATTTGTGATCAACTAAGGCTGAAAGTTTGAACAGTCAGACTCCGACTTAATGATATACAGAAATAAATTTGAGCTACTTCAGTCTCTCCACTACCTCTATGTAGGGTAGTCACTCTAAGCTAAGACGAATTGCACTATTTAATTTTTAATGATTCCTCCACCTAATGTCAGTTGGTGATAAGAACTACCATTTTGGAGATGAATTACTTCCCGTCATTCATTTTCTGTACACTGTTTCAGTTGGCTAGCTATAGAAAGTAATGTGATATGAACAGTAACTACAACCCTGAATATAGTAGTTAATGACTAATAAAAAATAACCTTAATGAAATTTACAAAGTTTTCACAACAGAAGAGAAAAAGAACAGGTAAACGTGGAAAAATAAACAAACAACATTCAACTGTACATGGTACTGATAATTTGTATTCTGATGATTGACCATCTGATTAGAATACTGATGCTTCTTTGTAGACTGACTGCGATTATGAGGTGGAGATGCTGATATCTTTTGGTGATGGACCACAGGATGCTGAGGATGCAAATGTGAAGGGTGTTTTTGATTTGGTGCCACATCATAGATTTGATTTGACGTAGAATTGATATTCACATTATTATTTGTATTAGTAGTTACTAATGTTGTTGTTCCTGTTATTCGAGACGGCATTGGGATGAGATTATCTAACAAGAGACTTTTATTGCTTATTGTACCAGAAGAAGTAAAATAACACCGAGCTGGTTGTGGATAACGATTCTGAGCATGACTATAATGATGATAATGAAGATTATGATATAAGTGATTAGAACATGTGGAAATGATAGTATTAGGCATAGATGATGATATCAGTGTATTATTATTTGATATCTGAATCATAGGATTATTGTGTGCTTGATGCGGTTGTCCAACAGATGATACATTAGAACTGTTATTGTGCTGTGATTTTAACTGTCCAAATCCAATACCAGCCGACGGTCCAACTGGTGGTGTAATGAATATAGAATTAGTATTAGGGTTATTACTGTTATGATAATGATGGTTTGGGAAAGTGAACGCTGGTAAACGTCTCTGAGAAGAACGTTTACTACTTTCGCTTAAAGCTAATAGTTTACGAGCATCTTCAACGGACTGTGCTCCTAGAATCGGTCGGGTAAGCACAGCAGTTGAATTTGCAGGTAACGAATTGGAAGTTGTAGTTGATTCTGATACTGATATACGTGATGATTCTGTTGATACGTTAATGATTTTAAGTAAGGACTTTTTATTTGTATTCGGCTCAGATGCAACAGACTGAGTGGGAGTATTTGCAGGAGGCTGCTTTAAACCTATAATAACAGTATATAAACAAAAACAAAAGAAACAAATTACTTTCTTCGGAAAAATAAAGACTGGTTTGATTTTACACAGTTTCTGCTATTAAGTACTACTGAAAAGTTGCAAGGTAGGACAAAAAATCAGTGTGAACTACTCGGATAGGATTCACGTGGTAAGCTCCTAGAGACATTTCGTAACATGGTTCAGAATCAATCATGGTGTTACGCAGGTACAATCACATTCTATCTTCTTCTAGGTAATATTATTACTTGACATTGTTTTTTCAGAAATAACTTTGCTTAATTTCTTATTGCTGGACAGAACTATGGCATAATTCTTGGTAATTTTATTTTGTTGTGTTAAAGTGGTATGGTAACTCGAACCGATGCACATATGCAATAGGTTCTAGATTGTACATGACTGACTGGCAGAGTTTCAACCAAGCAGGACTGGGTTTTCACTCGGTCAATTAAACTAAACAAACGCTACTAAAAAATGAGATGTCAGGTTTTGTAGTCAGTCAACTGATAGAATAATAGTACAAAACTTAATGAAATCGGATTTGAATTAAATAAATTGTGGATAAGAGATACTATTAAACTTTTCAAGCTGAAATATACGGGGGAATGGATTAAAACTGGTATTAAAAGGGTGAAAATCGATTACCTGAACTACAGCTTCATAAGGCTAAGAGAACATTAAAACTGCTCAGTTTTGTAAATACACACAAAATCTAACTCAGGTTCAGTCATTAATCAAATTAACAATAATCAAGTCTGTGAAGTCAAGACTTTTGTACAAAACTTCAATTATTGTCGCATACAATTTCCATGTAGCTTGATAACCGATCGGGAGAAAAATTAGAAGAAAGAAGCAACCATCTGGACTATTTAAAAGAGATTGATTTCAGTTTTATCTAAAATCTGCAGTTTTAATAAGTATGTATCCCCCCCTTACAACTAGACACATTAAAATTTTCTACACTGTGGATAGATTCAAATAAATCATTAACCGAGATCTTATGGAAAAATAATAATTTTGTAAAGGTAGCATCGGTTGAATTATACAGAACAAAAGGAAGAGTTACATATTTAAGAAGAGACATTTTAAATTTATTATTTACATGACTAATTCATTAAGTCTGATGTATTCTGTACATCGAAATTTAGAAATTCAATAGAAAAAATCTCCACAAATTGTATGTATTCTACGAAAGGGTAAAAGTGAATATAGACGATGATTTATGAATTCAATGTCGTCCCTCTTTAAATAGACTTATTTACAACTCCTTATATGAATTTCACTTTACTTAAAAAAGAAGAAGTAATGTAGTTACACAATTTCTCTTTCTCTTCTACAATATATATTCTTCATCCACATATCTGTGAATAAACGATAAAGGAGAAAAATGAAGACTTTACCATTTTTTTCAAAGTAAGTATATATAGAAAACACTTTTTAGAAGATAGATATTTATTGAATGTATGAGTATAACTGAAATTATAGTCAACAAGTATATTTGGGATATTCTTATTAGAAAATTTATGAGATCAGTTGAAAAAAACACCTCTTCAAGAAGTCAGTGGGTTGAAATGTGTTTAAAAAAAACCAAGAAACACTCTTTAGGGATGCGAATAGTTGAAAAGATCGACTTCACAGAAATAGTTACACCAACAATTTCATACAAACGTGTTTAGTAACTTGATCAAAGAATTAATAATTGGCAAATGAGATTGTTTGGGATTCGAAATCCCTAGAAACAGAAAATGTTTATTTATCAAGTTGTATTGATTTTTTGTTAACATGATTTGTAAACTTTCGTTACTTTTATGTGAACACATTTGACAACAATTAATTGTATCTTTAAAAATGTTGATAATTTCAATTTAATTAATAACTACTACGATTATTTTGTATATAAAGGGATGTGTGAAATACAATACGAATCTGGATCTGATTCCGATCTGTATGGTTGGTCTACTGTCTTATTCTTCTCTCTCCGTCTTGGGATCAAATGGGCATAGGGCAAACGCGCATTACCCACTAGGCACACCTCAACAAGCGTCCCCCTCCAACAAATCAACTTTTCTCACGTTATAACAGAGATATAACACATTACTTTTATACCATCTTAGGTTATCTGACAGCTGTTACATACGAATACACACATATCTCTGTAATATAAAAACTGGAGAGGGGATCAAGTCTGTGAAGTAAAAGGAATACAAACGAGTAATCACTACTAGCTGTAGGACAAAATATTTACCTTTTACTACTGTAATATTGTTGGCAGATGGAACAGCAGGGATATCTAACTGTTGTGAATCATTTCGTTCATTTGTGTTAGTAGTAATAGTAGTGGTAGAAGTAGCAGGAGTGTCACCAGTATTTCCTACTGAAAATGATGCAAGGGGATGGGAAGTTTTTGAATCTTTACAACTAGGTTCTAATTGTGAGGATAATTGGGACAGTCGTTTCGGATCCTGAACTACTTTCAAGTTAGCCAAATACGTACGAATTCGTAAAGTCATCAACCAGCTTTCATAGATCTTTTTCGGATTAACTGATGAAGAAATTAAACCCAGATTAGAACGTCGTCGAATACCACTACCACTAGAGGGAATCATAAAAGAAGTAGGCGTAGGTAGTCCCACATTGAAATTTCCACTAGGAGAAGTTGCAGAACTACCGTGTTGATGAAAACGCTTGTGTCCGACTAAACACAGAAAAACAAGTAGACAAATAAAGATGAATGAACAAGAAAAGAAATTCTTATAAATGGAATTTTTAAACAATTATTACCAATTTCGGTAATGCAATAAGAAGACGAATTTTATCAGAGCTATCAAAATTTATCAAAGGGACAAATTGTTTTAAATTATTACAAAACAGGTTTACTTGACTACAATATATATATATATATATATATTTCGTAAGGGAATGGTGATAGTGAATATAGATAACAAGAGCAGGAACCAATCAGAAATTTCTCAACAGACAGAAGTATCTGGTTGTAAAATTTCTTACATTTTATTAACAGACTACTCTGAAAACATTTGAGTAAAAATCAAATCACCCATTTAAAAAGTAAAAACACATAGCTTACCGTTAGTACCGCTAACATTCGACGAATTTATAGGTTTTACATCAAGGTTAGGTTTAACTTCACGTTGTTGTTTATTATCATCAAGAGAATTTGAATGATTAAATTTCACCTCAACCATATCATGCTCTGACCAGTTGGAATCTGTACCAGGACAATTGTTGTTGTGATTTGTTTGACTGTTATTCATCGAGGATGTAAGACTGAGGAAATATGATTTTGGATTGATTGATGAGACAGCAGCAACTGCTTTAACTGCACTTAAATTAACACCGGTACGAGTACGTCCAACACTAACGCCGCCACTACCCCCTAAACGACCACGATGTGTAGTGAGGGATAAGTCATAATCAACATTACACATACGACAAATAACACGAACCTATAAAGTAAGATGAGTGGGGTGGATGATAAGCAAAAACAGTAATAACAACAATGCGGTAATAGTGTATATCCACATTTTAAAGGAAGCTTTCATGTAAAAACAGCTGATAAACATTAAAGACATTCTACTAGTGAAAACAATTTCCATCCAGTAATATAGATACAATGTAGATATTTTTAAACAATAAAGGTACTTGAAAACATATTACACGTTCTTTTAATAATTTTCAGTGTTTTAACTAGCTAAAAGATTGGTGATTTTGACGTCATTTTCATGTACAGGATTGTTTTCAATACGTATACACCTACGTTACAATAATTTGTGATTACATAAAGTAATATTCACTAGTAATAATTTCAATATAATAAATCATAGTGTCTTTATAAGAATGTAAATAAACTTGTCAGTGTATAGATGTGCATGCGTGTAACAGATAATCATTTCATTTTGTTGAAAAAGAACATGTCAATTTGCTGGAGTAATACTAGAATGGAAAACATAAACATTACAACGTTACCCTGTGAAAACCTAAACAATGTGTCGAATTATTGATAGATATAAGAAGCGATTTGATGTAGATATGCCTTTTTTTTTCTTTTTACCTAAATAAGCAGTGTATTGCAGAAAAATTAACGTTACTTTAACAATTTCACTAAAAACAGTAAATAAACACCACATATCTTTACCGTAGCAACACAAGTAGAAATAGATCAAGAAGAGATAGAAATAAAGGTGTATGAAGTAATATGCTTGTAAACTAGTTTTCAAAACAAAATTTTCACCTAACTGAGGTCAGTACGCACATAATTCTTCTAGTGTTAATCATAGTATGACTGAATTAGGAGTATTAGTTCTCAGTTCTAGCTATGGCTAACAAAATGGATGCGAAAATTTAATTTGAAAATATGTACCGATAAACAGAAGAACCAATGACCTCATCAAACGATGATATTACAAATACTTATATCTCTGTTAGTTGACAACTGCTTTAATTATTTAAACAGTAAACATAATTCAAGAAGCATTCTGACAAAGAATCAGAATCAAATTAAAACATATGGTAATTGATTCTACAACCCGAAAGAGTTATGACCTAACTCTTATGAATAAAGAGGTAATATGGAGTTGAATATTCCACCAAGCGATATAATCGAATTGCGAAAATTGGTGGTTAAAAATTACGTCAGAAGACAATGAAAACACAACTAACAGACTCTGTGAAATAATAAGCAGCAAGGTTGGATCATAAGAAGCTTGTATAAAATGATAAGACCTATACGAACGACAACAGTAAGGCTATACAATACATAAAATTGACTGGCTTCTTAGACCGGCATTGGATATAAATAACTCGGCCCACTATGTCACAACCAAATAGCTAGTTCAAAGTAGAAAACCATTACATAAATAAACTATCAAACATTGTAAAGGACTCTTTCGAATTTGTCGATAGAATAAGAGATCTGGTTGCAAAAAAATCAGTTCATAGTTACCTGGGAGGTATCAGACCTATTTACTTACGCCTCATTACTAGAGATGCGATGAACTTAGTAGAAGAAATATGGATACTGAACTTTCATTTCCTACGATAAAGGAGTTAATCCTAAAATGTACCATGAACGTTCACTTTCAATTTAACAACGAAATTTACAGACAAATATACAGTGTTGTCACGGCATCACAATTAGATTCCATTCTTGGAGACCTGCTTTAAACGAAACCCGAGAATTGACCACTTAAAGAAATTAATCTACATTTTATACTCAGGACATAGATGGTACATTTATAATGCTTACTAATGAAAACAAAAACAAATTCATGCTACATACATCTAACAGCATTCAATCTGTCAATCATATTCAATCTAAATGAATAACGTAACGATATGATGTCATCCTTAGATGTCTTGATAAGGAGAAAATAAGGTGGAACATTAAAAAAACAAGTCTACAGAAAATTAACATCACGTAGCCAACATGTCTATTTCTTTAGTAGTGTGACCTCTCAGGTGCAAAAGAAAACTTGTAAAAAGTTTAATATATCGTACCTGGTCTACCTGTTCAAATAAAATAGTCAAAGGTGAACTTAATAATATCTGCAATTTACTAAGTATGCACAGATATGCTTTGAAATTCGTCAAATATACATATTATGCTGACAGAGACAAAATTGAGAATTTAGAAAGTTCTCAAGAAACTGATATTTCTAAAACTTTAATTTATCAATGATAACGCCAGTAAGATCCTAACACGTAACAGAAGTATGACCCTACAAAAAAGACTTACAGCATTGAAATAATACTGTTTATTCTATAATCATCTTTTAATCTCAGCTGGAAACAAAGACATATGTCGAGAATTTAACTCGTCTATGCGAATTAATCCGTCTAACTGCCCATAAACCGTTAGTTACAATCAAACAAGTTCGTGATAGAATTTCCGAACATCACCAGGGCTAATTGAACAAGAACGACCTGAAGTTCCATTTGATAAACACAAGGCAAAAAGTGGACGCAAACCTACCTGTTCAACAAGTTCACCACATCCCACTTAATCTACTTCATAACTTGTGTATACGTATTTTACATGCATCAGAAGCTATTGTCTCAACAATTCCAGTCTATGCATCAATAAGAAAATTTATTCAACCATCCTCATTACCTTGACTATCATTATGGCCGATAACAACGTGAGTTGTATGTGTCTTATTACCTCCCTTTCCTCTTTATTACGGCATTTAAAATTGTTTACCTCTTTTTACTCCTATATACTCGTTTGATCTGTTTGAACTTACGCAACTAACGTTTCTTGGTATTATGCAACTAACCATTTCTTGTACCAGCTCATTTATTTGCTAATCAATATAATTGAACACAAACTACATATTTCAAATAATCATCATTGTTAAATATACATTTTTATAAATACATTTTAACATTATCACCCAACGCACCATTTAATTGATAACAATTTTATTGTAATATATACATTAGACTAGAGGTCTGATGAAAAATAGTCAGAACGAAATTTTTTTCTCTATTGTCTTCTTATCAAATGCTAACAACGTTAAGCATGATGATCAAATCAACAAGTGATTTTTACTGTATATAGAAAAATCAATAAAGCATTAGTGGTCGGAAGGTTAAGCTGTTACTGACAGGTCTGTATTTTACGAGCCTGACGCTTAGTGGGGTCGTTAAAGACCCAGTGTTGAGGAGTTAAACTACGAGGATGGAATAGTTGTCCAGTGCTTCCAAGTTTTCAATGACTGATTAACCGAAATCGATCTGTAATGTAAAACTACGAATACGACATTTCTCAAGATGCACTAGAATAGCTGATTTATTTCAATTTGGGATTTATCAGCAATACACTACTGTAAATTCGTACATAATTTAAATTCAAGAAGTTTAAGTTTAGATGCAAGCACAATAACTATAAATTTAATGATTTATGAACCTTCTAGCCTAAATAAATTAACACAATGTAGTACGAATAGAAACCGATTAATTCAAAAGGTGTCGCCATTTAGATTCTAACTTTATATGTCAAACAAGATTTCGGGCAAATTATTAAATTATATACAGATATGTAAATGAATTTAGAGTTTCTATTTCTCAATCATGAACAATAAAACGACTGTTAACATGACTCTTTTATTGTTCTAACGGGATGATTTGAAAACTGCATGACTATATGCCGTTCCGATGGATTTGACAGTAGTTTTTGAGCTGATTTTTCATGCGATAGAATTATAAAATTAACAGTAATATATATATATATATATATATATATATATATAGTGTTGGCGTAGAAATAATAAAAGGTTAATAAGTATGAAAATTAATAAGATACTAGTAATATGCAACGGAGATTCGGAAGCAAAGTAACTTATTAAAAAGAATTTCCTGTATACAAATGTAAGAAGAGGATTCATTTCTAGAGTATCGAAAAAAATCAAGGAGAAATAAAGTGTCTAATCAATCTACATTTCAATGAAAAGAGAATGAAACGTTTTTAATGCTCAGTGTTCAAAGAAGCTACAGTTTCGCGCTTGTATTGCACCAGTATAAGAGGGAAAACTCCTATACACTATTGACCTTTTTGATCAAATAAATTGTTATTAAAATTAGCTGTATTATGAATCGTTAGGATTTACACAAAGTAACTAAAATGGTTTGGGCAACAATTTACACTGAACTAGCTTTTTTTAATAGGCATTTTTTTCATTGAAATCCTTTCACTTCGTTATAATTTATCAAATGCAATCTTAGAATTTGATGATTATGAAACATACAGACAGGAAAGCACACCAACGGACGATCTGAAAATGCATTTTAACATTTATTTTCCTTAACACAAATATACAAATCTAGAAATACACACTCATAAACATACCAATGCATAACACTTGCATTCCGTTTACATTAGTAAGTATCTATCTACCTACCTACCTATCTATCCATCTATCTATCTATCTAATTACCCATATATATGCATATATATACTGAAACAAGATTCAATCACTATGTCAAGTTTTTCATAAATACAAATATTTTGATAGTACTTGAATAGTTTGCCGCTTTTTGTTATTTAATTTATTTTTTACTCTACACAAAACATAACAGTGTAGGTTTAAAATAAATACTTTACTCAGACAAACTAATAAGAATACACATTCCAAACAGTAGTTCATTGATCTGCGCAAACTGTTTTATAGATGAAATATGATGTAGTGATCGAAAGTTATCATGTTTACTCTTCGTATGACGTTAATAACAGTGGCGCATTCTTTATTTTTTGATAAGTAGTAGATATACTTTATTATTCGATATTGTTGATAATTCCCTGATTTCATTCGTTTACTATTGATTTTCATTTTACACTACAAGTAGTTTTATTCTGTGTATATGAAAGGTTACAACTTGGACTGAAACATATTTATGACAGATTTTATGTTGTTGATATGTATTTGTTTATCTAAAATGTAAACGTTACAGCACTAAATAAGGAAATGATGTCTTTGTGGTTAATGAATTCAGAATAAAATCAGTACTTAATAAATGGCTAAATCAAATAATCAACACGATAAACTGTAATGACTTATCTAACAAACACTATATTCAGTTAAAGTGAAATTAACTTAATTAGGTTACTTATGTGTAGAACGAAGTTGGAAACTAGATGTTGTGAAGTTATTTCTCATTAATTTGAAACTTTTCAAATAACAGGCAGGTATCAATCTACTCTACATACAATCAAGGTGCCAATTTAACTACCCAGTGATTACCTGAAAATGTCAGTTAAATTCATGATACAGGATAACAAAGAACCGAAAAACTAAACTAGGTCATTTATAGATCAAAAAACTTCTAAAACAATTACTATCAACAGTAAACCAACCTCTTTAGCAAGCATTCGTAATTTGACGAAATTTATCAATCCATCTGGAGTAAATGAAGGATTACCCAAATGAATAAATGTTAAATCCTTCAATACTAGGGGTAAATATGGCAACATAGGAGCAGATATATTATCACCTGATATAAGAGTACGATAATGATGAAAATTCCTAGATGTATCTAATACCATCTGTAAAAATTATAAACAGAAATAAGTGAAGGGAAACATAAACAAAAGAAATCTTAAAATATCATTTGCTATTAAAATATATGAAAACACTATAAGCTGTTAACCGGTAATGTTTTTGCATACAAAATAACAGAGAAGATATTAGGTGTATTTAATTTTAATCTACCAACTAAACTTAATATCGATTTTGATCACTGAATACTACTATAATGAGAATGAATCTTCTAATACTGTTCCCTTAGTTTATATGTTAGTAATTACTACTTTGACGCAGTGGTAAGGTTACTTTATTACGGTGGCACAATAAGGTTATATTGGGTTGAACATCTCAATCTCGATGTCCAACAATGCCAGGGAGATTTGTCAGAAAGTGGTATGATCGAAAGTAACAAAGTTAATTGGGAGACTGTATTACCAATTATGCTGGAGTATTGTGATGATAACTACTTCTTAAAGCAGACTATTACGCAACATTGGGGGAGGGGAGTAAATAACTTACTCGTTCCTCCATTTTACAAGTTGACCAACATTAAGTCGAGAAAGCAAACAACTGCATTAATTTTATAGTTTGGTTTATCTACCTTATCTAATCTATCTTTTCATCTTATAGATATTTATTTAAAGAATACTATAATAGTTTTCAAAATCAAGAAGAAAAACAAAATTTTCTCTGGAACTCAATACACGTATGTGTGTACACAAACGCAGGAAAAATAACAACATACGTAATCAATAGGATTAGTAATGTAGAGCTATTATTGTTCATTATACTAATTGAAATTTAATCGTTAAACTGTGAAGCTGAATCATATTAAAAGCAGTTTGTTTTCAGAGATCTTGTAGAACAACTCAAGAAATGAAATTTGCATAAATTAGTAATAATACACAGGCTCAGTGTATAAATGTACTGACATAGATAAGTAACCTGGATGCCACTCATAATAAGCAAAGAACCATGTAGGATAACCAAAGTGCCAATGTAAATTGTCATACATTTTATACGAACTCAAACAAGGAAGTTGAAATAATAGTAATAAGCAGTACGGCAGTGACGATGATAAAGTTAAAAAAAAATGCAAAGGACATGGTTTAAGTGAAGGGGATTTTCGGAGACTACTTCAATTTTTAGGTGACTGAACTCACCTGATGTAACGGAGCATAGCTATTTCGTTCCAGTTTAAGATCCTACCTAAGTCCCATATGTGAGAATAAACCGCTGGGAAGTTCAATAATAAGGCGGAACTGTTGTCAAGTTATGTTTGATTTTCAATGAAACACTAGTTGACATCAATCAGTGATAATTATCTGATTGCACGCAGACTTGTTAAGGCCTTTAATCCAACTAAACAAACTGTCAAATAATATTTGGAAATATAAGGGAGACACAAAATAATATATATAAAAATAAATTCAAAAGTTACTACTCTAGGAGCTAGAATGGATTAAAGATTAACTGGGTGTATGCAAGTTGTCTTTGAGCATCCGGTACTTTGCCAAGTAACTGATTTCAACTGGAATTCATAAATCCTCAGCTCAATACATGCCGGATTTCCGAAGTCGAATAATTCCGCATAAAGCTTCAAAAGCTATTGAAAAGATAATCCTACAGTCTATACCAGTTGCGTGATTTGTTATTGACCAAAGTGCTTTTCGAGGAATACAATGCTAACTGATTGTCAAGGTACATGTTCTAAGACCCTTTTATATAAAGTGCAATTATAGATTCATTAGATAAACATTAAACAACAACACTGTGCAGAAACAGAGATTATGATTAGTAAATGGTAGTGTATTATTATTCGATATCTTCAAATGTGTGTACTTTTTATGCAATCCAAAAACCATCTGAGTTAAAACGAAATAGGAAAGCATAAATATAAAAAAAGAATTATCGTTACTGCACAAAACGATTCATTTCACTAATGTGCATCTATATATATACGCAATACTAGTTATATGTTACATACCATACAGCTGTATCCATATACACAAGCAAGCAGTGGAGGTGTACATAAACATATTGAAAACATAATTACCAATGAAAGATGTACGTTACATAGTGTAAACAAACAGAAGAAACTTACGCTTAAATCTCGATAAATTTTCTGATATTTATTTGGTAAACGATCCCATGTTTGTTTTAATCGTTCGACAGGTGTCTGATGTAATCCAACTAGTAGACAAAACATGGTGTTGAAATTACGCAATTCACGGCATAATTTGGCAAGCTTAAAAGAGAAAGATGAAGAAAGCGCAGAAATAAAATGTAATTTATGTGAAACATATTTCTACAGATTAATAATGATATATTTTGTTTGAATATTTAAAGAATAACAGGAATTCATTGGATACGAGGGAATTCGAGTCAAATTTTGTATTAAAACTCATTATATCTAGCTGTCCAAATCCAAATAAATGATGTATGTGCCTTAAGAAATACGTGGAACGTAGTTGGAACGGGAAATAATACCGAAGAAAAAGAAACATAATTTTGGACATTTTCATGTATTTTCTAATGTAAGTATGTATTATATCAGTATTTCAACATGCTATTATAGACCCTTTGAGGGCAAGGAATACATGAAAGACTTCTTTATTTACTCCATATTTTATTTGCATGGAAACTGACGAGTATGTGAAACTAAGTGACATCTTAAATGAAAGTAGGTGGATTCGAGGTTCAAACTCGAAAGTCAGAAAGCTATGTTTACTCAACTACCTCTCCACATAGAGAATAACAATCACATAACGAATTTCTCTAAAGACAATAGTCTTTATGGAAACTACAGAGAATTCTGTCCATTATGTACGTAATCATTGGTTACTATTATCATCATACTTCTAAAGAAACTAGGCATAATTGTCGTAACCCTGTTGTCGCTAAAAAAGATTATGCGTAGAAAAAACATCAAAACTTGCAAAATCACACTCGCAACAAATTCCTAGTTAGATATAAGAAAATACATAACTGAAACAAAATACCTTGATAAAACGTTTCAACAAATTAACACGTCGATTTAAACTTGTTTCATGACAAATTTCTGTAGGAGCCCAATAAGCTTCACGATTCACAAGATCAGTGAATCGGTCCAAATTCTCATGACCTGTTGCATATCCGGAATTACTATTGTTGCCAGTAACAGGTGAAGATACATTATTAATGCATGTTGAATTACTTAGTCCAAATACTTCATCAATATATTCAGTGGATTGAACAGCCCGAAATATTTCATAATCATCAATAGTTAGACGAACAGCTAATTCTTCTGGTGGAAGCTGAAAAAGATCACCATCGACAAATAAACAAAATGGTATTATGATTATTAGCGATTAAAATTGACAAATAAACTCAAGATGTTAAAAACGCCCTTATAATCAAAAATTATTTTTCATGAAAATTTAAAAAATCCTTCAACTTGACGTATTTTAATATAATCGGATAAATTGAAAAGAATAGATTGTCGAAACGACTGGCATTAATTCAATGATTTGTGAAAATTCAAATGTTGTGTAATTATCTAAATAAGTAAACGACGTACAAATAACGAGAGGTTAGTTTAAAGAGAAAAACGATTTGTAGAAGAGTTCAGATGATTAGCATTCAGAACTATCTTACATAGGTTTTTATTTAATTATGCACACGTATTTTAAAAAAAAATTTATTAAAAAAAAATTGTGAATTATGAGAATATGCCAAGTACGAATGACAAAATGAATAAATACAGACAATATGTAGTGAC
This sequence comes from Schistosoma mekongi, assembly GCA_034768735.1. Taxonomy (NCBI): domain Eukaryota; kingdom Metazoa; phylum Platyhelminthes; class Trematoda; order Strigeidida; family Schistosomatidae; genus Schistosoma; species Schistosoma mekongi. The sequence continues at coordinate 19,726,627 of CM068311.1, forward strand.
GAAAGAAGTAACCTCAATAGTACAATCAGTCGCTCTGTATTCGTAACATTGCTCAAATGTGAAAGCAGAGCATGGACTATATATATGAAATGTGTCGGTCTAGCCAAGATAAGGCGAAAGGTCAGGTTTGTTTATTACGAATTCAAAACACTTTTTAGTTCATATTGCAATCTCTATCGTTTGAAGTATTCGAATCCTAATTGCATCCGGCAAATAAATCCAAATATGGTAGATTATTGAAAATGATTGGTTAGTGTTAGTCTTATCTGAACCAGCTGGGCTGAGATGGAATTGTTGACAATCTTAACTACGCTATCAGCTAACCAAGGTGGAAAGTGTTTACGAACATGGAAAAGTAAGTACCTAGAACATTCACTAGTGTAAATGCTTCATATTGTCTGTTGAATTAATAGGTAGGTAAAACGTTAAGTAGCTGTCTAGGAAATTAGTCATTTAGTTTTAAGGTCACTATCGAAATCATAGAAGAAAAATCTTAGTATTTCTGCGTTGAATGTCTCTTGAATTGTCCTGAGTAACCTCAACATTATTATTTCGGTAGGTGTACCACCTGTAAACGATACCTCAAATTAACAGTAAACTTTTCTTTACTCTCATAAATGTAAGCGTATGACATCAAGAATGCGTTTTCTCATCAACTATATCCATAGAGTATGTCTATTATGTAATTTGTTTCGGTCATTCTACCGATAATTTGCATTGTCATGATTAATAATCAATTACGAGTACGCAATAATGTCTTTGCTACAATCGACACACCAAACGAGGACACATTGAATGACTACTCGATGTCCTTTATCCTATGATTTTAGTCTCAAACTACAAATAGGAGAAATACAAAATTTACGAACCAAATAGCTAAGTTCAAATTACATGGATCGTATATTTTAGGGCCTTATCTAAATTCAGACCACACATTACACCAATTAGAATAATAACTTCGACAACAAATAAGGGTAATAATAATAGAAAAACGGGTGGAATGTATTTTAATTAATTGGCAGTAGTTCATGAACAGGAAATCATAAGACAAAAGTTAATATATCAGTTGTGAAGTTAGGACGAGACAAATGCAAAAATAATGTAGACAATATTCATCGGATAAGCAATCTATCAATAAATTAATAGTTTTTGAAGATTAGTCATTTAGTTTTAAGGTCACTATCGAAATCATAGAAGAAAAATCTTAGTATTTCTGCGTTGAATGTCTCTTGAATTGTCCTGAGTAACCTCAACATTATTATTTCGGTAGGTGTACCACCTGTAAACGATACCTCAAATTAACAGTAAACTTTTCTTTACTCTCATAAATGTAAGCGTATGACATCAAGAATGCGTTTTCTCATCAACTATATCCATAGAGTATGTCTATTATGTAATTTGTTTCGGTCATTCTACCGATAATTTGCATTGTCATGATTAATAATCAATTACGAGTACGCAATAATGTCTTTGCTACAATCGACACACCAAACGAGGACACATTGAATGACTACTCGATGTCCTTTATCCTATGATTTTAGTCTCAAACTACAAATAGGAGAAATACAAAATTTACGAACCAAATAGCTAAGTTCAAATTACATGGATCGTATATTTTAGGGCCTTATCTAAATTCAGACCACACATTACACCAATTAGAATAATAACTTCGACAACAAATAAGGGTAATAATAATAGAAAAACGGGTGGAATGTATTTTAATTAATTGGCAGTAGTTCATGAACAGGAAATCATAAGACAAAAGTTAATATATCAGTTGTGAAGTTAGGACGAGACAAATGCAAAAATAATGTAGACAATATTCATCGGATAAGCAATCTATCAATAAATTAATAGTTTTTGAAGATTAGTCATTTATATCACATATGACAGCAATTCTATAGTAAATGGTAACTAAACTTCTTTCATACTGTAGCAGAACAAAAACTAATGAAATTCGTGTATTATCCTGGTCTATGTATAATTCTTGCTCATTTATTTTCTAAATGATCCATTTAATCACTTTAAAAGTAGAATATCTAGAAAGAATATTTTTACTTTCACTTTATCCTCGTATGTGGACTTCATTAAATCACCTACGAGTCTCAAACTCATCAATATGATATTTACAAGCTATTTACCAGCTAAAATGTGACTTACGGGTAATTCTATTGATACCCTATCCACTTGTTTGTACATTTCGCTATTAAACAAGAAATCCACATTCATTTTACATCTTTGTAGCAGTTCTTTGAATACATCTAATGAAATTGAAATGATTATTTCAGTTTCTCTAACTTCGTCGTATATATGGTTGACAATACCTATAGGACCTCTGTGAATAATGATGTCGCATTTAATAATAACACAGTATATTTTTCAATATTTGTATCTTAGATTCAGTCTACAAATCGAGATGGAATTGATTATTCAGCCGTTTCTTTGCGTCATGAAACAGGCGATTTTTGAATATCTAGGGTTGGTTTTAGTAGAACACCTAGTTTATGTACTTTTCTACATAAAACACTTTCATAAACGCTAGAATTTGGTCAAAATAAAAAAAGCTGAATAACTTAGAGATATTTGAATAATGCAGGAACGACAACATATGTCGAATACTTTGAATTCAATGTATTTCGTTGCATTCTCATCAGCTATATACATGCTATTGATTTTAGTTAATTCAAATTATTAATACACATATTTATTTTATCAAATGAATTGTTTGTCTGATAACATTCATCTATTGCTACCAGGGCAACTAAAGATTAACTACTGATTCCTTTTGAACACAAAGGTCAGGTTTCAATCTTTTGATTGCAATGGCCTCAGCAAATTTTAATAGAATCGTTTTATGTTGCTTGTTGATGAATGAACGCAGAAACTATTGCGCTTATGAGTCCGAATCTCGGTCTACTAACTTCAGTCTGAGCAACCACATAACAATATTTACCATGGCCATCATATTGAAATGTGTGAATCAAAGTTGAGCATATTAAGCCCATACTTTGTTACAACAGAAAAAAGAATATACAAACACCAAATTAAGGACACACATAAAAGTAAGTCCATTTCTAATTGTTGATTATGCGACATCTCTAATATTTTAACTAGATATCTTGACTATCAGCATAGCTCAGGATATTTATCAGCTATGTCATGAGTCGATATCGCGTAGTTGACTGATAACCAAATCACGTGAACAGTAATTGACATTGTTAAATTGAAGATACGCAGTGGATTGATATCAATATTTTAAGTTACATCTTTCATAGTAAATATAAATGTAAATTCACCCTGTTTGCAGAGACACCCAATGATCGTTAGTTATTATTGTAAAAGTGAATCATACCTACAAGGATATCAGAGTGATACTTACTTTTGTAAAAATTAAAAAAAAATAGAGAAAAAAAAGAACTGATTACCTGAGTAAATGTAACACGACTTTCAGCTAAAATTGATTTCGCAACATCATCCGTGATAAGAGGATCATGATTATGTAAGTTCTTTAAGTAATATCTTGAATTCAATGTCAAACGCCCGGCTAAGTCATCTAGTGTATTAGCTAGACGACTTTGTTTCACAATCGGTCCACATTCAACAGTTACCTTGATAAAACAAAAAAGACAATGAAATCATTCGATAAGTTAGAGGACAGATATAAAGATTGCTCACTTTGAAGTTATTTTTCATAATAGGTTAGAATCACGGAGAACGTTAACAACCTATACGAATCTGAACTACCTAACCGCAACTCTAGATATTAATCTTAAAACTAAGTCGACTGCTTACCTTGAGTTTGTTCATCGGTAATCTATAATGTCAAAATCAGCTAGTAAGTGTTGAACAGTTGTTGTATTTGAGATTGTGGCTCATCAACAAAACACAAAATATGTCGTTAAGATTTAAATTTTAGGCGGAAATTGTGATACTTTTGAATAATTACTAACTCAGAATCAAATATGTTATTCTTGGAAATGTGAATCATGGAATCCATATGAGATGGATCTAAAAAATTGTCTACGATGCGGAAACTAAATGTCTAGTATTTGATTCCACATAGAGTCTTAAGTGTGTACAATCGATGAAATGGCTGTTCGGTATTCACTGATTTCCAAATGGTCACTTTAACTCTTTTCAAGAAAATAACAACCAATACAACGGAATTTATTTTCAACAAGTTCATTTTCAAAATAGTAAACTGATTATTCTACGAAAAAAAACAATTCATGGATCTTTCACAAAAGAATTGTGATCAGTGATTTGACGACATAGTTTAAAGTAAAGCAATTTTAAAACATATCGATAATTCTTCACAAGAGAAAATTCATTAAAACAAATGAAGTAATTTTGAGTGTAATAAGTGTAACATTTCCAATAACACTTATACAAGATAGAATGAGAAGAAAATTTGGTTTAATAAAAGCCATGGCAGAAGGGGTATAAAAATAATCCTGTTTCTATTTTACAGAGAACTTTGGTATGAAAATGTGTATGACTAGAGCTTTTCCAAGTGATGCAAATTAGAATTACAGGCGGAGTTTTTGAAAATGTTTGACTCAACTTGTTATCAAAAGAAGAGAAATATAACCCTAAATTTAATACATGTTGAAGAATACAGAAACTCCGCCTGTAGCCCCCCTAGGGTTACTGCCGGTCCCAAGCCCGGGTAAAGGAGGAGGGTTGGGCATAGGGCTAGCACCCCCATCCCGTAAAACCCAAACTTGCTAAAAAAAAAACGCAAACCAGATTAAACAGACTAAACCATTTAAACTCTGCCCTGGGAGTAGAAGGATTATTTATGACGCCTCATGATGAAAGCTGAAATTCTTCAAAAGTCATGAGGCCGATGCCCCACCTTCTAACAACCAGAGCAAATATTTTTATAGGTACATGGAATGTTCGAACAATGTGGGAGAGCGGGAAGACAAATCAAATAGCTGCAGAATTGAAGAGATACAACTTGACAATACTCAGAATCAGCGAAACCTATTGGACTCAAGCTGGACAGAAAACATTGGCTTCGGGAGAGATGCTACTATACTCCGGCAACGAAGAGGAAAATGCTCCTCACATCCAACGAGTTGCTCTGATGCTGTCCAAAAAAGCACGTAATGCACTTGTGGGATGGGAACCACATGGACCCAGGATCATCAAAGCATCTTTCAAAACAATGAAGAAAGGGATTACAATGAATATTATTCAATGCTATGCACCAACCAACGATGGCAACGACGAAGACAAAGATCAGTTTTATGATAGACTGCAATCGATTATAGCAAGTGCCGAGGAAAGGATCTGACAATCCTGATGGGGGACCTAAACGCCAAAGTCGGAATGGACAACACTGGATATGAAGAAATCATGGGACGACAAGGACTGGGAGACAGAAATGACAATGGTGAAAGATTTACAAACCCATGTGCCTTCAACAAATTGGTTATAGGTGGTACATAGCTTCAGACCACCACCTGGTGGTTGCTAAAATGAAACTGAAGCTAAAGAAGCAGTTGACAACTGGAGTAGCAGCAGTACAACGGTTCAATACAGTCTTTCTCCGAGACACTGGCAAACTCAAGGAATTCAAAATATCTCTCAACAACAGGTAACAAGCCTTACAAGATCTGCCGAAAGAAGAAGAAACCACTATGGAGGATAACTGGAAAGAAATCAAAGAAGCACTAGCGTCAACGTGTCAGGAGGTTCTAGGCCGCAAGAAGCACTATTATAAGGAATGGATCTCCACTGAGACATTGAGCAAAATTCAACAAAGGAGGAACAAGAAGATAGAAATCAACAACAGCCAAACAAGAGCAGAGGAAATCAAGGCGCAAACCGAATACACAGAAGCAAATAGGCAGGTAATGAAGAACATTGGAGCCGACAAACGGAAATACATCGAAGGCCTTTCAACGACAGCGGAGAAGGCTGCAAGAGAAGGAAATATGAAACAGCTATACGACACAACGAAGAAACTGGCAGATAAATATAGCAAACCAGAGCAACCTGTCAAGAACAAAGAAGGCAAGACAATCACTGAGATTCAAGAACAAATGAATAGGTGGGTAGAACACTTTGAGGAACCCTTGAATAGGCCAGCTCCACTGAACCCACCGGACATCGAAGCAGCACCTACAGATCTCCCGATAGATGTCACTCCACCAACGACAGAAGAAATCAAGATGGCCATCAGACAAATCAAAAGTGGGAAAGCAGCAGGACCGGACAATATACCAGCTGAAGCACTCAAGTCAGATATCGACCTAACAGCAAGGATACTCCACCTTTTATTCAAAAAGATCTGGGAGGAAGAACAAGTGCCGGAAGACTGGAAAGAAGGACATCTTATCAAGATATCGAAGAAAGGAGATTTAAGCAAATGTGACAACTACAGAGGGATCACGCTACTGTCGATACCAGGGAAAGTCTTTAACAGAGTATTGTTGAACAGAATGAAAGATTCAGTGAAGGCTCAACTTCGAGATCAACAAGCTGGTTTTCGTAAGGATCGGTCGTGCACAGACTAAATCGAAACACTACGGATCATCGTTGAACAACCAATTGAATGGAACTCGCCACTGTACATCAACTTCATTGATTATGAGAAGGCGTTTGATAGTGTAGATAGGAGAACACTATGGAAACTTCTTCGACACTACGGCGTACCAGAGAAACTCATCAACATCATCCGGAACTCTTACGACGGAACACAGTGCAAAATTGTTCATGGATGACAACTGACAAATGCATTCCCAGTAAGGACCGGAGTCAGACAAGGTTGCCTGCTCTCACCTTTTCTCTTCCTCCTAGTGGTTGACTGGATCATGAAGACTTCCATATCTGAGAGGATGCACAGAATTTCAATGGACAAGTAGGATGCAACTCGACGATTTTGACTTCGCAGATGATCTAGCTCTCCTATCACATACACACCAACAGATGCAAGCAAAGACAACCAGTGTAGCAGCAACTTCAGCATCAGTAAGCTTAAACATACATAAGGGAAAGAGCAAGATTCTCAAATAAAACACAGAGAGCACCAACCCAATTCAACTTGATGGAGAAACTCTGGAAGAAGTGAATACTTTCACATATCTGGGGAGCATCATCGATTAACAAGGAGGGTCCGATGCAGATGTAAAGACAAGGATTGGCAAAGCAAGGGCAGCATTCCTACAGTTGAAAAATATATGGGACTCAAAATAACTGTCAATCAACCTAAAAGTCAGACTCTTCAATTCGAACGTGAAGACAGTCCTGCTGTATAGAGCTGAAACTTGGAGAATTACTGCAAACATCATCAGACGGGTACAAGTATTTATAAACAACTGCCTACGAAAGATACTGAATGTCTGTTGGCCGGAAACCATCAGCAACAGCTTACTATGGGAGAGGACAAACCAACTTCCAGTAGCCGAAGAGGAAATTAGGAAAAGACGTTGGAAATGGATAGGACATACACTACGCAAACCATCAGACTGCATCACGAGGCAAGCATTAACATGGAATGCTGTTGGGAAACGGAAAAGAGGAAGGCCAAAGAACACGCTGCGTCGAGAATTGGAAGCAGACATTAAAAGGACGAACAGCAACTGGAAACAATTGGAAAGGATTGCTCAGGACAGAGTTAAGTGGAGAACCCTAGTGAGCGGCCTATGCTCCTCAGCGAGGAGTAACGGGCATAAGTAAAGTAAGTAAAGAAGAATACAGACACCATAATTCATCAATACTCTCGTTTACTTAGGTCATGCTGGAAGGTGTTGTTGAACGATACAAAGTAGAAAGATATTGGTAAACGACAGGAAGAGATGGATTGATATATGCACATTATATTTGGGATTTTATATTTGCTTACCAAATAACATATAAATTGTACACATCTAGGCACCATTTTTTTAAAACAATTCTTTAAAATATCACAGTTCTATGCATTTACTAAGAAAAATAAATGGGGATGGCTAATACCCATAAATGATCCACTTAGACGTGAATATACGTTACACTTATCCGAAATAAACTATCACGATAAAGATAATAAGTGTAAGTGTGAATATTCTATTAATTTGAGATTATAACTGAATAAATAATTATTACTTAGTTGTATGGATATTAAAGATTAGCTTAGAAGTGAGGATAATATTTTCCCTGATCACCAGCTGTGTTCAATTTGTCAATTCATTTATAATAATGAAGTGCTGTACGGTAGCATCCTTTTCATTCGAGAATTTTTGGTAGTGCTAAATCAAAGATTTTACCTACCATCCATTTAGTTAAAATCGAGCAGTTCATATTTCCGATTTTAGTAAGTTATTGATATAGTGCCAACCTAATGCAAAATCTCACCATACAACTTGCCAAAATACTAATCGTCTACTTACTAATGACCAATCTTAAGATGGACGACAAAAGTTTAAGAGGACGTTGTGATTGGCGAAGTTTAACTATATCAGAAAAGAGACAATCATCACTAATGATATTAAATGTGAGGTTACCATATAACAAATTTTATGGGAAATATGCTGGAAGCGATTGCCATTAAACGATTGAAACCAAACTTATGTGTTCAAATAGAAACTGTTATAAGTCTTTGTTTACCCTGGTAACCTAACTTATGTGTCGTTATTTTAATGACCTAGTTTCATTTACTACTTCTTTCTTTTTGGAACAGATTTTTCGTCACGTCACCGGTTTTTAGAGGGTGAAGTTCACCTTTTGTGTTTAATTAGGTCATTTTAAGTTTATCAACTGAGCTTAAATCACATGATTATAAAATATTCCCAACCACCTATTATTGTGTAATCATTTGAATTATGATCTCTATTTTACATTTTGGTACCTTCTTTTGTATTGGATAAATATTCACAGCATTTTCGCCAATATTTTAATTATGTTCACATGTCTAATATGCTTGATTTCAACCAAGTTCATGCATTCTCATGAGTATGTTAAACTTTGTTTTAAATATTAATTATGTAAAAGAGTATCATTCTAGGTTGTATGTAGTTGATGATGATGAGAAACCAACGAAATAAAATGAGTTCATCTTATTCTGCACAAATATTTGTTCCTTGCACTCTTGAAAATAATAATCGGAAAAAAGTGTATGAAATTTCTGAGGAATATTTAACTAGGATGAAAGAGCTGTTTTATAGTTTATAGTCATCATAAGAAAAATATTAGTCTTTGAGATCAATCAACAGTAAATGAATTTTATATTCTTCTTTTATTTAAGTTCACTGTTCAATGAAACAATTAAAAATTACGAACTCTCATTTAGAATTAATTGTTGATTGGATAAAGAACGAGAGAGGGAGTGACAGAAATTCATGACAAATGCATAAACGGGTAACTTAAGAATATCTTATGTGTTATAATAAAAAAAACAATATTTGTAATGTAATTTGCACAAATTTCTAAACATTTTAAATTGGTTTGAGAAGTGGTCGTAATTGCAACGTTTATTAATATGCATATTCCTTAATAAATCTCCAATAAATTAAGTCTAATAGTCAAGCCTTCACTTACAAACGGTTAGCAAAGTACACATCAGATAGATGCCTAGATTCTAAAATCGTTTGTGGTTTTTATTCACGTTTATTGTAATCTACGTAATTTGTGCATTGATACATACTTTTTATGCCGAAAATAAATACATCACAGTCCGGTTGTTTTGGCATTTAAGATCATTGCATGATTGTAGTAAGTTACGTAAATAATTTTCTATAACGAACAATATAACAGAAATATACAGAGCATCAAGATCAATAATTTCGAAGAAATAAAATAAAAGCCAACGAAAAACATACATGATACAGGCAATAGGAATTTTGATCTTCGTCCGGTATGCCGAATTCTTCTATGCACAATCGTGTTGCCTCAAATGCACTAGTTTGTCTACGTGGTAGTAAAATCAATTTACTGCAATGATCTTTCCCGTTATCACTAGATCGCCACACACGTATCACTGATAAATTATCATTATGATTGATATAATTTTGATTGTCGATGACCACAGGATTTTTCGTCACGTCACCGGTTTTTAGAGGGTGAAGTTCACCTTTTGTGTTTAATTAGGTCATTTAAGTTATCAACTGAGCTTAAATCACATGATTATAAAATATTCCCAACCACCTATTATTGTGTAATCATTTGAATTATGATCTCTATTTTACATTTTGGTACCTTCTTTGTATTGGATAAATATTCACAGCATTTTCGCCAATATTTTAATTATGTTCACATGTCTAATATGCTTGATTTCAACCAAGTTCATGCATTCTCATGAGTATGTTAAACTTTGTTTTAAATATTAATTATGTAAAGAGTATCATTCTAGGTTGTATGTAGTTGATGATGATGAGAAACCAACGAAATAAAATGAGTTCATCTTATTCTGCACAAATATTTGTTCCTTGCACTCTTGAAAATAATAATCGGAAAAAAAGTGTATGAAATTTCTGAGGAATATTTAACTAGGATGAAAGAGCTGTTTTATAGTTTATAGTCATCATAAGAAAAATATTAGTCTTTGAGATCAATCAACAGTAAATGAATTTTATATTCTTCTTTTATTTAAGTTCACTGTTCAATGAAACAATTAAAAATTACGAACTCTCATTTAGAATTAATTGTTGATTGGATAAAGAACGAGAGAGGGAGTGACAGAAATTCATGACAAATGCATAAACGGGTAACTTAAGAATATCTTATGTGTTATAATAAAAAAAACAATATTTGTAATGTAATTTGCACAAATTTCTAAACATTTTAAATTGGTTTGAGAAGTGGTCGTAATTGCAACGTTTATTAATATGCATATTCCTTAATAAATCTCCAATAAATTAAGTCTAATAGTCAAGCCTTCACTTACAAACGGTTAGCAAAGTACACATCAGATAGATGCCTAGATTCTAAAATCGTTTGTGGTTTTTATTCACGTTTATTGTAATCTACGTAATTTGTGCATTGATACATACTTTTTATGCCGAAAATAAATACATCACAGTCCGGTTGTTTTGGCATTTAAGATCATTGCATGATTGTAGTAAGTTACGTAAATAATTTTCTATAACGAACAATATAACAGAAATATACAGAGCATCAAGATCAATAATTTCGAAGAAATAAAATAAAAGCCAACGAAAAACATACATGATACAGGCAATAGGAATTTTGATCTTCGTCCGGTATGCCGAATTCTTCTATGCACAATCGTGTTGCCTCAAATGCACTAGTTTGTCTACGTGGTAGTAAAATCAATTTACTGCAATGATCTTTCCCGTTATCACTAGATCGCCACACACGTATCACTGATAAATTATCATTATGGATATTGTTTCCAGAATTTAAGCTTAAACAATCGAAACCATTCGTTAAATGATGATTATGGTTCTGGGGAAGAACGGTAGGATGTTCATTCACCCCAACAGTTAAAGGTTCGTTAAGCGTAATTAAATCAGGCTGTGATGAAGATCTTTGTAATTGTGATGTGAAACAATGATCAACAGTTGTAATATTATTGTTCAGTTTATCAGTGGATGAATGTAGTTCATATGGTCGAGATGGACTATTATCATTATGATTGATATAATTTTGATTGTCGATGACCACAGGATTTTTCGTCGAATGAGAATGGAAGGGGATTGACTAGAAAATGATATTAAAACGAAAACATTTCCCGTTATCACTAGATCGCCACACACGTATCACTGATAAATTATCATTATGATTGATATAATTTTGATTGTCGATGACCACAGGATTTTTCGTCGAATGAGAATGGAAGGGGATTGACTAGAAAATGATATTAAAACGAAAAACATACATGATACAGGCAATAGGAATTTTGATCTTCGTCCGGTATGCCGAATTCTTCTATGCACAATCGTGTTGCCTCAAATGCACTAGTTTGTCTACGTGGTAGTAAAATCAATTTACTGCAATGATCTTTCCCGTTATCACTAGATCGCCACACACGTATCACTGATAAATTATCATTATGGATATTGTTTCCAGAATTTAAGCTTAAACAATCGAAACCATTCGTTAAATGATGATTATGGTTCTGGGGAAGAACGGTAGGATGTTCATTCACCCCAACAGTTAAAGGTTCGTTAAGCGTAATTAAATCAGGCTGTGATGAAGATCTTTGTAATTGTGATGTGAAACAATGAAGAATATCTAAAAATTGCATACATACGTATATATATGCTGGTCAATAGTTAAGCACACATTGAAGTATTCGGAATGAAATTAGGACATATTAGTAACGAGAACGATGGCAAACAATGATCCTAACGAGAGCAGCTAGTTTCAAACTAGTTACTCGGTTGCTTAAAGTTGAGTGATTCAACTACCAAACGATTGCTAACAAGTGCTAGCAATCCTATTCATAATATGGATACATATTCATTTACAAGAACAAAAGTAAGGCTATAATATTATTTCCACCATATATATATATATATATATATATATATATAGTTCTAGTGAATGGTCATCACAAACAAAAAAAAGATTGTCTACAATGAAAATGCGTCTTCCGAAAGAACACAGTTACCTGTTTGTTGCTGGCTAACGCTGTTGTTGTCGTCTTATAAAATTCTTGACTATCTTCATGAGGATACGATAATCGAGATGGTGATGTACTTGCACTGTGAGTTGAACGATTGGCTGATGCATGCGGTAAGGATTTCAAATTCTGACGCCGTCCAAGTGAATGATTATTAGGTGGAGAAACAGACAAAGCATTAACCGTAGAAAATGATTCTAGCGATGGCTTTGTTGGAAGTAGTACTGATGTGGAAGATTGTTGTTGATGTTGGTGATCATTCAAAGTAATTACAAGGTCGTCAGGTATGCTGATACTAGTTGGTCTGTACGAATGAATATAATGAAAATTTTTAAGAAATCATCATTATGGAATAATTATCTACGACGACCCATTAGACCTGATTAAAAGACATTCTTAACTTCGTCCTCAGATCGTACTATCAGAATGTATCAGTGTAAATGATTTAAACTTTGAAATAATCATATAAAAACAATCGACTAAACTGTTTCCCTTTAAATTGTAATTAACACAGCCAACTAATAATCTTCTATTAGATTTATAAAAGTCCACCTTACTTGAATTAAGTGGTTAGCAAGACGAAACAAGAACCCAATGGTTATGGTTGATCATAAAGAAAATTTTAACACAACAACCAATAAAATATATACATACAAACATATAAGTTAATGATCACCATAATTAACTACAGTGTTTTTTAGAATTTCAACTCATCTGATTGCGGATATCAAATTTTCAATTAATCACCTAATTTCGTTTGAATAGCCAAGAGATATTAGCACCCAAACAAATAAATACACAATTTGTGACTTCAAGCTGAAAACATTACTTTGAAAATGGTGGACATGGGTCTATGGCTTAAGAAGTTAAAGAAAACTCAGCTTACGACTAGTAATTTACACGTACGAACTGCGTCCAGCCTGCGTCGATTCGAAGAGTCGACTGGTATCACTCATTATCATACAACTAAAGCCGAATGACTCCAAGTTTTTGGATACAGGAGTCTTTGGAATATCACTCGTAAACCATGGAATAAGTGGGTAAGAAATAATGATGTCAGATACAAAGTACCAAAAAAAACATGGTAAAATCAGTCGAAGAGGTCACAAACCATCATCGACTGAGATAGTTGGGATATGTATTATATATGCCCAACCACCACATGTGTCGTCGCATGATGTTGGCTGGAGTACGTGTAAAATGGATAGGAGCAGCCAAACTAAAATATGACATCAGTGTATGAAGTCTTTCATTATAGATCTCAGTCATGTTTGTAGATACAGACTATCTGGTTGGGGTCCGAGTGTTAGTCTCGACTGGTGTCTAAGGAAGCTGGGTGACATGGCTCATATAGAATCGGTTACAGTGGCTTAAGTGTATTCACTCGTCATCTTCTACAAGATATTAAATCCCATTATGCTATCTACATACATTTGGTTCATCCATTCCTGTTGTATTATCCTGTCGTGTTAAACTTGTGAACTTGACATAGTCATGCTAATGTGGTATGGCGAACTGGAACTATGCGCAAATGCTTCGACTTCTATATTATTCATTACTAACTGATTGACGAACGAAGAAATTAATGTTTAGTAAACAGATTACGTCATTATTATTGTTGATTCATTCATATTAGTCTCACAAACTCATTGCCAAAAATAAAGTTATGCATCAGTTCATTTAAATGTTCGAGTAAAAAGTGCTTTGAAGCACACATTTTAACTGAAAATGAAGTAATTAATTCTTTTGAAGCATACACAAATTTTAGTTATTATACCGTGAAGAAAGAGTGAAATGTAGTCTGATAACGCACTTAATTAATTCCATTTGGTTGTTAGGAATATTTACCAACAATCTGGGTAGTAATGCAGTAAACTGTTTGATCCGTCGCAGGCTGATTGTGTAGAGCTTTCGCTCTTGAATTACATATACAATTTGGTTATTGAATAATGCGAAATGATTTTGTCGGAGTTTCTAAATCTTTCTGTTATATATTCGGTTAATTTACAAGAAAATTGAAATACTACAGTTGCAAGTTGTTATTTTATTATCCGAGTGACATTTATATTGATAGCAAAACATTTCATTTAAGTTTAGGATTTGGCATGCGCCACTCCTAGTTAATTTCTATATTACCAAGTGTAATACACAATTACGTCAGGTAAATGAACACTCGATTTATATGAAATGATGCATATTAATCAATTAAACTAAACATTTTTTCTAAAGAAAGAGATTAGTTGTTGGAAGAAATATCATGCAATTCATTCATATTGTATACCTAACATATACTGCCGTTCTTCTTATGATTCTAAAATAACTGCTGAATACTTACGATGTAGAAATGCACATACAAACAGCAGTTGACTTTGAGTGCAACGTGCAATACGCATATATAGGCACTAAAATATGCGACACTGCCTAGTATGAAAGTAAGCGCCGAACATAAATGGAATGAATTCATGAAATTATTAAAGTTTGATCTAAAACATACTGAACGACGAAGGATTTTCATAAAACCATTCTTCATAGAGATGGCGGAGGGGGGAGGCAAAGACATAAGAAAATGATATAAACACGCCGTCATCTAAGCTGTTATATACCATATCAGCGTAGTAAAAAATCAATTCAAAAACAAAAGGATGGATGAAAACAACAATATGTACAAGATTAGAAAGACGAAAGTCATCGAAAATAACTTTAAAAATAAAACAAAAGAAGGACATAAAAACCTTTAAGTTATATTAACCAAATGCGTAATTATTATTTACATCTGTATCACAGACCTCTGATAGAAAATGTACACACAAACAAAAATTGAAAATTACTGATTTTCTAGGTATAAATGCAAATTAATTACTTCATGCTACGTGTAGTTAAACAAGTGTAAGGAATTACAAAATATGTACAGATTATATTCCACAAAGTTAATATCGTTTATGCAATATTTCAACCGCATAGATTTTACAATATAAGAACCCAAATTAACTTGGTCCAATTTAAGGAATCAGGGAATAGTACAATTTCAAAGGAGAAAAAAGATGTATAGCTTAAAAACAAGTACTGGTATTTTGTTAAAGATTGACGATAGCGAGGTCCCTGTGTAAAAGGATGGGCACGAATACATCGAATCTAAAATCTAGGATAATACAATTGTTCAGTACCCCACTTTTTGATTTCCAATTGTTCTTCAATTGAATAATCCTCAAACAAAATGTAAGACATTATTCGCAAAATGCCTTAGTATATAATTATCATATTGTTTATTAACTGCTTCAAGAAACAAATATAGATTAATGATGAGTTAGCTATTGTCAAATATTTACAAACAATAAAATCTTTCTACCTATAAAAATGACAGATAATAATACAAGATTGTAATTATTATTATCAAATCGAAATGAAAGCATAAATTCTTTTCAAACTGGAACGAACTCCTGTCTAAAATCTGATATACTGTGGTGGATACTACATATAAGGTCGTCAGTAAGTAGTAGGTAGCGGAACGTCGCGTAAAATTAGAAAGAATCGGTAAAGAGCATATAAAGTGAGTTGCGAGGTGGTAAGGAGCAAAGCATGATTAGAATACATAGGAGAACTGAGGACAACCAACGGGAAAGAATAATCGAAGGGGTCGATAGCCGTGCTGCTAGTAAAGAAATCCAATGGGAATGACAGATCCTGTGTTGACTTCAGAGAACAAAGTAGTATAACAGAGTTGAAACCATGCGCAATGCCAATTGTGGCCGAAACCCTAGATCGCTTAAACAAGCAAAGTTTTTTACTGTACTGGACCTCAGGTCAAGGTATTGGCAACTACCGATAAAGGCGAGTGACAGGTACAAGACAGCCTTCACTGTGGGTCAGAAGCAGTGGCAGTTTAAAAGAATGCCATTTGTGCTGGCGGGGGTGTCGATTATATTTAGAAGATTAATGAACTTATTACTATAAAATCTTGAGAACGTGGAGCTATACGGAGACGGTCTGGTGGTGTATAGCAAAACAGAGACAGACCACATAAAGCATCTAGAAGCAGTTTTCAAACAAATCAAGGAGTTTCGGTTGAGCATTAATAAGAAGTCGCAGATAGCCAACGGTGACGTCACACTGTTGGGGTATAAAGTAGGAGATGGTGGTGGAAACTACGTAGTGACGCCATTTGTCATCGGTACTTTAAACAGTTGTACAGAACTACATTTTATGTGTATGCATAACAAATTGAATTATGTAAACCAAGAAGTCTTACAACGGTCTAGTATAAACAAGAATTTTTAGCATTAGATAGTGTCAAGAGCTACTAGTAAGATTGAATATCTATGCGTCCAAAGTTTAAGATTATTTGAAAATATACGGACTGACATCTAATTTTGATTTAACACTGGATGTAACTAATGAAAGAGGTATGAACAGAAATTATACTGGTATAGCTGATGGTATGCATGTATTCATATCTAGAGTGGTCTAAGTGCGTAAACTGCATGAATCACTTATGCTACTGTTATCGTGACCACAATGCAAACCATACAGTCGTTTCATGTGAATGCAGAAAAGTAAATTTTTCCATACTCAAGCATACGAGGGCATGGGAAACGTCTATTTGATAAGCTACACGTTAGTGTATAACGTAAGTGTCAATCAGTGTATTCCTTTCACATAAAAGACGTTGAAAGTTCAAGATTTGGTGAATAAATCCAAACAGAAGTTAATCATGAACAGATTTCGAAGCTACTTTATAATACGCATATTTAGACTGAACCATGAAACACTACTTAACTTCTGAGGATTAAGAATATATTCATTGTATTTAGAGGATACCGATATTATTAACATAAACAAAATATCAGGCACTATTCAATACGATATAGGAAAAAATAAACTTGATAATATAAGGGTTGTAAGGGCTCTTGGTTCGACACCTGATTCATACTGAGTTGTGGAAAGGTGATGCAGTGGTTAAAAGCGTTTACTTTCAGTCATTATGCCCAAGGTCTAAACTAAACACTAACTACCTCGGTATTAGTAACGGAGTGCTATTGCTAGTCATCAGATCAACAATGTAGCGAGAAACCAAGTACACCAAATTGTACGTAGTGAGTTTGTAAGATTGGTTATATTGTAAAGTTACACAAACTTAACCATCTTGAAGAAAAATATAAATATGTATAGGGGGCTAAGACTAATAATATGAATTTAATATGGATGAAAAGAAGGAAACTAGTACTGACGATGATTCATTCTTTCCTATCCTGCAGCACTTTATGTATATATATATATATATATATATATGATGGTGTGATTAATATGAATTATGTTGATTTTGTGCTATTTAGATTTGATGTAAACACAAAGAAAGTACCCAGAAAAGATTCTGCCACGCATACAAGCACACATACAAGCGATCAGTATGCCTGGATGAATAAAATACAATTCTATAAATTTGAATTCAATAGAAAACCTCTCCATTATTGGACAATCTTAACATATTTTTTAAATTTTAAGAATACACACTGATGTATGTATGTACTTCATGTAAGCTTATGCAAGACTGATGAACCAGCTTTAAAAAATACAGACAATACAAAGCAAGGACAATCGATCCGACACTTTTACACAATGGATTTAAATACCTGAATCGACAATACACATTTTCTTGTCATTAATTGAACGGCAGTCCAAAAATACTTCGATACAGTCTAAAGCTCTCGTTCTTTTAATGATTACGATACAGATCTTATACCAATAAAATGCCAACATAATATTTAGTAGTAAGTAAGCAACTAATTGTGATGATACCGCACCTTTAGTTCGAAGCAACTATACATTAGTACTGAATTGAGCAGTGTTATAGTATAGCAAGAAGAAATGATTGTCTAGCTAAATACATCATTAGGAAACCTATTTTTGACGCACAATACCTTTCAACGATACTACCCTAACAATAAAAATCACTGTTACGTTTTAATATGAGTTCTGAGGTTCTTAATACAGTAAAATTGCAAGCATTTTACAAACACAGGTAAGGGAAGACAAAGTTAACAGATAAATCTAGCTGACGCAAGCAAAATCAAAATAAGAATAACTTATTGTAGTGTTTACGCAGTTGGAAATCTAGGTGGGTCAGGTATTTAAGCAAGCCAAACTATAGAACTTTAAGATTAATAAACTTTGGATAATGACGTTTTGTAACAGTATTGACTCAGGAAATCTATAAAATGTTGGAGCTATGAAATATACAGTGTGTAGTCACGCAATTTAAGAATGATTAGAATTTACTACGACTGGATTTTAAACACTCTCGACTTAATAAGTTCGAATAGCTTAGCAATATACCTGATTATCACAGCCATTGTTGAGGGCTATTCGTGGATATAACAACATAATGGAAACAAAAATGGGTCTTTTTAGACGAATCGAATTCATCAGTGAGAGTTATAAAGTCATAAATATATGCACAAAACCTTTGGGTTTTAGCTGTTCATTTATTAATTGTCAAACATACGCAACGGTATACGATATTCGATCGGAATGTAAGCTATTAAATTCTTTCACAAAATTTAAAGTGAGAAAGTTGTTTTTATAACCAAAAAATAGGAAAGGAACATCAATCAACGTAACTGCTTTTGTTACGATGGATAGCAGATTTTTCGAGTCAACAATTATATTCACAAACATGTTCACATCAATGAATTATTTTAGTGAGTAGCAAATGCAAGGGTTGCTACTGTAATTCCATAGATAATTGACGTATAGTTAGCATGTGCGCAAATGTATGCTGCAATTCGAAAAGAATATTATATGGTAAAATAATTTCTACTCGTTAGCATGTGCCAACTACGAGACTGTATGAAAAAAGCGTAAACCTGATTAGTTTAAAACAAAAGGTCATGGTATGAAAGATAAAACTAGTATTTGTTGGTTGATTATGTGTACCTAGTTAGTGTCGCAGAGATTATGTAACTCAGTAGTCATTAATAATGATGCTGAAATTTCCCCATACATTCGCTATAATATACGTATTATAAAACTTTCTGTTTCAATGGAAATCAATAATGGTTGTTTTACAAAGTGAATAGGCAATAGTTTGTTCATTAGTATATTACAAATACGTTTATCATCTCCAGTATCTTTCTACGATATTATTTTACATTTCTGATGACCTACTGCTTAAAAAAGTTTGTGTTATAAATAAAATAGTTATGTACATATGATTTTATTTTTACTAATAACTGCATATTCTAAGGATAAATCGTTTAACTTTAAACCGTCCAGTTATAGGTTCAAATAGAGCATCAATATAAACTATATAAACATAGTGAGTTGTTCAACAAAGATTAGAATAAGGTTTTAGGTAGTTACAGTGGATTATAGAAAGTTTTAAAAAATCATCTAAGAACTGAAATACACCAATCAGTAATATTCAAAGTCTAGAATATAACTATAAACGCTATGAATATATATATATATATATATATATATATATATATATATACTAAGAGTTAGGTGAATGTTAGTGACGATATTGAAAACAGTATACGATCGCAATATACCATAAATGAATGCCTTTTGAATGATGCAATTCAGTGAATTGTGACCTAAATGACATGGTTCTGTTATAAGGATCAGCATGAAAAGTTAAGCAAAAACCAGTACACACTGTACATCCTAGATATTAATTCACCTCTATAAAATTCATATCAGTCTGTAACCAAAATTGACTGCGAATATACAAATTATGTAGTTAGGATGAAAATTAATGAATAGATACTATAAATTAAATGAACAGGATACAAGGTGTTAGTGTAAAAGTAATCAATTTACCTATTATTAATAAGCAATTAATTAAGGAAAAATGAACCTGAATACAATTAAAGAGAACAACTAGTTTATTACACCGTAATTTTAATATAACACTAGATAATGTAGATAGGATCGCAATGAATCTCCTGAACGTAAAATAAAATTCAATATGTTTTAGCATTCTATTAATAGCGGAATCCTGTGTTCGAATGAATCGACTAAGCAAACAGCTGAAGTGTACACTCGTATATGTAAACACACAAACACACAGTAATCAAAAACCATTATCAATATACATAGAAAAATCAGTAATCGAATCACCTTGTAAGTCGTTTTAACTTGGATCTGTCAACAAAGAAAATAAGTAGTAACGATATATCATTTTATTTAAATTAATAAAGAGAAAATATATGTGAGCTAATCAAGTAAAACACTTTACACCTAAACTTCATCTAAAGAATGATATAGGTATCTTTAACTAGGATCAACTTAAAGATATATAATCAACGGATAAAATACTGTAGTGTAGAATGAATCAAAATGGATGAAAAAATTTGAAATAAAATATCTGATTTTTTTTAGATAGTAGAATATGGATAATTTAAGGATGTCAAGGGAATAAACGAGACACAATATGCTTTATAGGCATGACAAAAAAGAATTTAGAACTTAGCATGCAGCTATTCCAGCTTTTATGGGTCGCGGTAACAAGAAAACCTGAAGCGTAACCAACTATTATTTTCTTCAAAATTATCAACAAGGAGAATAATGCAAGCGAACATATAAAAAATGGATGTGATTTAAAATCTAAATAGACGTGAAGAGTAGAAGTGAAATTCGCCATCATGATTAACATGATTGGTGTAGAACTACCAGTCACACCAATCAGTAAAATATGGTAGTCAGTTAGTAGAGAGAAAGGTAGGCAATTTTCTCTAATAAAATTCTGAATCATATTCGAAACAAAATAACACTCAGGATCAGAATTTTCGAAAAACTACATTTCAATATCGAGAATGATCATTTAGAAGTATGATTCACATGTTAAACTGATTGAAAACTATGCACAATTTACTCAAGAAGAAAATGGGATGGTTTATGAAATATACACTCTTCACATAAAAATCAATGATATTCTAGCCTGAAAAGAACGTTCTATTGCCAGATGCCAATAACCGTCAATTGTTCATTAACTGTATTAACAGCGTGATATTGCATTCGGTAAAAAAAAACTTTAAATATTAATGTGAAAAAATGACATAAAAGTTTGCAATTTTTTCATAAACTACTGAATTATAAGAACATGCGTACACTAAACAAAATGACGGCTTGTTTATTACTGGAAAAACAACGAAAATTTGTTGGAAGTGTTGCCAATAAAAGTGTTCTGCATTTTGCTACATTGCATGGTTAAAATAAAAAAAGCACCGTATTCTTACCTTAGGATACCAAACTATTACCAGCAAAGAAGTGTGAAATGTGTTATTTCTGTCCACAGCCCCCCAAAATATGTAGTGATTAAAAAGATAAGAAACAACTGGTGACTGTGGAAATACAGCCACATATTGCATAATTCTATAGAATTAAAACAATATTGGTGAAGTTCTGTAACAAGTAATTGTACCGATTTATGCATTTTGATTAAGTGTCAATACTACTTATCTACGCTCTCATACCAACTACAGAGTCAGTTAATACATAAAATGGTATCTCTAATAAATTTACGCCAGTACGAGCGGATATAAATCAAATTGGCAGAGATAAAAAGAAACGAAGAAAATGAAAATTGAAAGAATAGCTAAAAATATTAAAAATTACAGAAACAAACTGAATATTGATCAACAACCACTATTTGAACAATGAACATCAAGGAACAATAACGAACTAAAGTTCTGGAAAGCGACGAAGTGGCGAATGAACATAGCAGAACAGCGGTAAGTAATTTTAACCCATATCATCAAATGTCTTTAATCAGACTTTAGGATGCTACCACAGATACCATCAAGTATGTTTGCACATCGCATACACTAATAATCCGACAGCTAATAAATCCCATGAGTAAGATTATGCTATAGTCCACACGGTATTTGAACTTTCTCAAATCATCTTTAGGAATAAATCAAGATAGTGAGTGAATACACTTGAGCCACAGTAATCGATTTTATCGTGTCACCCAGTGTCTACAGACATCGATTGAGATTATGACTCTAGCGTCAACCAGGTAGTCTGCATCTACCAACTTGGCTTAGACCAATAATCGAAGACTTCATATAACGACATCATGTTTTGGTTTGAATGCCCCTATTATTTTTTCGTATTACACCTACTCCAGCTAACATCGTGCGATGAGGCATGTGATGGCTGGGCATACGTAATACATATCCCCACCTCCTCAGTCGATGAAGATTCACTATCGCACTCATTACTTTGTCATTCTTCGCCAGTACACTGGGTCTAGCATCAATATTGCTTACTTGGTCTATAGAAATAACCAAAATGGATAATATATGTATTTAGCAGTAACCACATCTTTTTGACAAGATCCAGATAGTAAAAAAACAAGCTAAACATTCGTTAAAACATCCTTATATTGTCACCAGGAAGTACATTTACAATAAATTTGGATTATATAGAGTAAATGAAGGAACAAGTGACAGTAATGAGTGGCTTGTATAGAATGGAAGTTATTGGAGAATCACAAATAACACAAAAGTATATAGGATACTAGTAAAAATATGACGAAGTTAAACTACTCACTACTACAATACGTCGATCGCAGCCTTAACCAGAATTTGCAATGTGAATTGATAAATGTAGAAAGTTTTTCAAAATAATTTGTTTGGTGTCAATCCATTAAAGATAGCCGATAACGTAATTGTTAAAGTTATAATGACAATGAAGCAACTCTTAAACCAAATATAAGTTCACGTACTCGGGTATATGTAGTGGCTACCCGCCCCCCCCACGGCTACTCAAGCCGAAGTAATGAATGACGAGAGGTTCAAATGTTTGATAAATTACAGATTGAAAAGTCTGAGTGCCCAACCACTAAATGTCTACAACCTTGGCGTGGTGGTTGGGCTTACATATTTTGATAACCCAACTAAGCTCAAACGAATGAGATGCTCGTTTCTAGGTGTCCTATTATGCTATTAGGTTGACTGGAGAATAATGAACGGAAAATTTAAAGTTCAGAGGCAAAGTCTTACAGACGAATATACTTGGAAGCGATAGTACAAATATATTTCCTTTAGATAAACAGTATCTATAGCGACACTGTCTTCTTGCAGAGAAAAGATAGGGGTTAATAAAGGTGAGCCCTAAAAACAGCATACCCCACCTTGTCTTCGCGATTTTCCTCGCTGATAGAGAGATCTGAAAAGTGCAAAGTTAATGCAACAAAAGGTACATACAAAAATACCGTGTGATCAGTCTCAAGTTGTCTCTTAGAGACTATTGTTACACAATAAGGTCGAGTAAGAGAAATATCGTTTTGCAGCAAAGGCAACTAACAACCCCGTTAAACCTCCAGTAACACTCATAATCATCTTCACAATTATGCTCATGCTTCAATACTTTCAAAAACGCATCTTTTTGCAGTTAGTTAAAGTAATATGATTGGACAATACCGGAAAATGATGAGTAAATGAAAAGAATATATGTATGAATGGGAAAGGAATCAAATGAAAATCATCTTATACTGATCAATTGAACAAAAACAGGTGATATCGACGTCACACGGTTTATAGGTAGTACGTTGTGAACAACAGTCACTAAGCAAGCATGCATTAAAATGATTAATAATATCACAAAAGATAATGCATATGAAAGTAAATGCATGCAAAAATCATGATCTAGTCTGGAATTGAAAAAAATGTAGAAACAAAACAAAATCTAGGAGGTGAAGCATAATATGCTGCATTCGAGAGCATTATCTTGCATACATTATAAACTGATACGGATTGTTCCTATATGGGTATATACATACGTGGAAAGTTCTAATGATTGGAGATTCTTTGAATGACAGGCATATTCAGATTCATCTGATGCAGTAGTCAGCATTGGTGAACATATAGTTACAAGAGGCCTGATTGTATACACAGTAATTAAAGAACGAATAATGGAAGAAGAGAAGAAAATTCAAAGAATGAGTGAGAAATCTAAGTAGACAATGCATAAAAGTTATTTGAAAAGTACTATGATAGATGGTTTCATCCTTATGAAGAATTACAAGGGTAGCATAAAAACACTGGCGGAAAGACTAACTGATTTGACTGATATGTAAACAAAGCTAAGAATCTAAGCACATAAAATTATTAGAAACCGGATAAAATATTGTTTACGACTACTGACGACGATTGGTACTACAACAATATTGATAAGACTTTCAGATATCAGTAATTCTTACTAATTATGATAGAATGCTTCTTACTAACTCTGGAAATTGAGAATTATATTACTTTTAGGTATGAAACTAATAAATAGTGAATGTCAACATTTGTAATGAATATTTTCTCAAATCACGTTAACCACATGTATCCTTGAGCAGTTTTAATTTTATCGACGCTTACATTGAGCAAACAAGTTCTAACAGTAATCTTTAATGAAACATCCTGGGTAAGTGGTACAATCTGCAAATGAATGTGGCTTCAGGATTCAGTTTTATTTTGAATAAAAAGTATTCAGTGACTACGTAAGTGGATTAGAGATAATATTTAACTGTCGGATCTAAGGTCTGTAGAAACGAGCGTAGTTATACAGTAATTGAAATATAGGAATTTCAACAACACTATGTGTTATAACGTGTGAAAAGTTGGCCTGTTAATCAGTTGGTTGTAGCAGACGCCAGTTGAAGTGTGCCTAGTTGATAATACGCGACTTGCTTAAGCCCACTCAGTCCCAAGCCGGAGGTAGAAGAATAAGACAACAGACAAACCAGACAGATCGGAATCAGATTTGGAATCGGATTCTATTTTACACATTCCCTTATATACACAAAATAATCGTAGTGATTACTCATCAAATGAAAATATCAACATTGTTAATAATACAATTAAATGTTGTCAATTGTGCTCACATAAAAGTGATGAAAGTTTACAAATCATGTTAATAAAAAATCAATACAACTTGATAAAATGACAATTGTATTTCTAGGGATTTCGAATCCCTAACACTATGCCACTGAAATATCCTCCACGACTTATAGTCAAAAGCTAGTTTCCAAAGTGTATCAGTGTTTTGCTAGAGTAGTCCTATACAAAAACCCCTTAGATATAACATTCGATGAGTGACAATAAAAAAATTGAAAAATAGTTAATGAAATCGTACAGAAATTTCTGAAAAGTCATAATTATGCAGTATGATGGTCAAATTTTCAAAAAATTCTGAAACTATTTCTTACTAAATAAATAACATGGCTTTGCTTTGAAATAAGTATAGATATGAAAGTAAAAAACTTTCTAAAATTTATTCACTTTAAAGATAGTGTGTATCACCGACTGGCTTCAGCCGGGAAAACCGATGAGAACATTACAAAGGTATTTCGTACTAGTGTGGTACTTCGTATAAATGTCTGTCCATCATTTAATCAAAGATCGAAGTTATTGTGGAACTCTAAATCTCAACTACATTTAAATTACTTGGTAACATGCCGGATAACGAAGACCATTTAAATTACCGATTCACTCTAAAATTTCTTTCACTATCCAAACGATAAAAAGATATGAAATGCACATAGAATTTTGATCATGATTAAAAATTACAACAAAACTACACACCTTGACAAACCACATACCTTAGACACAAGTCAGAAATAACTAATACAAAATACGACGATGACGTATATTATATATATATATATATATATATATATATATATATATATATATATATATACAAGTCAACTTACAAACTGTGTTTCTTTAGTCGACAAATCTCATTATTATCATTGTAATTATTTGTTGGAGTGCTTGATGGTGCAGAAGATTTTTTTACTTGATTTTTCATATCATCAGTAGTGTGATAAGAATTTGCCTTGCTAATCAGTTTCACTGAGGCCAGAGGAGTAGGTGCAGTGTTCAAAGAGTTAATAACTTGATAATATTCTGGTAAAAAAATAATAATAAAGATAATAGTGTAAATAAGCGAAACGAAAAAAAAGTTGACTAAAATTTACCCATAATTAGGAATAAATTGAATAAAATAATTAACGGGAACACAAATTACATCAACAAATCAACCGACTTTAACTTATATTTACAACAGTTGACTAGCAGTAGAATTGAAGAGGTGTATGTTACTTTATTTCAGATCTGTTAGATTGGTGTAGTTGCATCCCGATGTTGATGTTCCTAATGGAACTCGGATATTTAATGTTTTAAACTTTACAGTAGTATCAAATCGATTAACATAAATATAAAAAATTGAATGATTTCTTGACTGATATCAACTTATGATGCAAACTAGGAAGACAAACGTTTACGTGAACATGATTCAGCTTGAAAGATTTTGAAGTATCAATTAAATGTCCTATAGCAAAAATGTCACGTAATATCTATACTCCTGGACATTAAGCTAGTTGATCGAAGAAGTGGGGATAAGATTTTGGAATTGAACGTACACCTCACTTTAAGTTTTGCCCAAATAATATTCCAGCAGATACACGCAAATTTATTGACGTAGTAGACGGTAACATGATAGAAGCACCTATCAATCTTTGATTGCATCAGAGGAGAAATTTGATTACATGAAGTATTCTAATTAGAAAACTTTTAGTGCATTACATTCAATATTGAGCACATTCAGAAGTGATAAAGAAACAGAAACCCTGGTGTCACGTTTATCTTGGATGTTAACACCTTATTATTCGAACATTTTGAATAGTGAAGGTATGTTAAACATTCCACTTGGTCTTACTCAATATACCAAATAATAGACACTGTCAACTAGCTGGTTTTGCAGTTTACAACCAATCTCATTTCGCAAAAATTCTGATTAGAAGATGAGTGATAGATTTAATAATGTCCATACTTTAGAAGTCTTTGAAACATGAGGTTAATAAGGTTACAATAAATGGTTGAAGGTAGACATATAGATAGATAATTTTGAGGATTTTAAGACAACACTTATACACATGTCGAAATACACCGATAATCATAACTTAATATTAAAAGCGATCGGATTTGAATAATTATGACACGAGTTCGAAACCCAGCCTACGTACTTCGGTTGGCAACA
Organism: Schistosoma mekongi; assembly: GCA_034768735.1. Classification (NCBI taxonomy): domain Eukaryota; kingdom Metazoa; phylum Platyhelminthes; class Trematoda; order Strigeidida; family Schistosomatidae; genus Schistosoma; species Schistosoma mekongi. Next base: position 19,754,231 of record CM068311.1, read on the forward strand.
CAGGATATTATCACTTGTTTTCATAAGATTACATGTACCTAATATTTAGTAAATAATTTGTATTTAAATTGTCATAGCGAAAATTGATAAAAAAACATCACAATGTGTAATTCTAAAAAATCATCAAATCAACGACTGTCACTAATTTTAGGCAGCCAACCACCACCATTCTCCAACCAACCAACTCTGTCCTAGACTCTCCACTCCAGTACTTTACAGGTGCAATTCAATCTTCTCATGTTTGCCTCCCATTCTCGGAACAATGTGTTCCTTAGTCTTTTTCTTTTATTTTAGCTATGATGATTCCGATCCAGAGCTCGTCTTGTGATGCTGTTTGATGATTTCCTTAATGAGTGTCTTTCTAATTCCTTCCTCAAAAAAGAAGTTGGTTTGCTCTCTGTCACAGAAGGCTGTTGCTGATAGCGTCCGGTCATGGATTCAAAGTATCTTGGGTAAACAATTGTTTATAAATACTTGGATCTGTTAAATGATCCTTTTCGTAGTTTTCCAAGTTTCATGCAAAAGAACTTTCTTCAGGTTTGTATTGAAAACACTGACTTTGGTGTTGGCTGACAGTTGTTTAGAGTTCCATATGTTCATTATTTGTAGAGATGCTGTCTGCCATAGGAGTAGGCTTGAAAAAGCTAGTAGCTACCAGACCAAAACATAATACCAGTCCATGAAGTCATTGACAATTGAGCTGAGCCATACCAATAGGTGCAGACTATCTGGTTGGCGTCCGCGTAATGATCATAAACAATAGCTAGAGATTCTAGGTGGTATGGGTCAAAATCGTTCACAAAGGCGCAGGTGCATCCACCAATTATCTCCCGCCAAATTTTAAACTTCTTAAGATATCGTAATTTACAGTTTAATGAATTACGTATATATTCTAAATCTTATCTTTGATCTCTAATCCTGTCCATTAATATTAGTTCTGTCACTACCTCCACTACTCTGGGATTTGGTTCGACAATTTCATCTCTATCTGCTAACTGAGGCATGGCAAGCTGAAGTGATGTACGCACACACCAAGTTCTACGTTGTAACTGACTGACTGACAGATTAGTTGTAGAAACCCTATCCTTACCTTGTCAATCAGTGCTCCACATATGTGTCAGATTCTCTTTGTTAATCGATGATGCTGTTCAGGTATGTAAAAGTTCCAACATCTTCCGGAGCTTCTCCGTTAAGTGTAATTGGGTTGGTGCTCGCAGTTTTGTATACAAAAGTTTTGTTTTTTCCCATGTGTGTGTTGAGGCCTATTGCTGTAGAGGCTGCTATTATACTGGCCGTCACCAGTCAACCACCAAAACAAAGAGACTGAGAGTAAACAGCTCTGTCCAACATCAATCTTCCCTTGGAATGAATGTGTGAGCTGCCCTCCGTGCATAATATTGCAGTGTAGTCCGTCGTAAGAATTCTGCATGATATCGACTATCTTCTCGGGTACGGGCATAATGTCGAAGAAGGCTCCATAATGTTCGCTTGTCTACGCTGTCAAATGCCGTTTCACAGTAAACAAAATCGATGTAAAGTGGTGAGTTCCACCTAGTTGATTTTTCAACAATGAACAGTAGTGTCGCGATTTGGTCGGTACATGACCAATCTTTACAGAATCCGGCCTGTTTATCTCGGAGTTGAGCGTAAACTAGATCTTTCATTCAGTTTAATAACACACTGTTGAAGACTTTCCCTGGTATTGAAAGTAGTGATGCTTCTGTTTTCCTCGCATTTCTTAAGATATCTTTTTTTTTGGTATCTTGATGAGGTACTCTTCTTTTCAGTACGTTAGCATTTGCACTACCTCCCAAATCTTCCTGAAGAGAATGTGGAGCATCTTTACAGTTACTTCTCTATCCGATTCCAGTACCTCGCTCAGCTGGTATGTTGTCCAGCCCTGCTGACTTGTTACTCCTGATTTGTTGGGTAACCACGTTGATTTCTTATATTGTTGGCGCGTCGATATTTATAGGAAGATTCGTAGATGCTGCTACGCTTAGTAGTGGATTCAGTGGGGCTGGTCTATTTAAGAGTTCTTCAAAGTGTTCAAAGTGCTGTTCTTGGGTCCGTGATTGAGTTGCCATCTATATTCTCGGCTGGTTGTTCTGGTTTACTATAATTTCCAGCGAGATTCTTCATTGCATCACATAAGTGCTTTATGTTTCCTTCTCTTGCAGCTTATTCCATTGTCATTCTTAGGTTTTCCACATTTCTCCGTCTGTCCAATTACGAAATATATATATATATATATATATATATATATATATATTAAAGGGGATACGAATATGGGTGCCAACTGCCATGTTTAATGGAGAGTACTTTACATAAAAAGTAAATTACAACAGGTGATTTCACTTACGAACTGGGTTAAAAATAACTAGTAAGCGTAGATTAAAGGTAGCATCAGCGACTGAGGAGGATGTAGATGATTTAGAAAGATTTAGTGCAGTAGCATTTGCTATATCAGCCGAATTACATGTAACTGAAGGAGACGCTGAACCACTGGTACCAGTGATCATTAGTTTACTATTTGATCCAGTTTTATTATCCAATGAACAACATGCATTTATCATTGAATGAATTAATTGTATTACTTCGGATAGTTTTAAATGTTCCACTGATCGACCATTGATTGATATTAACTGATCGGCTCGCCGTATTTGATTATTATGTACAGACGAATAATAGGGATGTACACATGTTGATGACGACGCTGATGGAGAGGATGGGTAGCCTGAATCACATGACGATGACGATAACGATGGATTAGTGAGATATTTTTGGTTCATGATTGCATCATACGTTTCTGTACCAGAGTTATTGTATGGAGTTAGGTTGTATACCTTAAATTAAGAATCAAGAAAAAAATAAAGGAAAAAGTATCACATACGAAAATCGTAAAGAAGGTCTGATAATTAACTGCTACAAAGTAGACAGCATGTATTACAAAAAAAAAACACCGATGGATGTAAGCATAGTATATTGTTAATCAAATGGTACGAATGAAGTATCGTACTTTATTATTTACAGTTTCTTTGTACATTTGATAGATGTTGGACATAACAGTATGGTGGCCTGACAAATTAATAGGCGGTAAAGAATTTTTGGTGAAAACAAACTTTTTTGGGCAACCGAAGCAATTCTTTTATTTAACTGTTATCATATGGGAATTAAGAAAATGTTTCAAAATAAATCCACATTTAACCTTCAACCCGCAAATAGTGAGTAGAAAATTTCAAAGTCGAAAAAAGAATGCCGTTGCGGGTAAATATATATTGCATAAGTCTAACATTTGAACTCATGGAAATTAACATCTTGGCTACTTAACAGACATTAATTTTAAGCTTCCGAACTATGAGTGACGGCCTGATTAAAAACTGGGTTACCTAGTTTACCATCTATCAAATTATTTTATCAGGCAAACCTTATGTTCTCTTTATATAACTTTTTGGTGAAAGAAGAAAACAGACAGAGAAATAAAAAGGTGGAGCATAACTTCGAAGATTAGATTATGTATAGTAACCAAGGGTATGTAAAGAAATACGGATCATGAACTAATCGATATTTCAGGTAAAGGCATCAAAAAATTGCAGTTATAATGAAACAGTTGCTATGTTGATGATTTTCTTAGTAGTATGCAAGGAGTGATGATATCTTCAAATTTTTTGGACATTTTTTCTAGGGTTTGGAAGCTTCCCAGTGTCAGTCACGAACCTTCTGAAAATAAAAGTTCAATGATTATTATTATTATTTTTGTTATTCTAATTTAATGACATAACATGACCAGAAAGGTAGTCATGCAGTCAGAATTAAATTCAAGTATTAATTTGTAAAAACATGAACTCAAATTCTACATAATAGTGAATTAATGTTTTCAAGTTAATTTAGTAAGCTGCAACTCCGCCTTAGCTCCTCTAGGGTTACCGACGGTCCCAAGCTCGGGTAAAGGAGGAGGGTTGGACATGGGGTCAGAATTCATATCCCGTAAAACAAAGGTTTCCTAAAAAAAGTTAACCAGGTTAAACAAACTAAACCATTTAAACTCTGCCCTGGGAGTGGAAGAATTGTTTATGACGCCTCATGATGAAAGCTGAAATTCTTTGGAAGTCATGAGGCCGATACCCCCCCCATTCTAACAACCAGAGCAAACATTTTTATAAGTATATGGAATGTTCGAGCAATGTGGGAGAGCGGGAAGACAAATCAAATAACTGCAGAAATGAGGAGATACAACTTGACAATACTCGGAATCAGCGAAACCTATTGGACTCAAGCTGGACAGAAAACATTCGCTTCGGGAGAGATGCTACTATACTCCGGCCACGAAGAGGAAAATGCTCCTCACACCCAACGAGTTGCTCTGATGCTGTCCAAAAAAGCACGTAATGCACTTGTGGGATGGGAACCACATGGACCCAGGATCATCAAAGCATCTTTCAAAACAATGAAGAAAAAGATTACAATGAATATTATTCAATGCTATGCACCAACCAACGATGGCAACGACGAAGACAAAGATCAGTTTTACAATAGACTGCAATCAATTATAGAAAAGTGTTGAGGAAAGGGTCTGACAATCCTGATGAAGGACCTCAACGCCAATGTCGAAATGGACAACACCGGATATGAAGACATCATAAGACGATAGGGACTGGGAGAAAGAAATGACAATAGTGAGAGATTTACAGACCTATTTGCTTACAACAAAATGGTTATAGGTGGTACAGTATTCCCCCCCCCCCATAAACGCATACACAAGGCTACATGGGTCTCACCGGATCATACTTCAAAGAATCAAATTGATCAAATATGCATCAATAAAAAATTCAGAAGATCAATGGAAGATGTGAGAAAAAGGAGAGGAGCTGACAAAACTTCAGATCACCACCTGGTGGTTGCCAAAATGAAACTAAAGCTAAATAAGCAATGGAAAACTGGATTAACAGCATTACGACGGTTCAATACAGCCTTTTTTGAGATACTCACAAACTCAAGGAATTCAAAATATCTCTCAACAACAGGTTCCAAGCCTTACAAGATCTGCCGAAAGAAGAAACCACTATGGAGGACAACTGGAAAGAAATCAAAGAAGCGCCAACTTCAACGTGTCAGGAGGTTCTAGGCCGCAAGAAGCACTATCATAAAGAATGGATCTCCACGGAGATCCTGAGCAAAATTCAACAAAGGAGGAACAATAAGACAGAAATCAACAACAGCCGAACGAGAGCAGGGAAAATCAAGGCATAAACTGAATACACAGTAAATAAGTAAAGAAGAGCATTAGAGCTGACAAACGAAAATACATCGAAGGCCTTTCAACGACTGCGTAAAAAGCTGAGAGAGAAAGAAGTATGAAAGAGCTGTATGTTACAACGAAGAAACTAGCAGGCAAATATGGTAAACCAGAGCGACCGGTCAAGAACAAAGAAGGCAAACAAATCACCATTGAACCCGCCGGATATCGAAACAGCACCTACAGATCTCCCAATAGATAGATGTCACTCCACCAACGATAGAAGAAATCAAGATGGCCATCAGACAAATCAAAAGTGGGAAAGCAGCAGGACCGGACAAGATACCAGCTGAAGCACTCAAGTCAGATAGAGATGTAACGGCAAGGATGCTCTACGTTTTATTGAGGAGGATCTGGAAGAAAGAACAAGTGCCGGCAGACTAGAAAGAAGTACACCTTATCAATATACCAAAAAAGGAGATTTGAGCAAATGTGACAACTACAGAGGGATCTCACTATTGTCAGTACCAGGGAAAATCTTTAACAGAATGCTGTTGAACAGAATGAAAGATTCAGTGGATGCTCAACTTCGAGATCAACGAGCTGATTTCCGTGAGGATCGGTCTTGCACAGACCAAATCGCAACACTAAGGATCATCGTTGAACAATCAATTGAGTGGAACTTATCACTGTACATCAACTTCATTGACTATGAAAAGGCATTTGACAGTGTAGACAGGAGAACACTGTAGAAACGTCTTTGATACTACGCCGTACCAGAGAAACTCGTCAACATCGTCCTAAATTCTTAAAAAGGACTACAGTGGAAAATCATATGTAGAGGTCGGCTGACAGATGCATTCCCAGTGAGGACCGAAGTTAGACAAGACTGCCTATTCTCGCTTTTCCCTTCCTTCTAGTTGCTGACCGGATCACGAAGACCTCCTTATTTGAAAAGAAACACAGAATTCAATGGACAAGTAGGATGCGACTTGATGATTTAAACTTCGCGGATGATCTAGCTAATCTATCACATACACACCAACAAAAACAAGTGAAAACAACCAGAGTAGCAGCAATCTTAGCATCAGTAGGCCCGAACATACATAATGGAAAGAGTAAAATCCTCAAATACAACACAAGGAGCACCAACCCAATTTTACTTGATAGAGAAACTCTGGAAGAAATGGATACTTTCATGGACTTGGGAAGCATCGTCGATAAACAAGTAGGATCCGATGTAGATGTAAAGGTAAGGATTGGCAAAGGAAGGGCAGCATTCTTACAGCTGAAGAACAACAACAACTGCCAACGAATCTCAAAGTCTGACTCTTCAATTCCAACGTCAAGACAGTTCTGCTGTATGCAGCTGAAACCTGGAGAACAACTGCAAACATCCTCAGAAGAGTACAAGTATTTCTAAATGACTGTCTACGCAAGATACTGAATGTCCGTAAGACAAAAACCATCAGTAACAGCCAACTATGGGAGAGAACAAACCAACTTCTAGCAGAAAAGGAAATTAGTACAAGACGTTGGAAATGGATAGGACATACATTGCGGAAATCATCAGACTGCATCACAAAACAAGCATTAACATGGAATCCTGTTGGGAAACGGAAAAAAGAGAGGTCAAATAATACGTTACGTCGAGAATTGGAGGCAGATATCGAAAGGATGAACAGCAACTGGAAACAGCTGGAGAGGATTGCTCAGAACAGAGTTTAATGGAGAATATCGGTGGGTGGCCTATGCTCCTCTGTGAAGAGTAACGGGAGTAAGTAGTAAGCTGAAAAAAAATTGGTAGCGTGTTTTCGCTTTTGAATGCATCGATACGATTATAACATTTAATGCACAGAATTAGTAAATAAGTAGGTTTGAAAATCATAATGGAGAGGAAAAATATTAACTTTAAAATATAATAAAGAATATTAAGATGAACATACATATTAGGAATGGTATGAGGAATTCATAAAACAAACTAAATTGTCTATAACCTAGCGACGACTAGTATAAGGAACATTTAAGATTGGAACATCGAAAGCGCTATTATAAAAGTAAATAATAAATACCACAAAATTTACTCACTTGATGTATAAACACACCGAAACCATCTTCACCACCAATTATTGTGAATGGCAGATCAATAAGAGAATTAGTGGTGACGTAATTATTGTTCAAATGTTGTTCGCCTGACTCACCACCACCTCCCACTAAAGATTTATTATCTGAATTATTTAAATCTCGTGAACTTTTTAACGGGATAGCAAGTTCCACTTGACGTGGACGGGCTTTAGTACTACAAGCTAAACGAAATAAACGACGTTCCCCAGCTAAAAAGATGATGAAAATGAAGGGAATTTCTTTAAAAAATATAGATCCAATGAACATTAAAACAAAATGCTTTCTATAAGTACGGCATTACCCAATTACTTTCTTTCTCTTAAATACAAAATCACACATCCTTGTGTTTTTATCCAAAATTATGAAAACAGATCGATAAAGAATAATTTTCACTCAAGCCTATTAAAAGCTATGATCTAGGTATGTTAGTCCGAAGTTTAACTGTTTCCCTACATGGTTTGTACCGGTAAGCGAAAAAACTTCAACTGACATTAGTTTGCAAACGTTAATAATGCAACTAACTATACCATTTTCAGATTGTGTTTTCACAGTAATTAACAATTTCATCATATAAACACAACAGATTAATTGGATGAGCTGATCTATCATTGAAGTCATTTTTCAAAAAGTAACAGTAAATACAATAAGTCAAGTGGCAATTATCGTACACTAATATTTTGTGTATTTTCAACTAATTATCATTATAGTTTAAGCCATTCAACGGTAATGTGAAGATATTGCCAATCGACAAAATGTATCTGTTTTTGAAAGGAGTATATATTATATCCAGTTGAGGATGGACAGATATAAAAAATGCATATTATCGAAGATACTTTTACAAAAACGGATAATTCATTATAGTCTACTAAATTATACAAGTCAATCATAAACACTGAAAGTGACTGGAAAGCCCTTTGTGTATACGATACCTATGATTATAATGAAAAACAAAACCATTTTCAAGTCAATGACATTGAGTTTGTTTTTTTAGTATTATTGCTAACAATAATGATAAGTTGACTGATAAACAAGTAGCTGTATTTGTTATATATTAGAAATTATGAGAAATAGCTGGTGTCTTTTTTGTAAGCTTAAACAATTAAATAAATCTGAAGTTATCCATGGAAAATTCTGTATTGTTTGTAAAAAGAATCTATACAACTTAAATTTGATATGATTAATTTAAATCACCAATTACGTACAAGGTAACATATGCTTCAATTTAATTAACAGATATAAATAACACAAGATCAAGGTCAACATGTACGCTAGTTCAAGTTGACACATCTCAAGTTAATAAACGATGAAACTAACAAGAACCAAAACGAAAGTTTGAAAATATTAAAAGTAGCAGTGGGAAACTAAATATATGAAAATCGACACTTGTAGAAAAGTGAAGAACTGATAAATCTGAACCATTGTAACCTGTTTGAGCCACATCACTTGGAGTTACTAATAACATATTACAGAAATTTCAAACTCCAACTTAAAATAAGGCTGCAACATCCTAAGTGGATAAGATCAATAGTCAATAACATTATGGAAGGACATTATATTTTGATCCAATCACTTCTCATGCTCTTCTAGTACCAAAGCTAATTCATTCTAAACAACAGGATTTAACTGATTAATCAAGACATTTTCGTCGATAAATAACAATATTTTCTAACCTGAAAACGGAGTCGAGACCGAGACACATATGCGTACAATCACAAGGCTAAAAGCACCATGCATTATTACTAAACTTATTCAGCATCATTATTTAGACAATATCATGTTCACTGCACAGATAATTATATGTAGATATGCTTGCCTACCTGTACCATCTGTTGATAACATATTGTCAAATTTTTCAATACATTTCATCATTTCATGACTATCTTCAAAGTCATTAAAATGGTTATGGACCCATAATAAAATAATACGATTAACACGTGGACGTAATTTTGGATTATGTAAATGCCATGATAATAAACGATCAACGATCGGCCGTGGTGAATCTAGAAACGTACGATATGTGAGTAGAAAATCTTCTGGATATGTTATATCTACATTAGATAAATCAGCGATTAAATGTTCAATTAATTTTTCTGGTGTACCCTGATATGAATTAGACAAAAAAAGATACAATAAAAGATTGGAGCGAAAGCTTTATTAAAAGTATACAAAAGGAATAGATAAGTAATTACTAATGAGAATTATGATAAAATATAGCAAAAAGTATGAATTGGCATATTCAGCTATGAGCCTCCAATTTTCTATGCGAGAATGATGGCTAGTGACAATCCCACTGGAATATCTGAAGCAGGATAAGGTGAGCTTTCGAACTTCGAACTAAGTGGATGAGTTCTTCAGACAAAAAAGATCGATTTACCTTCTTGCGGAAAATAACAATTACAAATATATCATTATTAAAATCGAAAGTAGAGTGGCAATGTCTATTATGATAGTTCTTGTTAGCTTTACAAAGTTAACACTAGTTCCAAATCAAAAATATTACATAAGACAGCTTGCATAAATTATATATAGTCTTAAACTATTTATCCAGTGATGACTATGCTTGACTTCTTACTAGCAGCACATTCACAACTGACTGATGTACATGGGCATAGCCTTTAGCAATTTTAGATGCACACATTATTCTGGCCGCATCCTGAAAGGACGATATATATATATTTGTATATATGTATAATAATCTAATAGATAATAGTAGAAAACATTAGTTTCTGATAACAACATTCTCGCCTCAAACGACTGCATGATTTCAAACTGATACCTCCATGTTCAATTAAAGCAAGGACCTGAAAACCATAATCATCCAGCTCTGATAGTATGTGTTAATATATGACCATAGTCTTGAGTTTGCAGATCAAAAATATTTAACATGACATAGCTTAGACGAATGTAAGTATTATAAGATTCCAAATATCTGGATCATTAGGCAGGAAGCAAGCAATAACGTCATGATCCATAGGAATGATTAAGTGCTGAAAGCAAATTTCTGTAAGAGGATTATCATCAACAAAACTGCAGATATGTAAGGAGTGGATGATGAAGTTTGTTTTTATAGATGATTCATTTCAGATATACATCTACTGAAAACTAGGGAGCACTAAAAACATTTCTAATTCTCATCAGTATTGTGATTAATAGGGTGCATTCACTACTTGATTTCAAGACAATTTTATCTTGAAGATAACACGATACAGCTAGAGCATTGAATTGGAATACAAGAATCACACACCTAACTTCAACCCACTTAATTTCGTTAAGCATCATTGGAGAGTTAGCATTATTGAAGCTACTCTCATCTATGTGTGGTAGTCACCTCATATTTATGAGGTCTGAAACAAAATGAGACGGTTGTCTAATGATTTTCCAGCGAACTGTAATTGTAATAATAGTTCTTCACATACTTAATTTTTGTTCGAAAAAAACAACTTCAAAACAAACCTTTGTGACTAATCGACATTTTTTCAGCATAGTATTATTATCACTAGATGATTTATTCAAATCTATAATGAGGTTTGAATCTAAATCTATTGTTTCATAGACAAGGACAACACGTCCACCTTCACCCATTTCCGGTATTTCAGCTTCTCCTTCACGACTCATAATTTTAACATAATCAGTTTGAGGCACACATAAAAAGTAACAATCTTCAGTGACCGTACGCATTATACCACGATGAACACGATCTGTTTTACCAGGACGAACACCAAATGCATCACCACGAGTTAATTCACGAATTGTACCATCTAGTTCGATAACCTTAAAAAATTTTCAAAAAGACAGAAAACAAAACAGTAATAAATACTTAGCTGAAAATTTGAAAGAAGTATGACTCTCACTATTATTAATAAATATTAATGTGTACTGTGATATTACTATGGCATAGAAACATACATGACTTGTTTAAATGAAAATCATCCTTGGTAAAATGTAAGGTTATGCGATGTAAAAGGAATCTTAACCATGAGACATAAGGTACTAATCAGCCACATACCAATTAGGGCATAACTTAAAATGTATATTGAACTAAATTTTTAACACATTCCAACAAAATAAAGGAGATAAAATAACACGAGGAAAATCAAAATAACCGAAATAATAGGTTCAAAAATGAAAAGCACGAAGCAACAGGAAAACGTGACATTAGTAGGGAGATAATTAATGAATACATCACAACCAAGACTTCAGGTTTGATGACAACTTATTTAAAATCTAGATAGCAGAGTTGGTGATACTAATTAGCAATGAAGTTTGACTGTAATAAGCTCAATTTTCAGACATATTCTATATGAGTTAGTAATTAATAGCATTATGGTGACAGTTAAAACCAGAGCAGTGTGGAGTATTGAATTTGCAACTCGACAGTAGAAAACCAATCGATGTAACTGGTAACTGAACCATAGATGATTAGATGATGTTTAATGAATACAATACTTAGTTGTCTACTAACCAAAGTTACTACATTATCATAATTATAATATATGGATATGTTGTTTAGCATCAAACACAAAGTATATCACCATAATAGAGAATGATAATCATTTTGTCAAATTAATGGGCCATAGCAACGAATTAAACATTTTCCTACCGAAAAAAAACTATTAATTAATGAATAGATGAAATTACAGTTGGTGGTAAATATAATAGCAAGACAATAAACACAGTATAACTGAGTGGGATAAAGCAGAAAAATGCATAAAGGCATGCACACATGCAGACAAGAAAACAGACAATCCATTTGAAAATGTTAAGTATGCAGTAGATCTAGGAATAAAAGTTGAATGGAGAAATAAATAGACGAAGGGATAGGAGAACGAATGGGACTGCATAAATAAATTCATACACTTAGTTTAAGCAAACATCATAATTATTATAACACAAAAGCATTTGAAGATGGGGGAAGGTAATTAAATATATTCATGAACTTAGGTGGGTAGTCGCTGCCTAGTAAACACGAATGAATGTATGAGAAACACAGAACCTGGCACATGTGTGCATCTGTCTAAGTTGTGATACCTCAAAAGCACAGCAAGATTAACACCAAATCGGTATAAGTAGAAGTTAATTTAATGGTAATGATAACGAAGATAAAAACAGTGAACTTATGGAATATGGTTCAGGGAGAAAAAAAGCTATAAAATAATTTTAAGCACACAATTTAAGGAAAGAAAAAGAGTAGATATACCCACAACACTGTGATTGATTCTGAGCCGTATCACCTAACATGTCCAACCACTGGTTACGGAATTTGCGCGGACTCCAACTAAGTAGTCTGTATCTACCAACACGACTCAAAACAGGAGTCAGTGACGTCATGAACTGATTCCATGTCTTGGTTTGGCCGCCCCTAACTCTCTTCCATTCTACTTCTATACCAGTCATCGCGCGTCGAGGTAGACGATAGTTAGGCATACGTAACACACATCCCAACCACCACAATCGATGGAGATTTACAACCTTATCGATTGATTTACCATTTTTCCATAATACCCTGCATCTAACTATGTTATTGTTTACTTAGTGATCCCAGTCAACGCGAGCAATGTTTCCAATAGATCGGTAGTCAAGTACCATTAGTGTACGAGTGTCGTCTACTCTTAATTTGCTGCGTTCCACATGATTTCAGCGAACCGCTGAGCAGTAAACTCTGACTGAGAGACGAATATCTCATGAGGAGTAATTACTTGAGGTTGAAAGTTTGAATGACAATCCTCAATGCGTTTTAAAACGACTGATAGTGTCCAAGTAAAAAAAGCCTTCACAAGGTCTATGTACTTCTGAGGTACGCCTTTCAATGATAGGCATTGCCCGAGAACTTCTCGGTCTACAGAGTCAAATGTCGATTTCACAGCACGGAAAATAACTAATGTTGCTAGAAAGGATGTTTATGTTCTAAAACCTGACGAATGGTGAATATTTGGTCTATACAATCGCGACCAGGTCTGAAACCAGTCAAGTTTTCTCACATTTCCAGCTCATAAGTTGCAGTTAAGCGTCTGATAATTAAAGAAGCCAGTATTTTAGATACTATTAGTTAAGCTAATTCCTCTATGGTTATCATAATACAACTCTTACCCTTTTTCATATACCGGGACGATTAACGATCGACACCTGTCAAACAGGATTATGTTCAGCTCCTAAACGTTAGTCGAAGTATTAATCAGCCTAATTACTAAAGTGGAACCCATCCGGACCCACTGATCTCCCTCGTCTCAGACTAGTTATAGCTATTTCGACTTCTGTAATAGTCAACGGACATAAGTCAACTTTCTATTCAGGTTATTTAAAAACAGTGAAAAGTCCTAAACTAGCTGAAGACCAACTGGATTGATCTTTGAAGTGTTCAACCTATAGTTGAGAGCAGATAAATGTTCCATCTATTTTGGGGACTGTAACACTAACACTTGACTTCCAAACCACAGTTTGTTTTATTAGTTTGAAAAGTTGCCTAGTGTCAACTATCGCCACTGCCTCTTCTACCTTTTTTGCTTTCGTTACCCACTACTGTTTAATATAGTTCTGCAGACAACCTGTCAGTCTAAATCTGATTTGTCTTCGCTCCTAACTGTGTTCGGAGTTCGATGGGATAATTTTACGGAAGTTCATCAGCTCAACAGATGTCGGCTAGATCAACTGATTTTTCTTGACCTGTTGATTCAAATCTTTTTATGCTACTCTATTGACACAGAGTTCGTACACTGAATGCTCAAATATGCAGTTTAGAGAGTGGTCTCAGCAAACCCGGGGCATTATTTCGTGGGCTAAAATCATTGGCACTAATGGCACATGAGGAAGTGGGAGATAGGGATATAGGGTTAAAAGTAAGGGTAGGAGAAACATCAGGAATTTTAAGAAGGAAAGTGACTAAAATGATGGTGATTTTAAAGATAGTTAGAGTTATGTGGACGATTGTCACTTTCCGGCTGCCCACATCGTCGAAGGGTTCTTCTTCTTGATGTACCTAAAAAGTAAATTGGCTTAGCTGGGACATGTACTGTGCATGCCCGACCACCTACTACCCTGTCGTGCGATGTTAGCTAGGGTTGAAGTAGGATGGAAGAAGGTTAGTGGCGGCCAAACCAAAACATGGCATCAGTCCATAAAGTCCTTGACTACTAGTCTAAGCCATGTTGGTAGATGTAGATTACCTGGTTGGGGTCCGCGTGTTGATCGCAATAAATGGCTGGAGACACTAGGCGATATGGCTCAGAATCAGACACAGTGGCGCAAGTGTATTCACTCTCTAACCCCATCTAGATCTTGAATTCTATTATTATTTTTTGGACATCTTAACTTTACTCTTCCCTCTTGTATTCTGTCTATACGTCACCTCAATAATCTCGTAGTGCTAGTGTGGTATGGCAACTTGAACCTACAGGCGTTTGTGCGCGGTTCTACGTTGCTGATGATGATAATGAAACCGGCTTAGAGTTGGTCGTCAAGACCTAAGAGAGTGCTCAGAGGACAACTGTTTGAGACTGGCCAAACACGGCTTCATTTGCAATAGCTCCGTACTTGCTAAGGCCTTATCGTCGTAGACGGAAATCCATGAAGTATGGTGAGGCGCGCATTTTTAGCGCCAACCTTTTCTAACTGCTTTTATTGTTGCGCGAGATGACACTCTAAATTTGCTAAGCTTATTAATGCTAACCAGGCTAATGTCTTTAACCAATTCACTTCCTTAACACGACACAGAAATCAGAGGGCAAAAAGTGACCAGGTTTACACCAGTCACTGTTAATCAAAACATACACTATTATAAAGATTAATTTCTTGATCTCGAGGTATGATAAAGCAGGATTTTTTTAGTTGACTTAATTCGTCACAGATCGATGTTGGCATAGTACCATTGAAAACCAGGGAGCACTGAACAGCTGTTTAGTTCTAGTATAGGACTCCTCAGCAGTGAGCATTCCAGATTTCGTCCCAATGGCTTCAGGTTAGCAAACGCCTAACACTGCACCACTGGACCAGCCTGCATCCAATTGTAGAGATCCAACTTCCTTCAATTTGTGATATATATAGCGATGATCATCCATTGTTATTGGTGAATACTGTTTCATTCCCGAAAAGTCTGAACTCCATCAGTCACGACTTCATACTAAAGTTTCAGGAACATCTTGAAGTTAGTCGCTAGTGAGCTGACCATTGTAATTGAATTTAGATGGTTTATAAAGATTGGTGCAGAGAACAGTGGTGCAAAGGCGTTCGCCAATATGGAACTACTGAGGCATAGTCTGGGATGCGCATTGATGACGAGTCCTATACTAGGACAAAACAGCTGTCCAGTACTCCCTGGTTATCAGTGGTACCCTACCAACATCAATCTGTGACAAATTCAATCAACTAAAAGTACCAATCTCTGCAAACCATCTCAATTTGAATTATGATTTCGCAAGTTATGCAAAAACTAGAATATTCGAGTACAGACACTGAATATAGAATCAACAATACCTTGTAAACAAAACAAAGTACAATAGTGTATACTAGGTCAATAAAAATCGCCCAACTAGAGGAATATAAAATGAAATACCTGAACAGTGATAAACTTATAAGTCATATTCACCTGAAAATACAGTATATAAGGTCATTTGCTCTTGTATGCTTCCTTCTTAACACTAGACAGTAAAAATTCATCTAGCACAACACAGAAAAAAGAAGCTTTACTTAAATACATGATACCAAACACATACGAAAAAACGTATGAGCTCTATCAGTACTTTACTGAATAAGTGTTAGTTTACAAATTAAGACGACACCTCAATACCTGCTAACGAACATTTGACCAGTGACACAACAACAGGTGAGCTAAGCTATTTTCTCCGTATCCCAGCCCAGCTAACTAGAAAAAGAAGTCCAACGTCAGCAAGAAGCGTTGATTTCTACAGGCAGCCTGTCATACAAACAACAAACACTCAACGCATGCATATATATACAAACAACAGAGCGTCCTTGGAAGTGTTACAAATAGCGTACTAAGATAAACAACGAACCAATAGGATTTAGGGTCTTAGTAAGTGGGATGCAAAAAAGGCACATTTCGGAGCGAAAACGGGAAATTTGAATTTCCACAAACAAATCACGAAAATCATAGGTTTGCCACGAGAATTCTGGAGGTCTAACATCATCAGTAATAAGAGGTTAGATGTGCGTTGAAGGCTTATTGAAGACTTTAATAACAATAGTGATACAAGTACATAATTGATTATTTCGAGAGAAGGAAATCAAATACTAATAGTTAGTTTTCATAAATTATAATTATATATGCTACTGTTCAAAACTGTGGATAAAGTATCTCAAACATAAATTCTATTTTATATGATAAGTCTCAGTTATAAAGTTTGCTACAACTTACAAAGTAGGATCGATAAAAGTGATCAGCATCTAAGGTAAGGCTTTCACAAGTTTGTAAATTCATTAATTATCACGTCAGTCGATAACTAAGTACAGGATTCGTGCAATCAGCTTTCAGGCCTAGTGATAGAATAGAGTTACCTAAACCTATGCAGGTACAGTTGGATTCGGCCTTGTACCAATAAGTTATAAGATAAGAATTAACAACTTATGAAACAGTGTTTATAACTAGTTGGAAAATAAAATTAGTTCGCTAATAGTAACACAGCTGAACATAATCGTCACAACAGTTATATGTAATTGTTTATTGTTACAAAAGTATCAAGGAGTAAAATTAAGATACGCAATTTTAGTCAAGATTAAGAATGAATTTTTTAGTTCATGATTTAGTGGTAATCTAGACATCGTGATGAACATCGGAAAGAAGGGTATATAAACAATTTAAGTGTATCTACAGATAGATCACACATATTGCAAAATCAACAACTAACCTCAACAGTTCCATTGAGCACAACAGACCAAGTGTCTAGTTTTTCATTATCGTTCAGTACAATTTGACCAGCTTCACGTACAATAGCTAGTACCATGACAGAGCATAGGGAGCGACGCGTTGCTTTAGTTAGGTTAGAAAAAGCCTAAAACATATATATATATATATATATATAAAGAAAGAAAGAAAGAAAGAAAGAAAGAAAAATAACAAGTTTACAAATTATTCAGACAATAGAGTTGGAAATAATTGGAGATGATTAGTAGGTAGGAGAGATTAGATAATCGTTAAACAGGAAAACGCAAACAGTAGTAAATTTCATGGCACTTCCCACTTTCTCACAACTACAGATTATCGCTCTGTCAATGAGTTCAAACGGTAGAGTGATATTTAGTTTGGAAATGCTTGTAATACAGCATAAATTAAAATTCCTCATTAATTAATTAAGTACATGATAGCTTCGTTACCGAATAGAAACATTAACACACTTAATCCTACATTTCACAATAAATAAACTAATCAAATAACCAATAAAAACTAGAAAGCACTGTGGAGTTTTTCATCCTAGCATGTTGCTCATAAGCAATGTGTGTCCGCGATCCCACCACGGATTAAACCTAGGACCTATCCCCATGGATCAACTGAAGGTAAAAGTGTAAACCACTGGATGTCAACTCAGAGGTCTAATGAACAAGGTACTCGGTGCAAGTGTACTAAGCCTAAATGTACTGGGTTAGGCCCGTATTGAGGACTCACCCACTAAGATGAAATATTTGTCCAGTACTATTTAGGCATCCATTATTGTAAAACAAATAATGGCTATGACTTTGAGACTGTATTAAGATAAATATTTTACTAAGTCTCGTTTATAAAGTCTCTTGTGATACTGAATTAACAATGACATTTAGAATGCTGACGTTGAAAGCTCAGATAATGATAGCAACAAACGAATACCAGTGACCCAGACAGCATATATATATATACCGAAAAAATACGAATATTATAAATCAGCGTTGATATATGTTGCGTGGTAACTGGATAGTGATCAATGTAGTGTTCATCTAGTACTATATAATGGTGGTCGAATCGCATCGATCAAGCTGCAGTGTAACCACTAGTCTAAATAACTTGACATCCAGTGCAAAATAATAGAAAACAACACAAACATCGGAATGATCACTGCTGAGTCATACAAAGAGCCATTCGTGACCGGAGAAGCTCAGTGACAGAGACAGTAGATTGAGAATGCGTGACTAGGAACCGGACCGCATAAGAGTTGCAGGTATGACCTGCCGACCAGCGCTACATAACACGAAATTTAGGTCAAGCAGGTTTTCTCTGCTTCATCGATTTCAAACTACTTTCCAAGTGCTGTCTTCTTTTCCAGATGATTATTCAAATTAAACTATGGAAATAGAAATTTCAGAATGCTGTTGGTAGTGTTTCTGTAACAACGATGCAGTAGATTATATACATTTATGGCAGGAACAAAACTAGAAATCCATTAAAAGTGCATATAAAATTGAATTGTATAGGTATATCTAACCATGGATAATCCTATAAGAAAGAAACTTCCTCTTTGGTAATCATATTGTAAAATTTCCTATTTCATTGAGCTTATTTGTATAAAAGTTGTGATAACTTAGACTGCAATACATTTATCCCATAGAATGTCTTATCCTTAATTGCCTAACAGACTGCAACAATAAATGAATATAACTAAACGTTTTATTATGTGCCATCTGTTGTCACGTAAAAGGAAAAGAGCAGATTTGAATCAAAACGAGAAAAACTACGTTTACAGAGCATCTAATGTTAATTTCTGATTTTCTAAAAAAAAATATCACAACAAATACGAAATTTTCACTAATCAACAATGAATTTCAAGAAGAAACAAGGGAGAATGATTAGTAGTATAACTAATATATTGTCCAATAATTAGTTATTATGTTTCTAAACGAAAGTACTTATGTTTTGGAAAAAAATTCATGATCGTTATTTTATTATTGATGCATTATTTGTGTATATAATTTGTTGGCATGACGCCAATATACGGTAATTACAACGAAAAACTAATCTAAGTAACGCATTAAACAGATAGCATACACTTTCAAAAAAAAAACAATTTGATAACAGAAAGAAGATGAACAAATATAAACGAAAACTGAGATATATTTTATCAATTAGTACCAAATAAAGACCAAAAGTTATATCACCTTGTGAATAAATAAATAGTAGAGGGGTTTATGTACAATACTCATATATTTCTCGTATGTAATTTGCTGGAACATTAAGTTACAACATTAACGGCTTAGTTGTGGAACTGGGAACACAACAAGCAGTGATAACTTCAAATACCGATATGCCTACTTAAATTCGAGTAGCCAAGTAGTCTGAAGGAAAACTAATTAGATGGAAGGAACAGTTTATTTTGCATAATCATGAAAAGGGATAGATAATATATGCATCACGACCATTTATCTATTTATATGCCGTTTAGTTCCTCGCCCCAGGTTGACTTTATATTGCTTTCTATTAATCCTCGTATTATCTCCTACACATTCTATCTACGCCACTTCATACGATTCACCCTATACTACTTATACGAAATCTTGCAAGTAGATTTTACCAAAGTATATTTAAGCCACGTATGAATGATGCTTAAAAGCCTAATAAATGGACTTGTACTTGGGAAGAGTAAAATTGTAATCGTCCTTATCATAAATTTACATCAATAGGACAGCTGCTTCATCCTAAAGTGGAATTCCTGAGGATGAATTTAACATTTTTAATTGAATGAACTTCAGACTCATTGTTCATGAGTATTATATTGAGCTACTAATGAAAGTGTGTGGCTTATTAACAATTATTTTTGAACTATAAGCAACACCTATTTTGAGCGTTGGTGCTTAGATAATCAGAATGGTCTTACAGTCCACTGGGCTAAGCTGTAAGCACTAGTTTTAGCTATTATTAGTTTTATTGCTGATTTAAGTTCATTTGGAGTTAAGGGCTGATTATATGGAAAAGCTATTATGTAACACAAATCTTCTAAACAAATAACAACTACGATGTTAATTACATGAAAATAGCATGTTACTTTGCGCTTATTAGTGATTCGTAATATGTCCTTTCATGACAATAAAAATGTACTAAATTCATTCGGTTTAACTAATAACTAACACAATAATCAATTAAATCGTGGTTTTGTAGACATAAGTACCAAGTTTAGTTATTTGTATTCGTCACAAATCGGTGTTGGTTAGGTACTATTAGAAACCAGGGAGCACTAGACAGCTGTCTCGTTCTAGTATGAGACTCCTTAGTGATTTGGCTCCCTGACCGACCCAAGAGTGTACACTGCTGAGTAGTCTCATACAAAGATGACTTAGCTGTACAATTTTTCCTGGTTTTCAGTGGTATCCAACTAACATCAATTTGTGACCAATACAGACAACTAAACAATAGTCAATTGTTACACTCCTTTAAACTACTTATGGTAAGATCTATTTTACTCCCAGCTTTGGTAACTGCTTTATGTTAGTACTACCACATATTCATCTCACAAAAAGTCACTAATAATCACAGGAATATTAGTGAATTAGATGATTACTTAAAGACTTGTTTATCATACAAGAAAATGAAGACCGCTTACTCAAACGCTGTAACTAAAGTTAGAGAATGTGTAGAACAGTTGGCAGAATTAGTAACTTCTAATGATATTTGTTGTGGTCACCCACCACAGCTAGTATCAATTAGTATCGTCATAAATGTGCTCCTAGAAAACATACGTTGAGCATTTAACGATCTACATAAGTCTTAAATAGTTTGTTGCCTTCGCGAATTAAAATAAAGCAAAAACAACAATATTTTCAGAATAAACTGAACTCAATGAGTTTCGTTGGACTGTCTTTAGCAACATACAGCGAAGCTAATTGAAATTACTTCATTAACTAAGCAAAGTTGTAAATCAAAATGTTCATTGAGGAATAAACAAACAATATTCGAAATAAAATACAGAAATGTAGCACTGTATTCGGCGATTCAAGAATAATTAATATTAAGAACTGGTCTCGAACAATAATCGTCCCAATCTATAAAAACGGACAGAAGTCCTCATGTGAAAAATACCGAGGAATCAGCTTAACGAATATAGTGTCCAAAATATTGACTTCAATCATACTTCGACGCCTAACTAAAGCTCGTGAAGAGCAAACTCGAGAAAACCAAGGTAGATAGACCAAATATTCACACATCGTCAGCTTCTGGAATATAGGCACACTTTTAGACACCCAACAATAGTTGTATTCCTTGACCTTAAGGCGGCATTACACTGTATCTATCGTAAGGTTATGTGGCAATGTCTGTTATTGAAAGGCGTACCAGAGAAGTACATTAACCTTATACAAGCTCTCTACTCGAACACCACATGTCGAGTCAGAGCTTATGGCAGATTGTCGTCAGAACTGATTACCTCAAGTGGTGCTCGTCAGGGTTGTCCGCTTTCCTCATTTTTTAATTTTATCATTGAGATACTTTTAGAGTTAACATTGTCATCGTCTGACTTCTCCAGGGTTGATCTCTTTTCAGGATATAAACTTGCTGACTTAGGATATGCAGATGATATAGTTCTCTTAGGTGAAGATGCTGATAAAATGCAGAATCTCTTGACTACCTTAAACATGAATGTAAAGATGTTTGGGACGCGATTCTCTCCACCCAAATGCAAAATGTTACTTCTGGATTGGCATTATTCAGGACCGAAGTTAGTGATATGGAGTGAAGCAGTTGAATCTGTTAACCCCTTTACTTATCTTAGGAGTCTCATCAGCCCTAATGGTCTGGTGACTGATGAAATCATTGCTCGAATACATAAGGCCCGCTTGAATTATGCCAGTTTGCGTCACTTGTGGCGTAAATGAGGCATCCGTCTACTGACTAAATGATGCGTTTACTGCACAGCAGTTCGATCTGTTTTACTTTATGGATGTGAAACATGGCCATTAGGGTAGAGAATATTCGTAGGCTCCTAATATTCGACCATAGGTGTCTTCGAAGCATTGCTTATGTGTGATGGGACCACTGATTAAGCGATACGTGGGTTAGGAATAGAATACTAAGTAAATACAGTTAGTCTATTGATGAAGTAGTAAATATTCATCAACTGAGGTGGTTAGGTCTTGTGTTACGTATGCCTGACCACCGCCTACGTCGACGAGCAATGCTGTTTGGTGTGGGAGTAGGCTGGAAGAAAGCTAGGGGTAACCAAATCAAACACGGCACCAGTCCATGGAGTCATTGACAGTTGGGCTGAGCCATGTTAATAGGTGCAGACTACTTGGTTGAGGTCTGCGTGATGACAGTCACGAATGGTTAGGGATTGTTGGTGATAAGGTTCAAAATAGTTCGCAATGGCACAGGTGCATTAACTCCATTTCTTCCTGTAAATTCTAAGTTTCTGATCATGTGATAATATTCTCTGTACCCAATCATATATTCTTGAATCATATCTCCCATCTCTATTCCTTTACATAAATAAAAAGTCTGTTACTAGCTCCCGTACTCCGGGATTTAATCCAATAATTTAATTTATATCAGCTAATTGGGGCATAGCAGCTTGAACTAATGTACGCACGTACCGAGTTCTACGTTGTAACTGAGTGACTGACTTAGGTTGTGTATTATGCCTCCAATCGAAGAAATAAATAATTTATGTCATTTCTGAGAGTATCGGTATTATTATTTCAGTTGAATGTCCTTTGTTTGACGGCTAAACTACTTCTGCTTTTCACAACCAACTATTATGTAACAAAGAAGTTGATAGGCTTTTAGATTTTGGTACTTAGTATGGGCACACTTACCAACATCCAACAATAGTGTCATTCCTCAACTTAAAACCGGGTTTCGACTCAGTTTATAGAGAGGTTCTGTGGTATTTCGGCATTAAAGATGGGAACGACGATCGGTTTATCCCAAGATGATGGAGCTCTCAGTTATTATTTATTTAGGCCTGGTGATATGTTTAAACTCAAAATTTGAAGTTTCTTGTTTAAGGATTTTTTTGGGCAGATCAGTCATCACCGGTCATGTAAACCAAAGTGATTTGATAGAAGTAGTTTGAGGGAGGGGGGCAACTAACCAGCTAAACTGACCCTCGAGAAACAACCCACTGTCTCAGCCGATACTGGATGCTCGTGATCAGCTTCTCTGATTGTCTCACTGACACTAGACTTCTTGTTTCCAGTGGTTTGAACGCGTTGAAAATACTTCCGGCAATTATCAATTATAGCTGCTGCTCCTACCTCTTTGGCACACCCAAACTACTGAGTTTCGTGATCCTCACGTAGTCTATTCACTATTTCCTGACCTATAAATTAACATTTATTAACAAACTAATAAGTAATCGAAGTGGACTAAAGTTCCACATGGGATTGTTGTAAGAAACCTACAGAAACCTAGTGTTTATATGTGGTTACCAAAATATGAGTAGGTTTCAAGTTTCTAATCATAGAAGTCTTCTGAATATCTGTCGTATATCATGGAATCACCAAGTAAGCAATATTGATGCTAAACCCAGAGTACTAGGGAAGAGTGACAAATAAATGAGTGCGGTAGTGATTCTTCATCGACTGAGGAGGTGGGGATATGCATTACGTATGCCCAACCATCACATGCCTCGTCACACGATGTTGGGAGGCGTAGGTGTAAAATGGAAAAAAGATGGGGAATATTCAAATCAAAACATGACGTCAGTATATGAGGTCTTCAATTATTTGTCTAAGTTATGCATTTTTATGCACACTACTTGGCTAGAATCTGAGTGATAATCGCGATTGGTGTCTAGAGATGCTGGGTGATATAGATCAGGTATAATCAGTCACTCTTTAACTAAGTCTAGGCATTAAATTCTATTATTCTTTCGTAAACACGTTTGGCTTACTCCTTTATGCTATGTAGTTGTGTCATGTAGTAGTTTGGGTCTATGTGCAAATATGTCAGGTTCTATGCTGGACACGACTAACTAAACTAAGTGATATTTACTAACATGCTTTTTTATAAAGATTTATGAATACTCACTTTTTGATGGTACTTTTCTATTGTTTTACAATATTCGCCTAGTTATCTGCTGAGGGTAACTTCCAAGGCTTGTAGTAAGGTATTTTCACTAAACCGTATAAGGATTATGAAAATGAAGATATTGATCACTAAACGGTTTCCCGATATATAAATCTTTCGCAGGTTGTCATTTTTTCGGGACATTCCTAGGTCCAGAAATGGGAACTTATTTATCTTGTTCATAATTCATTGCAAATTTAGGCTTTGAATAAGCTTTATCAAGAGTTTCTTGCAGCTGGTTTGTATGATTTATTTCAACACATATGATGAATGTATCATCGACGCACCTAAGGTATGCAGAATTGTTCGATTAATAGCACGTAATAAGCTCGTTTTCGATGAATTCGATACAAATATGTCGGTGAAAATTAGCTTCCATGGACTCAAACACCATTTGTTTGACAATATGGTTTACTGTTGATTTGGAATCAGACGTTTCATGTAGATACTATTAATAGCTAGTTTCATTGTGTATCTGGTATTTAGGCGCATTCTGAATACCAACTAATGCAACGAAAAGCAATGAAATAAATATATTTTGAAAATATTGTCGTTCTAGCTTTATTTTTTTACAGACAGACCTGCTTCCCATACAGATTAACACATGTACTCGGATTGTGTAGAAAACATCATCTTAGTTAATGCGGACTGTCAAAATCTGGTGTCATGTGATCGCCTTGGATAGCAATTTAAGGTAGTTTGGAATGCATTTGTGTTACATAGAACAAGCTTAGGCAAATGACTAATCATCAAAAACTAATTTTCGGGAAATTGTTGTACATATTTTAGTTGATTATGTAATGAACATTTTAGCTCTACTATTTTTATATTCCCCTTCACAAGACCTTCCATTTGACATATTAACTATCATTTTCTGTCCATGAAGCGTTGACAATTAGTGATGTAAGTGTTACTCTATCTTCCTATCATTATTGTCATCGTTTGATATCAATGTTATTATTCTAATTAATCTGTGTGGTCTGAATTTAGTGTACATAGATATATATAAGATATGTATACATAGATATATATAAGCTCTTGAAATATATGACACATATAATATGAATTCTAGCTAGTCTTTTAATCAATCCTTAGCTCTTTTTACCCGGTTGGGAACTAGTAAAAATCGGAGCAGACCTACAGGGATAAGATAATCAATCCTTGTAGTGATATGTCGATCCATCGGTTCAATAAAGATTATCACTGAGTATTCTGTGACTGGCCGTAATTCAGAACGCAATAATTTTTCTGCTTTTAAATGAAAGAGTAAGCTCAGCACTTGTCTAAGTCACTGCCTAAATTAATGATAAGGGGTAAATTAGCTGGAGCCAACAACCACCTTGCTTATTTCAGAAGTCTCATTAACATTGATAATAGCTTGAATTCGTTAACTTGCATTACCAATGGAGTAGGTTAAATAGCGATATGCCAGCATAAAGTTGATCACACTTCGTGACAGCTCGCTCTATTTAAATTTGTTGCTGTGAAGCGTAGGCCACAAAAGTAGAGAACATAGGAAGTTTACAAGCACCTGATAATGAGTGTCAACAAAGTATTGCTCACATTTGGTAGAACCGTCGAGTGGCATTAATAAATTGAAGTTAGGCATATTTCAGACAAACTGAATGGTTTTGAATTCTTATTTACTGAAGTGGAGGAATATCTGTTGTGTATGCACAAACGCTGTTTTCGCGATGCACAATATTGGATGAGAGAGGAGTAGGATGGGATATAACTCGAGGTTATGGAATTAAAACGTGACATCGATTCATTGATTATTGGACCTAATCATTTTGGCAGATGAGAACTACTTGGTTGGAGTCAGCAAAATTATCGCAACAAATGTGTGAAGACGTTGCGTGACGTGGCTCGAAACCGGTAACGATGACTAAATATACTGAATGTTATGAACAGTAAAAATACTATGTCGATGCACATCATTTCACTAACTATGAAGCAATGTGTAAGTCGTGACGATCAATTTTGAGTTAGAACTAAGAAAAACGAAAATCGATAATTCGTCGTAAAAGAAAATAAGTTACGAGAAAATTGATCCCAGTAATATTTTTTCACTTTAAATTGTTTATATTTCTTATTTTACTCTGGTTTAAGTAGTTTTGAATTCTGCAAAACGTATTAAGTTCTTAAATCACCAACTTTAATTTGGCAACTAATATTTTGATCCCTAAACGAATCTCACTAATATTTTTCGCTTTGTTAGTGTGATAAAGGCTTATATTCATTCCTCGGTTATAAAGGTATTGAACACCATACAAATAATGTGAAGACGAAAGATTAAAATACAAACAATGGAGTAAACCTCCAATTATAGTCGTCGCTACAATCCAATAGATTCACGAAGTACAGGTTCATATGTGCAAATATTCTCTAAATATGAGTTAGCGTTATTACCAAGCTGTCTAAAACGAAACAAACATAGTCAGGTTCAAAAGTAGAACCAGTGATGGAGAATCGAATGTTTTAATTAATAAGACACTCCTTCACTTCAAACAGTAAATTACAACAGAATTATCAAAAGTGATTACGGTTTTAGTGGACAGATGATCGAATCTATGTTAATCAACAAAACATAGATATAGCAAGTATAACAAAACCTCATGCAAAATTAAAAATCGTTACACTTCTCATAAGACTATTTTAGTACAGGGGGATCAATGAGTATCAATGAATTTTGTCAGTCGATAATCGTTTATAAATTTAGGCAATTGAGACCTAAACCACAAAGCTGTGAACTATTTTATTTAGTTTTAACAACAGCAACTAAGATTGATCACAGCTTAGTAAATATTTGAGATGCCAATAATACTTTGATCACGAATACTTCATGCGTAAAATAGAGCGTCCAAAGTTATGTCAATATTTTCAAAGAGATAAGAATACAATAGACTGGCACTGACAGTATATACACTGTAGAATTACGATAGGAACTATGTTTGGTTGGAAAAATAACACTAATCTGATCACTCCTTTATTATGTCACCAGATAAAACACATCAACTTTAACGTTTCAAATGATGAATTGAGGGCTTCTTGGTAATTAATGTAATAAAAAGCTACTAATAGTCTATATGATGACTGAGTCATTGATGGGTGTATATGAATAAAAGTTGATGGATCTTTGAAACTCAGCAACAATTTTCGTTCAACATCCAGCCATCCTCCAGACGGATGGCTAACCAACTGAAAGCCAAACAGACATTAGTAAAACGTTTGTTTTAAAAAACTAACTCGGTGCGAATTTTCAATAAATACATTGTAAAGGATTTAGGATGCATATGATTAGGATATGTAATACACAACAATAACACTAACGACGGAGATGTTTATGATATAACTGCTTTAAAACGCATAAAGAAGAATTAACGTAAAACAACAGTACTATTCTTTCAGACTTACAGGTAACTGTTCAACATTTTCCAGTAACAGATCAATATCTTCTTGTGTACGATCTACTGGAAGTTTAAGAATCGACTCCCAAAAGGCATCACGAATAGACTGTTTCAAAAAAACCAAATCAAGTTTAGAATCCAAAATAGGGAAATCATATGATAAAAATGCTGAAAAATGAAACTCTGTAGTTGTGAAATGTATGCTAAAAAACTAATATTTAGTGCTCGCAATAAATTTTTTGACGAGCTAAAAGCACTTAGAGATGAGGAACATTCTAGAGCTGTTTCGTTGTAGTATGAGACTCCAGGACATTGACCACCTAAAATCCACCCAGCGATTTAACCCAAGGTCAGTAAAACTTGTGGTAGCCATATTAACTAAGGATCACGACATCACCATACAGCACTCTGTGCAATTAAATGGTTGCCTGACTAATGAAAATTTAGCATCTAAAGTATTAGGAAATATATATATATATATATATATATATATATATATATATATATATATATCAATGTTAAGCAACTGGTGTATTACTGAAGAAATTCTAATCACACTGAATATTCGAAATACAGACTGTAAGAAAGCACAGAAAGAAAACAAGCATGAAGAATTCAGTGAATTAGTGTTAATCAGTCATTGAAATGGCCATTAGAAGATAGCACAATGACTGGAAGCGAAAATGTTGATTTCCTGCCTTAAGTAAGGTAGGTGTCGACAGTAAGAACTAATTAAAGACACTTCTATTATCCCGTGACAATCGCATGCACAATATGAAAAGGATAACTGCTCTTTTACGTGACAATTTTAAAAAAATAGAACAAATGGCTGATAATAAACAGAAAATAAGGAAACTGAGTTAATAAAAGCTTATAATGGGAGTTTGACGCGTAAAAGTGAAAAGTTGGACTACGAAATTAATGTCACTCTAGGAGTCAATGAAAAACAACTATTGTTTGTACTAGACAGATTTTGATATGACACTTTTTGAATGACTTTATCTATCAATCTATACAACTTTGAAACCAAAAAGTATCCAAAGGAAAATATATAATGCACTGAACAGAATATAAGCAGTTGAAACATACACTAGAGGTTGAAATTCAGAAACAAATCAGTATAAAAATAGTATAAAATTAAAAAGTACCACAAACCTCATGACTACTTGATTCAAGATCTTCATCGTCATCCTCCTCTTCATCATCATCGCCCTCATCGTCAGAATCTACACAATGACTAGTATCTGATCCAGTTTTGCACCATTTAGGATAGCTATTACTTTGTTTTTGATTGCGTTTTTCTGGCTTTGTTGAAACACATAAATGAGATGAACGTCCATGACTTGAATCATTTTGAACACCACCAGAACTTACGGAGTGAGTAGATGACGTATCACTCAAATGTGATGATTTAAATGAATCGATACCATCAGCTTTCTGAGTCGTTTTCATAGTTCGTCTAAGATGCTTATCTTGGTCAGAATTAAATAGAGATGGTGTATTTAATGATGCTGCTGATGATGCTGAATAGTGACCATTTGATGAAATTTCATGTGAAGCAATACAACTAATTGAAACAGGTGTACGATCCAAAGAATGCTAATAAAAATATGAAAATAAAACTAAATAATTTACAAGCAAAAACACTAAATATGTTTCACACTGAATAATCTGTACGCTTATTAAATAATCAAATTAGGCATAATTTGTGTGTATTCTAGACAATATTTTAGGGATTACACTAACGCCTATTTATTACGAATCAGTGGATATAATTTTCATAGTGCAACATATATTAAAAAGTACTGGTTCAAGCACAGCCAAGCTTTGAGATATACTAATTATATACGATGACCAGTGATAGTAATACTTGGTTTAAAAAATTGAAGTTTGAAGTGGAATTATTACCCAACGCCTAATTGGTGAAAACCTTTGAACAATGAGCCACTGTTTCACAATCACTAAAAAATTGACAATATAATATATCCTACAAGCATGAAAATGTACATACTGGGGACATTCAAAAGATGTATTATTTAAAATTTGGATGGGACATGAATTTGTAGAAAATAACAGCTGTGATAAGATTACTTTTAAAAAGCTGACACTGTAAAATCAAATATGATTAAGAAAACAACACTTGGATACGTTATGTATGTAACATATTTCTAATTAATATGGGTATGTACACAGGTTGTTGTTGTTTAGGACAAAGATTGATCAGTGTCTGTTAATGTATGTGTATCCAGAGCAGATTGTGTAGATAAAGCCTTTTTCATAAGTTTTAATATATTTGGTATGTGGATAGGAGTGGAACGCAGGACGTGGATTTCACCTCGTTTGCAACTTGCTGTTTGGATATATTTGGAACCCAAAGAAGTCCAATGACAACCTTGAACATCAACAACGGAAAATTACAAACCCTTACAAAAGAAAATAACAAAATCTGTGTACTCTACCAAAGCTGAACTTAAAGCTTATTAATATTTGCATGGTTGATTCGATATGGTTGTCAAGTAGAAGGTTAGAAGACATTTACTTACTCTACCAAATACATGTTCATGTATAATTCAGCTTTCAGCTACACTCTAGTTACGTGAGGACTGGTAATAATACTATGCTGGTCACAGTGAAGCTAGCAACTTACCAGTCGAAAGCCAAGATAATTAACTATTAGGTCACATGTTACAAGCATTGAGATGTATCGTCTAGGCGTTGGAGATAATGACAACACGTTAACTTAAAAAATATGCAACAACCTGTGAACAAACATTTCTAAGGATTTCCGAATATAGCAAACAAACGATAAGAGTGAACAGGTTCAACAGAGAAAACACGAACTTGTTCATATGCATCATTTAAAGTGAAAAAAAA
Source organism: Schistosoma mekongi (assembly GCA_034768735.1). NCBI lineage: Eukaryota > Metazoa > Platyhelminthes > Trematoda > Strigeidida > Schistosomatidae > Schistosoma > Schistosoma mekongi. Next base: position 19,784,847 of record CM068311.1, read on the forward strand.
AACATAGACTTAGTAAAAACCTACTCTATGCTTGTACGGGGCTACTGCCTGACGATGAGTATCGGTAAACGATACGGGTAAACTATCATTGTCCAAATAATCAATCTGTAGTAAGACGAAAATAGAAAAAACTCTTGATCACTACTTAAGCAAATAAATTTGTAAACACACAGTCTTGGAATGTGACTTATTTTTTACAAATATTTCAACATAACACAAGAGTTAACATAACTCATAGATATAATGTACAGAAAAAACTTGAGCTTGGCTAGTCATCTGATTGTTATTCAAGTCAATGTAATGCATAGCTTGTCCTTTATAAAATCATTGTTAGGAACATGTCATATGAGAAAACCACTTAAGAAGTCACTTCCAAGATTCAGAAAAGATCCAATATTGAAAACAAAGTGACGTAATTACTAAACATATAGCTAAGAAACAAAAACACCAAAATTGTGGAAAAAGTAAACTTTAGGAACGGCCAGAATATTTCAGAAACCTGTCATTAAAATCAGTCAGTGATCAACGGATACGCTGACACATGGGAAGAAGGTGCTGGACAAAATTGCAAATTAGTGTGTAAGGTTGCGAATCTTCATCGACTATAGAGGTGGGGATATGCATTACGTATGTCTAACCACCTCATGCCTCGTCACACGATGTTGGCTGGTGTATGTGGTCAGAATGTGAGTGATAATCGCGATCAGTGTCTACAGATGCTGGGTGACATGGATCAGGTAGAATCGGCCACTCTTTACCTACTTCTAGACATTAAATTCCATTATTCTTTAGTAAACACGTTTGGCTTACTCCTTCATGCTATTTAGTTGTGCTAATCTCGTAAATTTGATTTCGTGATGTAGCGGCTTGGGTCTATGTGCAAATATATCAGGTTCTACGTTGTTCATGACTGACTGAGGACAAAGGTCATCTAACTAATCAAAGAGTCAAAGACAGGTAGTCTATTTGTTTTGCAGATACATTAGATTAAAAATATTGTATGGATAACAAATCACAAATAAGGCCGTAAGAACTGAATAGTTAGACAATAGTAAAGTAAAGCTGTAACTTACAACTTACATATAAAAATGCTAAGTCTAAGACTGTTCAACATAGAATCTGTTGATGAAAGCCTATATGTCAAAGATTAAATTTTTTTAACTGAAAACGACTATCGTCTTATTGAGCAACGAGCTATCTACATAATTAGAGTTGAGCAGACACCTAGTAATATGATCCTTTAGTAATAAAGATGTCTACTTTTAGCTAATATCATTATTATAAAAACAACTCCATAAATAAGGAATCAGAAACAAGTACATATCAACTAACTATTTATGAGTAGGTCAAATGAAGTCCCCGAGAATTCGACAAACAAATTAGTTTTACCGATATTAACCTTTTGCAAAAGTTGCCTTACATTATGACATTTTCACGAAACTTTCTTAGTCAGCTTGTTACAACATATCAGCAAACCTAATTGATTTAGGTGAGCAATTGTAAGCCTAATAACGAAGGATTATTCAGAACTTAATTTGAACAAAGAATACAAATATTAACGCAAACAGTAAAATAATTGAGTAAATGTTAGTAAATGCTATAATGCCGAAGCCACTGACTTGAGCCAGCCAAAAAAAGGAATTTCTAAAACCATATCTAGAACATCTCCAATCTGATACCTGAAGTTGAATTTAGTGTCTTGAAACTCGTATTATTAGTGGTTGATTTTCAAGAACACTCAGAACCCCATTAAGATTACTCATATGCTACATTTTCTTTCATTTCCAATTAAAAGTGTAATAAACGCCGCGCTTTCTTTTAAGGGGTCTTTATGAATAGTGTTAATATGTGGTATTGGCTTGGTACTACTATTTCAAATGTAGCATTAGTAATTAAGTACGTATAGGTTAATACACCAAACCATAAGGACATTAATATTTCCCAATTACCTAAACCATGACAGAAGTAACAAATTTCAAAGTGAACTAACTGGTTGAAAGTTGGGTGTTTTAATCAACTAGCTTCAGAGGTAATAACTTTATCTAGGTATCACTAAAAATGGATTTACACATGAAACATAAGATGCATCTTACTAAAGATGTGGTTAGTTAAAACATACTGAAAAAATAAAGAGAATGTAATAATATAATAATAATAATAATAATAATAATAACTACAGCTTACCACGACAAGATCTGATGGTTCAAGGACAAGACAGTCATTGCGGCGATAGAAATTCCCATTTGCACGAGTCCCAAAACTGTGAAAAAGAAAACTAGAAGGTTACAATTAATAACAATGGTCGCTGTTCACTGATTCAGTGTGCAATTGTTTCTTTGTTTCAATCGGAGTTAGGACACTAACGTCATTATCCAACTAAAGCTGTCGACCACAAAGGAAAGCCATGTAAACTGTCCTAATATTCTATTTCGTGAGCTAGTCATCAATGCATCCTTGTCGAAGATAAGCTTGAAATTTATTGACTAATTTCTTTGATAATCGTAAAACAGGAATCAATTATTCAACGTTGCAGGGAATGTTATATCTTTCACTATTTAACTCTGATTTTGATTACTTGGAATACTGTCAACGGAAATAGTTGACCTACATTGACGAGTGATGAATATTGTACTACTTAGGAATTTATCTAGTATCTAAATAATTTCTTGCAAACACTGATAAGAACTATGCAGTTTAAAAACTAGCTTATAAGAACTGAGATTGTAAATAGAGATTAGCTTTCATGATAATCTATCAATACGTAGCTGCACACGTCACCTTTATATTACAGAGGTGTTAGCGATACGTAGAATAAAGTCTGATTTGTGTACAAAAACAATTCGTTAGATCGTTTTCGTTATCATTGCCTTAGGTTCCTTTATAAACTTCTTTATTTTACTCACTTATTTTTATCATACCTTTAATTCACATATTATCCGGCCCTACAATTTTTACGTTTAAACATATTCCATTAGAACGTATTCATTTAATTCAGTATATTATTACTATCACAATTATACATCAGCTTGAATATTAAGTTATAGTGACCTTTGTTTACATACTTGTGTGGAAAAAAATGACAAAATCTCTTATAGGTATTTCTTTTGACCGCTAGTCACTCATGCCGTTTAATGACTCAATTATGTTGTACTATCTGTCGTACCGACAATTACCATTATGCACTAGGATTTCCACCTATTACATGTATATGCACTAACAAACATAGTACGTTTATCACATCCCATACAAATTACGACTGTACTCCAAGTGAAAAATGAAATCATCTATAAAAAAATTTTCTTCGTTGAATTATTAGTTATGATAAAACATACCGTCAAGTTCATATTTATGATAATTGATCAGTGATTAATCGCAACCAATACTAACCTATTTAGTCTTTAGTGCTGAGTGGATTCTATCTATTATACTGCAAAATGACTATACATCTAAGATGACTCAAAATTTCAATACACTTTGAATCCCAGAGACTAAATCAAGTTTTTCAATATTGCAGATATACTAACTAGCATGAAACCTAAGTATGGGACTTCTTAAGTCGATTGCCACTACAAAACTAGTACGGAAGAAAATCTATGTAGTGATGCAAAAGGACTGAAGATACCGATCACACGACATGAAAATAAGGTCACCTGTTTTAATTCACTAAAATGACAACAGAGTAGTATTCACTTACCATGCACGAGGTAAAAACATGGAACTTTCAATTAGCACTGATCCATTTATCAAAATAAACCAAGAATCGCACCATTCACCAGTGTGATACAACAATACATCACCTGGAACACGACGATAACGTGCATAACGGCTGATTGCGCGTAATTCAGTATCTCGATATGTTGATGATAGGCAAGGAACATTCAAACTTTCAATTGTACGAAGGTAACCAAATATAGCGGCATTCTCCTAAAATATTTTTCCGAACACAAGTTAAAGATGACTCACGATTTCACAATAAGCTAGTTACAAATTCGTTATGATGTAACCACAATTTCGCTTACTAAGAGTTTACCAATTTCCAGATTTAGAACGAGTGATAACTAGACTGATTTGCAGGGCATCTAGAGAAGATTGATTATCTTCGAGAACTGTGCTTTAAAACATTATTTCAATTATTATAACTGTGGACAATGCAAACATTTCATTACTGACTGTCACGTTCCCCTTACCCGGTCCTTTCGTTTAGTATAGTTACTCAGTATATCGTTTATTACTAGAAACTATAGCTACTTAGTAGTGTACAAGTTGTCCCCATTCACTGACACTATATCCTTTGTTATGTATCAATGTTAGATTCATGATTGGTTTACTGTGTGGTAACTCCGCCTGTAGCTCTCCTAGAGTTACTGCCGGTCCCAAGCCCGAGTAAAGGAGGAGGGTTGGACATGGAGCTAGCACCCCCCCCATCCCGTAAAATCCTAAGCTTGCTAAAAAACGCAAACCAGTTTAAACAAACTAAACCATTTAAACTCTGCCCTGGGAGTGGAAGGATTGTTTATGACGCCTCATGATGAAAGTTGAAATTCTTTGGAAGTAATGAGGCCGATACCCCCCCCCATTCTAACAACCAGAGCAAACATTTTTATAAGTACATGGAATGTTCGAGCAATGTGGGAGAGCGGGAAGACAAATCAAATAACTGCAGAAATGAGGAGATACAACTTGGCAATACTCAGAATCAGCGAAACCTATTGGACTCAAGCTGGACAGAAAACATTGGCTTCAGGAGAGACGCTACTATACTCCGGCCACGAAGAGGAAAATGCTCCTCACATCCAACGAGTTGCTCTGATGCTGTCCAAAAAAGCACGTAATGCACTTGTGGGATGGAAACCAAATAGACCCAGGATCATCAAAGCATCCTTCAAAACAATGAAGAAGGGGATTACAATGAATATTATTCAATGTTATGCACCAACCAACGACAGCAACGATGAAGACAAAAATCAGTTTTACAATAGACTGCAATCAATTATAGAAAAGTGTTGAGGAAAGGGTCTGACAATCCTGATGAAGGACCTCAACGCCAATGTCGGAATGGACAACACCGGATATGAAGACATCATAAGACGATAGGGACTGGGAGAAAGAAATGACAATAGGGAAAGATTTACAGACCTATTTGCTTACAACAAAATGGTTATAGGTGGTACAGTATTCCCCCCCCCATAAACGCATACACAAGGCTACATGGGTCTCACCGGATCATACTACTGAGAATCAAATCGATCATATGCGCATCAATAAAAAATTTAGAAGATCAATGGAAGATGTAGGAACCAGGAGAGGAGCTGACAAAGCTTCAGATCACCACCTGGTGGTTGCCAAAATGAAACTGAAGCTAAAGAAACAATGGACAACTGGAGTAACAGCATTACAACGGTTTAATATAGCCTTTCTTCGAGATACTGACAAACTCAACGAATTCAAAATATCTCTCAACAATAGGTTCCAAGCCTTACAAGATCTACTGAAAGAAGAAGAAACCACTATGGAGGACAACTGGAAAGGAATCAAAGAGGCACTAACTTCAACGTGTCAGGAGGTTCTAGGCCGCAAGAAGCACTATCATAAAGAATGGATCTCCACGGAGACCCTGAGCAAAATTCAATAAATGAGGAATACGAAGACAGAAATCAACAACAGCCAAACAAGAGCAGAGAAAATCAAGGCGCAAACCAAATACACAGAGCATTGTTGAACAGAATGAAAGATTCAGTGAAGGCTCAACTTCGAGATCAACAAGCTGGTTTTCGTTAGGATCGGTCGTGCACAGACTAAATCGAAACACTACGGATCATCGTTGAACAACCAATTGAATGGAACTCGCCACTGTACATCAACTTCATTGATTATGAGAAGGCGTTTGATAGTGTAGATAGGAGAACACTATGGAAACTTCTTCGACACTACGGCGTACCAGAGAAACTCATCAACATCATCCGGAACTCTTACGACGGAACACAGTGCAAAATTGTTCATGGATGACAACTGACAAATGCATTCCCAGTAAGGACCGGAGTCAGACAAGGTTGCCTGCTCTCACCTTTTCTCTTCCTCCTAGTGGTTGACTGGATCATGAAGACTTCCATATCTGAGAGGATGCACAGAATTTCAATGGACAAGTAGGATGCAACTCGACGATTTTGACTTTGCAGATGATCTAGCTCTCCTATCACATACACACCAACAGATGAAAGCAAAGACAACCAGTGTAGCAGCAACTTCAGCATCAGTAAGCTTAAACATACATAAAGGAAAGAGCAAGATTCTCAAATAAAACACAGAGAGCACCAACCCAATTCAACTTGATGGAGAAACTCTGGAAGAAGTGAATACTTTCACATATCTGGGGAGCATCATCGATGAACAAGGAGGGTCCGATGCAGATGTAAAGACAAGGATTGGCAAAGCAAGGGCAGCATTCCTACAGTTGAAAAATATATGGGACTCAAAATAACTGTCAATCAACCTAAAAGTCAGACTCTTCAATTCGAACGTGAAGACAGTCCTGCTGTATAGAGCTGAAACTTGGAGAATTACTGCAAACATCATCAGACGGGTACAAGTATTTATAAACAACTGCCTACGAAAGATACTGAATGTCCGTTGGCCGGAAATCATCAGCAACAGCTTACTATGGGAGAGGACAAACCAACTTCCAGCCGAAGAGGAAATTAGGAAAAGACGTTGGAGATGGATAGGACAGACATTACGCAAACCATCAGACTGCATTACGAGGCAGGCATTAACATGGAATGCTGTTGGGATACGGAAAAGAGGAAGGTCAAAGAACACGCTGCGTCGAGAATTGGAAGCAGACATTAAAAGGGTGAACAGCAACTGAAAACAATTGGAAAGGATTGCTCAGGACAAAGTTAAATGGAGAATCCTTGTGAGCGGCCTATGCTCCTCAGCGAGGAGTAACGGGCATGAGTAAGTAAGTAAGTTACTGTGTGGTCTGATTTTGTATATATATAAACGCATGATTAAAATACAATACGTTTTCTGTTGTTTCCGGTTCAGGATTTTGGTTTTTCTATTATCGGCCTGGGGGTGAGTGGGCATACGGCAGTCGCGCATTATCAATTAAGTACACCTAATTGGGGTTCGCTACAGCCAACCAAAATTTTCGTTGCGTCATATCAGTTGCCGACATAACATAGACAGTTGAGAAATTCTTATAGGTAATTAACACTGTTTTGATTTAGTCTTGTAGTCAGAGCTGAGAAAAAACCTGCTTATCACATGATGGAATTCCAAGTGATCAAGCTTGAAATAAGTTAAAAATTATGATGGTGATAATTGTGATAATTATCAAAATCAATGGACATATTCACACATATGATAGGAACATAATTAAAAGCACCGATATATTAAGGGTAGTAGTGTGTCACTGATGCTAAATGGCATTTTATTTCTAGGAAACTTTTTAATGAAAATAGATCAAATCAAAGTAGACACTATAAGGAAAATCATGTTTATATATATATATATATATATATATATATATATATATATATATATATATATATATATATATATTGTTAATCACAAGTTAAATCAGAAAATAAAACTGATAAGAATGCATTCAATAGCATTCTGAATTCGTTGTCGAAACATTTGCACCTGAAATAGATGGATGTGCATTACAGATTCTACAGTTATCCTCAAACTAGATACATTGTGAGGATCAATACCACTGATTGGTCACTGAGTAATGACCAGTGTCATGTTTGTTTGGTGCTGATAGAATCTTATCGATAAAGTTGTAATGTGGCCACTAGTCTAAGTGACTCAAATCGCAGGCACCATACTAAGATAGGTGGATTTACGAGCGTCAACAGGAAACCCTAGACTTAGGTTTCGTGTGATTTGGCACTTGTCTGAAAGGCATACTTCCAATCATGACTAGTGTTTTCAGGTGAGTTTAAATCAGTACAACAAAGGACATGACAAACATCATAATGAATCAACATCGAAATAATTAGCATGTTTACCAGGAGAAAGATTTGATCAAGCTGATTAGCCCTTATTACAACTAATTCAAGTTAATGGACTGTTTCACAAGACGCTAAATATTTTCTATGCAACTTTTATGTCGAAGTGTAATTATGATTTAGTACATTTGCCCTGATTGTTGTATTTTGGAAAATGTTATATATCTAGATTGTACTCACTCTAAATTCAGTTGAATTGTGTTGAAATACATTTTTGGAAAAGTTAAATAAAAAAGGGAAAATAAAAACGAACAATCAGAGAATATAATCATACAAATACACTGATAATAGCAAGCTGATAAAGTCTATTGGCATTTTTATAAAACTAACATCTAATTCTTTTAGTCTGCAGCATAATTGCAAAAAACCGCTTAATCAAGAAATACTACAATTAAATTTATACCCCTTTTCTGATAACTAAGTTTGTAATACTTTAATTAACATTAACACAATCATCATCCCTTAGAATGATCTCTAAGAAAAATTAGAATTAGTTTTATGGAACATATTTCTTATAAGCTAAGAATAATTGTTGATATGCATACAAAAAGCTATAAACTAAGCAGTTGAACAATAGATTGGGTATAAATGTAGACAAAAACATATTTACCAAATGAAATGAATATGCAAAGTAAACATACTTGTGGCGATCTATGAGCTGGGTCAATTGCTAAAATACGAATAAACGTTGAATCTTCTTCATCCATAATTATCTACAAAAACAACATAAACAATGAAAAAGGCCAAGTGGAAACAGAAAAAGTACACAACAAATTATATTTAATTGGAAATGAGTTGTATTTGGCACATGGAATCAACGACATTTGACGCCCATTCCCCCGGATTAATAAGAACCAATCAATTCATATCGAACGTACATGAAATAAGACTTGTGTAGGAGGTTTGCGTTGTGACGATTCCCAAAATAGGACAAAACACAGGTCCCGGATTCCACTTGTCAGCAGCACGTATCTAAAGAGACTGACTAACTGGAATCGTTAGCATCGATACGATGACGCGAATACTTGAAAATCAATGACGTTTAAAACTAATGATAATCAATTAAATATTTTGATCATTTAATTAATTAACAACAATATCCACCTTGAAAATAAACAAGTTACAAAAAACCGAATGGTAATCAATGCAAGAAAAGCAGATGGTTAGACAAGTAAATATGAGATCGTGATAATAGCATATACGTAAAGCAAGATATAATACTGAAGTTTACTAGCGACGATTGAAAAGTTCAGTGAGCATCCAATCGGTTTATGTGAACATTTGAATTCACCTTAGTTATAGTGTAAAAATCCATCGAAACAAGTTTTTCTCAAAGGTATGAAACGAAGTACAAGACAGAATGTCAGTCAGTCAGTTAATAACAACGTAGAACCTGGCAAATGCACTTATACGTTCAAGTTGCCATACGACATTAACACGACGAGATCAAATTTGCAAGAATAACACGACAATGGAATAAAACTGTGAAGAATAAAGTAAAGGTATATATGAAATAATAATAGAACTTAGGATCCGGCTGAAAATAAAGAGTGGATGCACTTGCGCCACTGTGACCGATTCTATCTTAGCCATATTACCCAACATCTCTAGACACCAATCGCGATTATCACTCAGATTCTAGCCAAGTAGTGTGCATAAAAATGCATAACTTAGACAAATAATTGAAGACCTCATATACTGACGTCATGTTTTGATTTGAATATTCCCCATCTTTTTTCCATTTTACACCTACGCCTCCCAACATCGTGTGACGAGGCATGTGATGGTTGGGCATACGTAATGCATATCCCCACCTCCTCAGTCGATGAAGAATCACTACCGCACTCATTTATTTGTCACTCTTCCCTAGTACTCTGGGTTTAGCATCAATATTGCTTACTTGGTGATTCCATGATATACGACAGATATTCAGTAGACTTCTATGATTAGAAACTTGAAACCTACTCATATTTTGGTAACCACATATAAACACTAGGTTTCTGTAGGTTTCTTACAACAATCCCATGTGGAACTTTAGTCCACTTCGATTACTTATTAGTTTGTTAATAAATGTTAATTTATAGGTCAGGAAATAGTGAATAGACTACGTGAGGATCACGAAACTCAGTAGTTTGGGTGTGCCAAAGAGGTAGGAGCAGCAGCTATAATTGATAATTGCCGGAAGTATTTTCAACGCGTTCAAACCACTGGAAACAAGAAGTCTAGTGTCAGTGAGACAATCAGAGAAGCTGATCACGAGCATCCAGTATCGGCTGAGACAGTGGGTTGTTTCTCGAGGGTCAGTTTAGCTGGTTAGTTGCCCCCCTCCCTCAAACTACTTCTATCAAATCACTTTGGTTTACATGACCGGTGATGACTGATCTGCCCAAAAAAATCCTTAAACAAGAAACTTCAAATTTTGAGTTTAAACATATCACCAGGCCTAAATAAATAATAACTGAGAGCTCCATCATCTTGGGATAAACCGATCGTCGTTCCCATCTTTAATGCCGAAATACCACAGAACCTCTCTATAAACTGAGTCGAAACCCGGTTTTAAGTTGAGGAATGACACTATTGTTGGATGTTGGTAAGTGTGCCCATACTAAGTACCAAAATCTAAAAGCCTATCAACTTCTTTGTTACATAATAGTTGGTTGTGAAAAGCAGAAGTAGTTTAGCCGTCAAACAAAGGACATTCAACTGAAATAATAATACCGATACTCTCAGAAATGACATAAATTATTTATTTCTTCGATTGGAGGCATAATACACAACCTAAGTCAGTCACTCAGTTACAACGTTGAACTCGGTACGTGCGTACATTAGTTCAAGCTGCTATGCCCCAATTAGCTGATATAAATTAAATTATTGGATTAAATCCCGGAGTACGGGAGCTAGTAACAGACTTTTTATTTATGTAAAGGAATAGAGATGGGAGATATGATTCAAGAATATATGATTGGGTACAGAGAATATTATCACATGATCAGAAACTTAGAATTTACAGGAAGAAATGGAGTTAATGCACCTGTGCCATTGCGAACTATTTTGAACCTTATCACCAACAATCCCTAACCATTCGTGACTGTCATCACGCAGACCTCAACCAAGTAGTCTGCACCTATTAACATGGCTCAGCCCAACTGTCAATGACTCCATGGACTGGTGCCGTGTTTGATTTGGTTACCCCTAGCTTTCTTCCAGCCTACTCCCACACCAAACAGCATTGCTCGTCGACGTAGGCGGTGGTCAGGCATACGTAACACAAGACCTAACCACCTCAGTTGATGAATATTTACTACTTCATCAATAGACTAACTGTATTTACTTAGTATTCTATTCCTAACCCACGTATCGCTTAATCAGTGGTCCCATCACACATAAGCAATGCTTCGAAGACACCTATGGTCGAATATTAGGAGCCTACGAATATTCTCTACCCTAATGGCCATGTTTCACATCCATAAAGTAAAACAGATCGAACTGCTGTGCAGTAAACGCATCATTTAGTCAGTAGACGGATGCCTCATTTACGCCACAAGTGACGCAAACTGGCATAATTCAAGCGGGCCTTATGTATTCGAGCAATGATTTCATCAGTCACCAGACCATTAGGGCTGATGAGACTCCTAAGATAAGTAAAGGGGTTAACAGATTCAACTGCTTCACTCCATATCACTAACTTCGGTCCTGAATAATGCCAATCCAGAAGTAACATTTTGCATTTGGGTGGAGAGAATCGCGTCCCAAACATCTTTACATTCATGTTTAAGGTAGTCAAGAGATTCTGCATTTTATCAGCATCTTCACCTAAGAGAACTATATCATCTGCATATCCTAAGTCAGCAAGTTTATATCCTGAAAAGAGATCAACCCTGGAGAAGTCAGACGATGACAATGTTAACTCTAAAAGTATCTCAATGATAAAATTAAAAAATGAGGAAAGCGGACAACCCTGACGAGCACCACTTGAGGTAATCAGTTCTGACGACAATCTGCCATAAGCTCTGACTCGACATGTGGTGTTCGAGTAGAGAGCTTGTATAAGGTTAATGTACTTCTCTGGTACGCCTTTCAATAACAGACATTGCCACATAACCTTACGATAGATACAGTCTAATGCCGCCTTAAGGTCAAGGAATACAACTATTGTTGGGTGTCTAAAAGTGTGCCTATATTCCAGAAGCTGACGAAGTGTGAATATTTGGTCTATCCAACTACGTCCAGGTCTGAAATCACCTTGGTTTTCTCGAGTTTGCTCTTCACGAGCTTTAGTTAGGCGTCGAAGTATCATTGAAGTCAATAGTTTGGACACTATATTCGTTAAGCTGATTCCTCGGTATTTTTCACAGGAGAACTTCTGTCCTTTTTTATAGATTGGGACGATTAGTGTTCGAGACCAGTCGGATGTGGTTACACCCAATTTCCAGATTCTACACAGGACCTCGGTTAATGTCGCTGCTAAAACTGTTCTACCATCCTTATATATCTCAGGGGTTAAGCAATCAGGTCCTGCTGCTCTCCCTCGCTTCAGATTCCCTATTAGCCATCTCAACCTCACTAAGATTTGGGGGACCAATATTAATTTGCCATTCAGATTGCTTGGGAGTCGTGGGCAACTGGGATGAGGCCGAGGGCCAATTAAACTGTTCCCTAAAGTGTTCTGCCCATCGGTCCAACCTTCTGGATTGACAGTGAATTATGCTCCAATCTTGATCTGAGATAATTTCACTCAGTCGGGTTTCTGATACCTGTTTCCTTGATAAGTCTGAACAGTTGTCTACAGTTACCTATTGCCACTGCCTTTTCCATCTCTTTAGCTTTCGCCACCCACCACTGCTCACGATCATTTCGTAAGCTTTTAACCAGTTTGTGTTTAGGTTGCCTTCGCTCCTCATCGTATTCAGAACTAGACGGGATGTGTTTTCGAGCATATATCAGATCAGTAGATGCAGCTGAAATCCACTGAGTTTTCCTAACTTTTTGGTTTAGTTTACTAGTAGATATTACTGCTGTTTCAACAGATTTTTGGATATCATTCCAAGCTGACTCGGGGTGGGTATCGTTTATACAGTTGACTAATTGGTTTTTAAGTTGTTTCCGAAATATATTCATGACTTTTTCATCATTAAGTTGAACTCGTATGGGGATTTTTGCCGTGGGTCTTTTACGTCCAGTGAGACGCAGACTAATACGCGCTCGTACTAAAGCGTAGTCTGAGTTTAAACATGTGCTCCAAAATGAGCGACAGTCTTCTATCGAGTCTCTCCAACGGTGACTGATAGTAATATGGTCTATTTTGGTCCAGCGTTGAGTTGATTGTGGGGGCCGCCATGTTAAGTGATGTCTTTGCTTATGTTTAAAGTTGGTGCTTGCGAGAAATAGACGGTTATCTGAGCACAGTTGTAATAAACGGTCGCCATTATCTGTTCGTTGGGCCTCGACACCATAGAATCCACGTAGGTGCCTTTCGGTTCCGCCTAATCTACCTACTTGGGCATTAAAATCACCAGCCATAATCATTACATCAGTACACTTAGCCATTCTGTTATTATGTTACCTCTGTTATCTCGTAGTGCTAATGTGGTATGGCAACTTGAACCTATGGGTATATGTGACTGGTTCTACGTTGATGATGATGATGATTCTACCTACAAAAGTACAAACCAGTTCAGTGGTAGCAGCTTACATCTAGAAAGCAGGGAATTCCAGACTTTCAAAGTTATGTTTAATTTAAGGTCTACATCCTCCTATCAACATAGCTTAACAACTGTTTTTGAACAGGTAGATCGTGTAGCAGGTAAATCTAAGAAACTTAAGGGAAATTAATACTGACAGCTTTATTTGAAAATGTACGGTGGGATTGGGTCGATTTGATTAGTTTCAAGGAATTGTTTCGTTGAATATATTGACACCTTATGTCTAGCGAAAAAGTGAATCAAATCTTGTTGAATTGTTCTACCATCTTGAGGTCTAACATTTTTCAAGCATAAACAAGCTAGTATTCGTATTCCCCAGGATTTTTAGAGGATGCAGAAAGAGCTATGATAACATCTAAGCTTAAGCACTAAGCTATAAATCACATTCGCAGTGAACGCTATTGATAAATATACAACTGAAAGTTATTACATCTATTGGGAAAGCTGCACTGGGTGAAATTAACTCTACATTTATCCAGTAATTTCGAGACTGCTAAAGTTCCTTTTTGTTGACGCTTAAAATCCTGTAAAACATAGTGTCTAACTGTTTTACTTCATAACTAACCATGTAGATATAATTCCTACGAGAAATTTATGAGTAATGTTTATGCAAATGAATATGCCATTTAGATTAGACGGAATCGAATCCGAACTAACCAAATACCCAATATCTTTTTGATGAGCTAGTTCAAACTAATTAACTTTCTTCCATTCGCGGTTACAGGTTAAGGTGAGGTTTTGGTATAAGAGTTCTAGCTATACAACTGTGCAACATTCTCCATTTGTGGCAGGTGCATACGGATTGATGTCACTTGATGATGAAATGTGTCTCAGAGTGGTGAGTTGGCGAAAACCAGCAGTTACTACGTTGATAAACATTCGGTTAAGTAATAAAGTAACAAAAGGGAAATAAGAAAGGTGTAAATAATAATAATAGATAGATTAGTTAAGTGAGCTAACGGTGGTAGTAACAGACAATACGTGCACGATGTGGGGAATTAACAGGAACGTAACCAGCTGCTTCTTAAAAGTGTTTAATGAGTCAGGCAGAATCACGGCAGTGGGAGGGAGCAGTCCAGACCAGGCAAACCGTCAGTGAGAAAATGTAGCCTGATCCAAGTGTACGCACTCCGATGCGTAGCCTTATGAAGGTTGTTTAGTCGTAGACTACGAAGAATCTGAGGCAGTATCGCCTTAGACAGGCGGGTTGGTACGTTAAAGATTTTGAAAAACGGTTACTCGTTCTACCGGTGGACATTACTTTTACGGCCGAACCAGTAAGGAACGAACGGTCACGGCGGACACTTGAAGGCATCATGCTAACAATAGAGAATGTACGAGATCTTATTAGTGATAAAAATTTCGCTTTTCGTTTGCAAACTATGGGATTGTTAAGAAAATGATTAAATTGTCAATGTGGCAAGAAAATGGCAGTTTTTTAAAAAACAAGGGACACGAAATGGCTGTTGATTTCGTTGTACTGATTGCTGGTACAAAAAGTCCATCCGATAGGATTCCTTTTTGCTCGTTCCAGGCTAGAATTGAAACAAAATTTTTGTTTTAATAAACGGATGGGTGATTGGCATTAAAGTAACGACAGCCGCTTCACTTGCGGATGTTTCTGAAAAGACGGCAATTCAGTGGTATGAATATTGCCGTGAAATATGTAGCTCTCTGGTATATCGAATAGATCATTAAACAAGGGACAATGTAAGAGGATTCGCGACAGATTGGCCTCTACACTTCTTCCTCTGGTAGAAAAATACATATTACCCGGAACAATAATATATAATGACAGTTGGAAAGCCTATTCGTATTATGGATTGCAAGGATGTTATGGAGCCATCCAGATGAATATTTATATAAAATGCATCGTGATATTAAGTCTAAGAAATTCGGAAGTAACTTACGTAAAATTTTAGATGACATAAAAACAATATACCCTACATAATTTATTAATTTCAATCATAAATAATTTATTAGAAATGACGGATTTCTCATTGCATTTTGGGTTATAGTTAAGTCTTGATATTATATGCATCTACTCTAAGAGGATAAATATTTTGTAATTTACCAAAGATTTCCGTGGGAGAGGCATACTACAATGAGTCTGAGTTTAGAAATCTCTAATAAATCACTAAAATTTAGAGGAAATCGTCGGTTCTGATTTAGAGGGCTGTGATTAGTTCATTTCAATTAAGTCTTCCAAGGTCATTTTACAGTCGCTCAAGTTCGGCCGTAAAAGTCATGTCTACCGTTCTATCATTGTTAAGAGAGATTGTATCAAGTGAACAGCCGGTGGATGCGCAAAACTAGGCTGTCATGTGGCCCCTCCATAGCCCGTCTCTGCATATTTTCCAACAAGTCTGTGGTGGCTGGGGAATATTCTATGTTGGTAAACCAAAATAAAAAGGTAAATCAACAGTCAGTATGATAATATTAAATAACTAAAGTTTATATAAATGCAGTTTACTCGAAGCAGCAAACTTGATTCGTGAGGCAATATTCCAAGAGGCTCATTACATTATATCATCTTTTAATTTAACAACCAAAGCCAGAGTTGATCAAGTTAGAGATACTGGAGAAGCCAGTGAAAGGTTCAGTAGGCAACAACAAATGATGTGTTGGGTTGAGCAGTCTCTTGAGACTATGATAGGAACAAAACATTAAGTCTCAAGATCAATGAACAGAACATGACTCATAACGAATCGCATTTCAACTATTTTATTGCATGAACTGGTAGGGAATGCAAAATAGACGCAGGCAAAGCGGCAGCGAAGTACAAGGACAAGAAATGCATTGTTGACAAATTAAAACAACACATGCAATATGAAAATATTAATAGCGCATGGGAGAGAGTCTAGTACAAGAATAATTTCATCACTATTTTTTATCAAAATTAATATTTCCATACTATTTTGTGCAGATTGAAGTTCTGTAAATGGAGAAGAGGAGCGACCATGTTGTGTACTACCAGTCATGGTTGGTAATAGATCCCGTAAGCGACAGGGTGAGCACTTCTTAATGGTTTTTGATGAAGTTGTGCATGGTGAGGGCATCGGCTGCGATCCCATCCTGATGGTGAGGGCTATATGTCTTTGAATCAAGCTGACTAGAGCGTGTCCACGATAGAATGAATAGACTCAGCAGCTCCTCTAGGGTACAAGAGTACATAGAGTAGCATCTTTGTTCTAAATTAAAGCCCGTTGACTTGTAGCAAGGGTTTGAATTAAAAAAGGTTTTACCATAATGCTTTCTTGTTGATGTTACAGCATATGGACCTATGTATCCTCATGTAGTCTGCATAGATCAGCACTAACGATGTCAATCTGTTTTAGAAGACGTTGGTAGAATCGAGAAAAGGTAATAATCCCGAGATCTTCTCTGGCAAACCTACTGACAATGTTTTCTTCACGCCTACTGTACGCCGTTTTCTTTGGTGCAGAACTCTCATGACTGTAGATTATTCAGTAACAACGTGGTCATCAGTTCAGAGAAGTTTACGAGTAAAATCGCAGCTATCGAGACCATAAGTAGCTCTGTGTCTAATGCATTAGCGAAATCTACGCGCACAGTATCGATAGATTTTTTAATTACAGTAGTTCATGTAGCTATCTCTAACCGGAAGAGCATTCGTGGTGCAGGTTCTCCACTCACGGGAGAGTTACTGCGTTTAGTAGAATATTTCATATCTGTCGATAGATTTTCGTATTTAATCGTCCATCAAGCTTTCCAGTACGTTTAACAGCATTAGAAGCGAGGCAATTAATACATAACAGATTGGTCATCGACTATCCTCTCCTCTAAATATTAGGGAAAGTGTAGCTTCTTCCACTCTCCCGGAGTTTGTTTAACATCTAAGAGGTGCTGGAATGGGCTGCAGGTAGACGTGTGTAATGCCTCTTGGCATTGCTTTAGTGTAGCATGTTGGATGTTATCGCAATCTTGGAAGTTGTCTGGATGAAGTGCCCTCAGTGTTTGCAGGGCATATGGATTTGGGTTATGCTTGTGGCTGATAGGGCATTGTAAATATAGTTTGGCTGATATTGGTTCAACCACCTCATAAGGTGTTTTGTGAAGGTCTCTTACATCTCATTGTTAATGATGCTTTCTTCTCCAAACAAAAGCTTCCTGACACGTCGGTTTGCGTTTTACCATGATCCGGTACAGACACTTTGAATTTTTCTATATTATCTTGTCAAGATCGGATTGGTAAGATTTCTTGTCATCATTAACCCTGATATTACATCCGATGAACAAGCTAAGTGGGTGGCGCGTTATGGTTCCTTATGAGATTATAAGAATAGGCCTAATGGTTTTTATCACAGGTTTACCTGTTTATCTAATTCTGCCGACTCTACAAAATCCTCTGATGTTAGCAAGCTTCTGCTCCCTACAGAGCAGCCGTATTGCAGGCATACTCAACCATGAGATTTTCTTCGCTGGTCTGCTTGTCACTGTAAAGATATTGCTGGATATGGTTTTCAAGATTATTTTTTATGGCTTTCCAGTGATCGCTTTTGGACAGGTGCAGCCATTCCTATGGCTTTTGAGTATGTTGCAGTTGCTTTTTTGTAACAAAGACAGGAAGGACTTTAGTTTCATAGTAGCCGCTCCACGATGACAATGTTGAAAGTGACTGTCCTATGGTCAATGTTCTCTAGTAAAGCTTGAACCTCAGCGTTTTCGAATAGAAGCCAATTGTTCGTTATTAGGTAGTCAAACTATTTTTGGATTTCAATGTATGTTGGTTTCCATGCGTTCGAATAGACCTCTGATTTCCAAGGTTGTTGCGAATTGTTGATTAAACTACCAATTTGGCGTTGATCTTAAAATGATGACGTGATGAAACCGCCCGCGCGATGACCAGTTAGTACTGAACGTGTGGAAACGTAGGTAGTACCTTGAGCCTCTTCTTAGTTTTGGGGTCGTTCCAGATAGATTGATATATATCGGCCGATTGATGTATTTTGAAATCCATTTTGAAGCAGAAGCAATCGGATTGATGTGACAGCAAGTTTGGTGTGTGATGGTGTCACAATGAGACAAAGAACTATGAGTTTTAGCTAATGAAGGTAGTTTTCCACTTTATCATGTCTCTAATTCGCACCTATGTCATTTGGAATTGTTTGAATCGTAGGATTTTCATAAATTCATCATTGATTGTCATGTCTATTTAACTTTTTGATTTATTGTAGCTTCGCTGCAAACATGTTGCCCTGTCTCAGGGGAGGAGCTTCCTCTACCCCCATGTTCAGTCTTTAATGTATTTTGTATTTTTTGTTATTGGCTGGTCCGAAATGTGTTATATAAAAGCTTTAATTCATACTCTGCAACCGATTAAGTGCAGCCCTCTATTTGCTAGTAGTTTATTCTTTCACTCAATACCTCTGGGATAGCATAATCACACTGGCTTCGATTTAACCAAATCAGCGTCTTCATAGTCAGATTGCAAGAATGATAGGAACAGATCCCTTTAGTCTGTTATGGTTGCAAAGTCGGTATTACATCTATCTCGGTTGTCTTGTACTTTCCTTCACACCAGAAGCCTCCAAGATCATTACAGAATAAATGGCGGCATTAAGCCAGTTGTTGATACAAATCGCCACAACACCTCCTCACAGTATACACTTCGACCCATTCGAGTGATATCTGTAAGATCCTTTTTGATGATTCTGTATGAAAATCCCTCCAAGTAGGATTTTCCCCATTGTATTTCGTTGTTTTGTGTTTAAAAGTACACTTATTCCTCTTATTCCACTTGGCTATGCATTTTAATGACTTTTTCGAGTTAGTTGCTATTTATTTTCATTGTTATGGTTGTTTTTCCCTTGAGTTTCTACCGGATTTCTATTATTCTCATTGATTCTATATATTTTGTTTTACTGGACTTCGGATTGGCGGCTGCCATATTGGTTCGTTCTTCCTCTGGACCGTATTGCTTGAATTGACTGGGTTTGTGCATTTTTTGATTGTGGATTGACGCACACTTCCAGAACTTGTATTATTTTGTTGTAACAAGTAACCTTTGATACTTTGTTATTGATATTTCTATAGATTTAGACCTTACTCTCTGGACAAGCAATACTTGATCTATCCCGTAAGGATAGAATAACCTTCTTGTTTATTTCTTAAAACTGAATTGATTATTCCAATCTTTGGGATAAATTTAGGTTGAATAACTGGTGGTGACATTTGTTTAGGTAATAATGTACTTTGTATAAATAATTTTACATAGAACCGTTTCTCACCCAACCATTTGTTCTGAATTTCTACTGGGCAAGAGTACGCGTATCTAAACCAACCTCGACAGTTATTCTTCAGTCCAAACTGACTTAGATTGGATTCTACAATATCAAGTCTCACACATAGATTTTCTCGCTTACATGGTCTGGGTGATAGTATGTTTCTGTAATGATCAAGATTTAGAGTCCGATGTAAGTGCACAAGTGAAGGAGTTCCATTATTTAACTATTCAGCCTCTTTACTTTGCTATGAAAACATTTACACGTAGGTCTTGCCACGTTTGGTTGCGATGGTGTGATCGACAAAATAGCCTGCGGCAGTTTTATTGCTCGCTTCTTGTTGGCGGGAGACCAGATGCCACTGCCGCATATCATTAGCGTGGACCTCATCATAGGTTCCGTATTCTGACTCTGAAATTTACCATGGTAGCTGCAGACTTTCTGACTGTGAATGGTTGTGATTTGAATAGCTCACATTCAGTGACGACTGATGAGTCTAGGAGAGCTCTGAGTTAAAAAGAGGATTCCTTTCCAGGGCTTCGTCGTTCGAACAGACAGCTTAACTTTACTGATGAGGCGCGTAGTTCAAGGGCAGTACACGAGGCATCCCACAGTTGCTTGATATATAAGTCTCCGTTTTTGACTAGACTGTGGTTGGAGATCGGAACGTTAGAAAGAATGTTTTCACCGTACCTGTATCTAGTATAGTGTCGCCTGGAGTCATTTCTGTCGTTCAAGATCAGAGCGAGATCATCTCCACGGGATCGATATGCCTTCTGCATAAATGACATCTCTGGTTGTGGGAGGGGAGGGGAGTAAGACTATCAGCATAAAATCGAAGTACTGCACTAGCACTTGAACATCACAGCCACAATGAACCCATCCATGATAGAACCCGCATTCGAATGAGGAGTTGGTTCTCCTTGTCACTAAGTGACAAATATTGTAATCGTCGGTACCACTCCTCGTTCTATTAATTCCTTTCTAGTTCTGGTGACTCTTTGTGGCACATTTGTGGCCCCCTAGGTTTCCCTTCTCACTTGGAGTTAGGCTTATGTTGTGTTTTAGGCAGACCGTGTGAGCTGGTGTTGAGTGTGCATCTCATGGATGAGGTACCTACCCTCTGCTTGCCATCGAGAGACTAGTAGATAGTATCTAAATGAGGAGAAGGCTTGACGCCAGCACTAAAGTTTGAGACCTATCATTCGCTCGTCATGTAAATGGTTTGGAAATAACGTTGTCACAATCGGCGTCCTCCTCACATTACGTGAGCTTGTCGTCACATTATCACCACATTTACTGTTCACTATAATCTCACTACTATTCATGATAGTGAATAAGTTATAACAACTAACCAGTGTTTAAGGTGTAAATGGTGTAAGTGGTCTACAATATAAATGATCAATTAATTTCTGGACAAAATATCTGACTATATCGTACGGATATAGAAAAGAGACTCATAACCTCACCTAGCACTTTCCAAACTGATGACGGTGTTTAATTTATACAACTTTATACACGTTCCTTGTTTGTGAATGGGGGAGGCGGTGAATAAAACTGCTAGCACAGTTGCAGGGAATATGGCAGTTAATTGAGTTAACTATGTTCGCAGTGCACCGATGTGATTAGTAATGCTCCTCGAAACCAATGAGTAGATGGCAGAAAGTAGAGGTTTCCTATTTTTGAGAAGAAGGAAGCGATGAGATGTCTGGAGATTTTAAATATGTGAATTGTCAAATGCATATAAGCAGAAAAACTAATTATCTTTGTGATGATTTATTATAAACTGTTCTGTTTTCTGGTTCTCACGTCTTTATATTATCAGCTCAGTTTCAGATATTTGGCCCCGTCAGTAGGTGGGGAGATAATTACAGTGGCGTATAGAGATATCAGAAACGATAAATTGTAAAGTAAGTTGAAAACACTGGTGTTTGTTACAAAAGCGTATTGTTTGCGACACATGCCGTGAATAATGTGAACAAATGTGCATGTACAGAATCCTTATTCTAGACAATTGACAGAAAACTATGAATACACACCTAACGGTTCATAAATACATGAAGTCGTGGTTGCATCAGGGAATAAACTATTATAGACCGGGGTAGAACCGGAGTCAGAAATCATCGGACCTTTCCTCACTTTTACTTTTTGACTGATCTGCTGAGGACTACTTAGTTTGAAGCATCTTTGACTTCAGAAAGTTTTATTTTATTTAGGTTGTCCTGACTGTAAGATCCATTTTGAAGGTCCTGTTTGTGAAAATCCCTCCATGTATACATTTATAATTTGTGCTTATTGATTCCTTCAGTAATACATTTTGTTAGTCTATTCGACTCTGTTTGAGGTAACAATATTTGTATTTTACCATAGCTTCTAATTTTCTTCCGCCCATTCTCTAAGTTTCCATGTTTCTTTTTGAACTGCATTTATGTTGTTTTAGTTGAAACTTAGTCTTGGCGGCAGCCATAATGATTTGTTCATCCTTTGATTGTTTTGCTTGCGTTGACTGGAATTGTGCATTTTTGGTTGTGAATTAGAGCACTCTTTCAAAGTTGGAATCACTCAGAGTTATAAAGCAGCCAAATATTAACTTTCGAACGATTCTTATCTATCCGGGAAGGATTGAATGACGTTTATTTGTTGCAATTGGTAATTTTCTTACATCCTTTATCAACTTGTTTATTTGATTTAATTTAGGTATGATTAATTGGAAAATTGTTGGTGGAATAACTAAGTGGTAATATTTGTTTAGGTAATGATGTACATTTATATAATTATGATGAATACTAGAACCGTCATTTACCCAATCACTTTGTTTTGGTTTCAATCGGGCAATAGCGCGTGTCTAAACTACTCGGACAGTTATTCCTCAGTCCAAACCTAGTTTGGGTCATACACTGATCACTCAGGATTTTGTATGCCACAATCTCTTCACTGCTTATTTTCCCACACTATGGGCAAAGTATTACCAGTCAATGCAGTAAGTCGAAGCGCAAAACAAATCCTTAAAGTAAATATTAATTTAGGCATACAAAACCGGTGATGCGGATTCATCTAATGTTGTTAAACCGTTTGAAATGCTATTAACATTGTATATGTGCTGAATTTTTACTGGCATATTCTCAGACATAATTTTCTTATCATTTGCTAAAACGTAAAAATGATACCACTACGACATTGACTATCCTCCCCATGTTCGGAAACTTCAAAATAAGATTGGATCATTATGTATGCCTCAGCGGCATACCTCCGCCAACATGTACTCCTCCTCATCACTGTGCACTCTCCTACCTATTACAGGTTGTCTTACTACAACCCCAGTTGACCACTAACCAGTTCTTATTCGTTTCATTATTTGTTATTATTACAATTATTTCTGTCATCATAATTATAAATATAACTGTCAAGTAAGCTCTTCGAATAAGCGTGATTAATTACAGTCGTACGCCTACAGAATACTAGTTATTTCTATCCCTGAAGCCAAATCAACAGCAGTAACACGGGATTGTAAGAATCTATTACCCAATAAACCAGAATACTTGGTAATGCAACGTTTACAACTGCAATACAGATTCATTAGCTTTGACAAAACATAACGAAGTCCGAAACAACATTGCTCTTTACTTTTGAACTTATGTTGACTACCACTTAGTTCTACGAGCGTCACCACCAATTCTATGTGGATATTATGGAGGTCCGATAACGAATAAAAATTTGACCAAAAAATGTTCAATGTAGACAGCGTACCAGATTCCTTGACACTTTCCGTTACTACTGTTATTATTTCCTGTACCCCCACTGCATGCAACCGATATTCTATCATTTTCCTTTTCATTAGTCATTCTGCATCCCCCCTCAACACCCTAACTATTAAATCACTCCTCTCGGAATATGTAATTACACCCTTTTTTGTCTACTCAACTGTATGAAAAAGGGAAAATATCGAAATGAAAAACGACAGATAAAGAGGCTGCAAAGGAAATAGGATATTCCAACCTATAAAGGAAGATATAACTGAGTTAGTAAAAAGCAAAGAAAACCTTAAGGCATGCTGATCGCGCTCTGCTTGAACAGTGACATTGTATGAATTGCACGAAGCACTCGAGCTCCAAATTTGATTTTGCACGTGAGTGATTCTAAATGATTTTACTAAGCTTTTGCTCATGGTTGCTTTGTACCTTCTTCTACTTAGTCGACTGTCCAAATCTGGCCTCAAGATCGCTTCCTTCAGCTGCTGACTGAGTACATGTTAGTAACACAAATTAAGCCGAGCTTACAACCTCTTCGGTAAACAAGAAACCACTAGTCGCCCAGACGGTTTTGGAAGCAAATGTAATCACAGTAGGCGCAACACCAATTTGCGGAGACAATTACCACAATACGGCCAACCCATCGGGCGGAGGATCTATCAACCCGATCAGCTGCTACACGCATCTTGACCCTGGTAGGTACAGCCATCCACAATCTGAATAATGCATTTACTCAAATAGAGATCACTAGGATCCCGGCTACGTCGAATTCCGGTACATTCAACGTAAAGTGTAAAGTTTATTAGACATACTGTGCTTCATTTTCATTAACTGCGCCTATTAGCACATTTATTTCTCCTATTCATTTCCCACTATTCACTACATCATATTCTATAGATTTATTGTTTGAAAACTAAGATTAATACTCAGTTCTATGAGCCATGGCATACAACAAACAGATGCCAAAGTAGTAATACGTTAACTATGGTAACACTAGCAGTAGGTCACTAATTCCTACTTCACTGACAGGGCATACTCTAATCTCACCCACACTGACCGCTAGTAAGTCATAAAATACAGACTGGGTGAATTTGTTCACACACAACACTCGTCTATCGCCACTAGTATACACGCCAGCGCAGTAAAACAAAAGGTAAAATAACCAAATGCCAAACTCAGAGGAGAGGGAGCAAAATGACTCCTCACCACACTAACATAAAAAGTAGATGTTACAGCTGCAACACAACGCAAAAGGTGTGACAGGGAGAAAATGCGGTCGTCTGACAATAAACGTAAGGTTCGAGTAAAACTTGTCAATAAAAGAAATTCAACATTCGAGTGTAACTTCTGCATTAGATAAAAGACTTGCAACTGTAACACAACGATGCATAAGGGGTACAACGATTTCATGATGGACAACAACTGTTGGTGGCTATGGTATGTGTGCCCTTAATGTAGGCGTAATTCTCTCAGAGTTCTTAGTGGTGTGAACATTAGTCTGTCACCCAAAGTCATAAGCGCATTATAGTTTGTGAATGGAGGCCCACAGAAACGGGACGACTCACAAAACCAAAGAAAAATATTCCGTCGGAATGCGATGCACCTTGGTAGGGGGGCAGATAAATCCGTACGCTTGTGGCAACGAGAGAGAAAAGTCCCAATCCCAATAATTCCTGATGGAATCCCGAAGGACAAAACAACATTCTAGGGAATTTAAAAGCAAGCTGGACGACTGTGTGTACTACTACAGTATACCTAAAGCCGTTTGGAACAGGGGCTAAAGCTTGGAATTAGTTCGTAACCGTGAATTTAGTAATACCTAACTTCATTAATTCGATGGTAATGTTTAGAGACTTACTCATGGACTAAACTATCTAAGATAGAAGTAAATAATAAATGTTATTGCGTAACCCTACAACAGTATAGAATGGTAATATAGAATTCAGGAAAACCAAAAATAAAGAAGAAAGTTGAACAGAGGAAGGAAATAAGAAAAACATAGAAAAATGAAATGGAGAAAAAAAGGGAAAAAAGAAACAGCAAAAACTGCCATGATAAGAGTAGTCGTGTAATCAGAATATTATCGAAAGATGCTGGAGACCAGGAACCGATTCAAGGACAAAGAAACCAATTAGTTAATGATAGTGCGTCATACAGAAATATGGCCTTCTGTTTACTTCACTCGGACCATTGTAAAAAAAGCAAGATAACTACCACATGACAAATGCAGAGACAGTTACCATTAGGACACGAGAACTAACAAAACCAGAAGTTTAAATCAAGATCATAAAAACAAATGAAGATATTGGTTATTGATATTTTAACCGGGATATATGTCATGCATGTGTACGACGTAGACAACGCACAAATAAGACGGCACAATAAGGACTATGCACGTAAGTGATTCTACATGATCGTACTAAGCTTCTCATCATGGTTGTTATTTATTATTTCCAACGTGTCGCCTATTCACATTTAAAATCAAGATTGCTCACTATGGCTAATAAGCGAAAATCTATAAATAAAAAAAATAAAAACAATTTGCAACTGCAACAATATTGATTAGGATTTTTTTATTAATGAGGATTGAAAAATTATGCAGAGTGAGCGACCTAATTAATCACAGGTTGGTGTGCATCACAGCCTGTTTCATGTGCAGCTTAAATTTGCATTGTAGTGTTATCTGTGTATGTGGTTGATGGTAAACAGTATACACGTAGGTTGATGTTGATGTTGGTGTGTATTTGTGTTTAGCTTTAGTTGGTTTGTGTTTTGGTGATGCTGAGACGTACATGTTTGTCGTTGGTTGTGTATTGTTAATTAGAATTGTGTGGAGTTGTATTTTGATGTTGGGCGTTAGTGTTGATGTTTGTGGTGTTTGTGCGTGTGTTGTGTATTAGTAAATCGTGATGACTCGTACTTGTTTCGAGAAGTCGTAAATTGGACTTTGATGAGTTAATTACTACTCAATTGGTCCTTCTGAATGTCGGTGTTTTTGGTAGTTAGTATATTTTATTTGTTGTTGTTGATAAAAGTAAGTAGATGATGCCTGTAGATGAATGTGTATCTTTGTTTGTTTACCTTTCAGATTGTGACGACGAAGTGTGATGTTTCTAGGATGTGTGTAATATGCCGTGTTAATATATTTGGAGACGTGAGTAAGTGTCGAGTTGCTGTGTAATTGTTGGTTAAGTGGATGTCGTTTAGAGTAGTAGAGTGTGTTTGATAGATAGATAGATAGATTGATTGATTGATTGGTTGCACGGATATCTTGTGTTTTGTGTTGAATTTGTTGTTGTTGTTGTTGTTGTTGCTGTTTGGTTGTGGTTGATGAATTGTAATGATGTTGTTGTGAGCAGATGACGGAGGTGTACGAAAGAGATGGTGATAGTGATAGTGAATGAATCGGTTGTTTAGTTTGTGTATGTTGATGGTGTAGTGTAGTGTAGTGTAGTTTAGTGTGTGGTTGGGTTGAGTAGTGTATTGCTGTGTGGTGTTGTGATGTGTGCTGTGGTTGTTGTTGTGTAATGTTTGAAGATGTGTTTGTGTTGTTGATGTGTGAGTGACATAAAAATTGGTAGTAATTTGATTGCGTTGGTTAGTAAGTGAATGTTGTATGTGTTGTGTAATTATGAAGTGTTTGGATGGTGATTATGTTGTTGTGGTAGTTGTGGTGAGAGTTTGCAATGATGCCCTTGCTAGGCAGAGCACAGTTTATGGATTTGACAGTGTTTAATCAGCAGGGCGAAATGGAGAGTGAGCTGCCTGGTTAATCACAGGTTGGTGTGCATCACAGCCTGTTTCATGTGCAGCTTAAATTTGCATTGTAGTGTTATCTGTGTATGTGGTTGATGGTAAACAGTATACACGTAGGTTGATGTTGATGTTGGTGTGTATTTGTGTTTAGCTTTAGTTGGTTTGTGTTTTGGTGATGCTGAGACGTACATGTTTGTCGTTGGTTGTGTATTGTTAATTAGAATTGTGTGGAGTTGTATTTTGATGTTGGGCGTTAGTGTTGATGTTTGTGGTGTTTGTGCGTGTGTTGTGTATTAGTAAATCGTGATGACTCGTACTTGTTTCGAGAAGTCGTAAATTGGACTTTGATGAGTTAATTACTACTCAATTGGTCCTTCTGAATGTCGGTGTTTTTGGTAGTTAGTATATTTTATTTGTTGTTGTTGATAAAAGTAAGTAGATGATGCCTGTAGATGAATGTGTATCTTTGTTTGTTTACCTTTCAGATT